>OZ010583.1:94249942-94267442 GCA_963932145.1 Acanthosepion lycidas
GACAGCTACTCGACCTCGTGCATACGGGGAATTTTTGCCGTTTAGTCCCGCATTAAAAAACAGCCTTGTGCCACATCCTGCCTCGCGGATGGGAAGGTAAATAACTTGTAAAATACGTTTTTTTTTTCTGGATGTAATATGTATATAGGCATATTAAATATCGTTGTTTTATGGACGTAAGTATTGTAGAGACTTATTAAATATGGTTATTTTATGGACGTAAGAAATGTAGCGGATTATTAAATGCAGTTGTCTTATGGACGTAAACATTGAAGAGGCTTGTGAAATGTGGTTATTTTATGACCGTAACAATTGTTGAGGCTTATTAAATGTGGTTATTTTATGGACGTAAGAATTGTAGATTATAAAAAGTGCTATTTATGGACGTCAAAATTGTAGAGGTTGGAATTGTAATGCTCCGGGAGACATGCACAGTGGTCCGTTATACAAACGAGCGGCTCTTGTAACCAAACTGTACGAATAGAATGGCCTTCTAATCCAAGTGAATGCGAATTTAATTGGGATGTCTGTGTCATAACGGATCTTCTTTTTAAATATCTATATTCGAATAACTAGAAAATATATTCGTCAGAACCTTTTATCCATGGAAATAGCAATAGAGAATAGAGAGAATTGCGATGTTTCGTCTGAAGAAAGAAGTCGTACAGTGGAAAATATCATTGTCTAAAATGCTGCGTGAACTGTTCTGACATCTGTGGGGTCTGAAAATGGTTCATTGGGCAGCTTTTATAAGGCAACAATTCTCCATACTTGTTCTGATCTGGCACTTATAAACATGAAGCATAGTAGATAATTCCTGGGGACACTATATGGACCCGAACATTTTCCGACGGTTTAGTGATAAATCGTATATCTATCTATCTATCTATCTATCTATCTATCTATCTATCTATCTATCTATCTATCTATCTATCTATCTATACATACATACATACATACACTGCGTGCCAAATTATTATTGAGATAACCTTTTTCTAATATTTCAAAAACCGTCCAATCAATTCACACAAAATTTTCACAGAATGTTGGCAACACTGAGCTGCGCAATCTCTGAAATTTTCGTACTGATCTGCGCAATGTAAACAAACTGGCGCCATATTAATTTTCAGCACGGTGATTTGAGCGTGCCAAATTATTAGAAAGGTTTAGTAAAATTCTCAGAATTGGGCAAACAAAACGTTTATTAATGTTGAACGTGAATGTTTATGATCAAAAGAAGCTAATAAATAAGATAATCAAACAAATAATAACAGATACAAACAAAGGCACAGTTTTGAACAAATTAATAGGGAATGTGCTTTCCCTGTTTGAAAAGTCGACGACCCATAGAATTTGTTAATTGTAGGATGTCATCTGCTGTAATGCCGTGAGATATGTCAAGAACTGCTTCCCACAACTCAGCGTTGCTCCTGAATTTTCGTCCGTTGGCGTACAGTCTTTGCTTCATGATGCTCCAAAGGTTTTCGATTGGGTCCAAATCCGGAGAATTTGCTGGCTACTTCATTTTTCGATGTCCATCGAAGCCTAACTGTTTCAAATACTCAGTAGTCTTGTGAGCAGCGTGTGAGGGAGAATTATCTTGCATAAAAACAATGGGCCTTCTGAAGGCAACACTTTGCCTTTTCATCCATGGTTCAAGATGCTCCTTCATAAACGCTATGTATGCATCAGCAATCATTTTGACGCCATCTGGTACTCTCCATGAGCCCACTAATGTGTTTCCAATAATACCACCCCAGATCATTATGCCTCCACTGCCTTGTTGGCGTCTCATACACTGATGGCGATTCTGTCCGTCCATTACCCAGCCTTTGCACCATCTATCTGGCCCATCTAGTGTTGCTCGATTTTCGTCTGTGAACAAAACGTTAAAATCTATATCTCTAAAGCCTACTATATGTTTAAGGTACGTAGATGACACCTTCATACTCTGGCCACACCAGGAAGATATCCAGGTTCTACTGGACCATGTGAACTGAATAAGACCTTCGATACAGTTCACAATGGAGAAAGAGAGTAACAACACACTCCCATTCCTGGATATACTAATATCTTGAACAGAGCATGGGTTCAAGACATCCGTATACCGTAAACCAACATTGACCGGACAGTACCTCAATTTCAATTCCCACCATCCATACAGCGTAAAGAAAGGGATCGTCCGTTGCTTACAACACCGAGCAAGAGACATTAGTGGCGACCCAGAGACGTTAGATAAAGAATTTATCAGTATAATTAGTACCCTACAACGTAACAACTACCCTGGGTACATGACAGCAGCCTCCATAAACTGGTATAGGCGGGTACAAGAGGAGGAGGAGGAGGAGAAAAACAACACTCAGAAAACAGTCTGCCTGCCTTATGTGAAGGGGTTATCAGAGAAAATACAAAGGATCTGCGATCCATATAACATCAGGACAACATTCAAAAGCTTGACAACACTTCGCAGATATCTCTCTCACCGTCCCATGTGGGATCCTGTTCAGATCATAGACAGGGAACACCATTGGAAAATTCGTAAACTTAAGGAATCAGCACATATACTAGTCCACAAAAATCTCCTGAGCCGACCAAGCATAGAAATAAATACAATATGGGAACCAATAATAAAGAGTGCCAGAGAAAAACAATGATAACAAAGTTGCAATATGAGCTCTGGTAAAAACATGCGATGATAACAGAAAATTGCAATATGAGCACTGGTAAAAATGATTGCTGAAAAAATTAGGTTTTATAATACCCAGAAATTCATACCCATAGGACACATGGCACAGTGGATAAAGGCGTTGGTTAGATCCAGTGACAGTGCCAAAGAATGTGAGTTCAATACCCGGTTAAGGCAGTGGAGAACTTTCAGAGGGCAAATTAGCAGGATTAACTGATAACTGACATCCATCAAAACATGGCACGTGGAACTAGAACAGTCTACCCCAGTTATCGAAATAAAGGGATCAGTTGGAAATTCCAACCGCCTGAAGAAGGCCGGAGCGTACAACGGTCGAAACGTTGTGATAAATTAAATAATTAGCTTATAAAAAGAATAAAAAAAAATTCATATTTTAATAAATGGCTTAAAAGCTTAGCCCAATCATTAAATAGAAAAACCCTTTATGAAGTCGTCAAAAAACAAATTATAGTGCGACGCGTTTATATATGAAACAGCCCGTTGAAAATAAATAAATAAAATAAAGTAAAATAAAATTATCCAGACACTTAATAACATACCATGGTGCCAAAAATCTATCTTTCTCTGTGACTGACAAGACGATGTGCGTACATGAATGCCATCATTCGCTTTGAAATAGATACCCCACCCTAGCTCAGCTTGACCTCTTCCTGAAGGTGACTGATATGTGGATAAAAATTAACTCGTAGGCCCCTTATCAAAAATGGTCGACCCAGCTGTTTCATTGTAACGAATGAACATGCTTATAACGATGCGTAAATTTCAAGATTGGTTATTCCTAAATGTTCCCTTGAGGAGGAAACAGGGCTTGTTACTTTAATTCAATTTAATTTTAATAATTATAGTGAGGGTTTCGGCTCTTGATTTTGAAACATGAGAACTCTTATGTAGCGAAGGAATCATATTTTTTTAAATAATTATATATATATATATATATATATATATATATATATATATATATATATATATATATATATATGAATGAAATTGAGTCCCAATAGACGCTCAAAGAAAAGTGCAACTGTTCATTGTGAATTCAGAGTCAGCTCGTTGATGGTGGAAAGCTAATAACTCAGAGACTTCTTTAAAAGCATTTATTTTTAATTTCAGAAGACACCATCGCTGTTCGAGCAATGAATGCTGAATATTTCCTTATTATGAAACGTTTAATATTATCATTACCATGATGTCAGAAGTGACTGTTTTTAGAATGATAGAATCCCGCCAGATAACCCATTTTATTTTGTACTATTAAATTATCCGTGCCTTGCCGTGTGTCCCGCATTTTCTTTTTGTAAGAAAATGATGATTAATTTTAAATCATTTTTATAATTTGCGGAGAAAATTTGTGCTTTACAATATTACCTAATGATCTTGCCGATGTGACCTACATTCTCTCGCTTTTTCCTTCTATATTTTAAATAGGAATCATTCCCCTTGTTAAAATTTAAATTTAATTTCAATCAAAGGAGGAAATACTCACGGGGTGTTTGTGCAAAAACAGCTTGATCTGACCCCTTTGATATGTATTGGATGCAATACTTGATTGAATGAATTGATGAGCAGATTTCAACATTGATATGACAGTTTCGCAACAAATATATATCGTAAAGGACAACCTACTGATTGGGGATTTCTTGTTAAATTTGACGTCCATATTGTCTCATTTTGATCTTGCCGATGTGACCTCCATCTTCTGGATTTCTGCTTCTATGTTTTGGATAGGAGTCATTCCCTTGTTCAATTTCAAATTTAAATCAAAGGGAAAAAAATTCAGCCGGGGAGTTGTGTCTCCTGGTACCTCCTTGGCCAAAATAAAATGTACTTATCTAAGTATCATTCCCTTGTTCAAATTTAAATTTAATTGATATCAAAGGAAAAACATTTTCAGTGGGGGTGTTGTGCTGCCCGGGGCCCCCTTTGATTGAAATGAAATATACTTATCCAAGTACGATTAGTAATGTATTCTCAGAATATATATAGATATGGGAGTCTCTCGCCCCTCCAAAAAAAACCAAAAAACAAAATAAAAAAAAAAAACAGAAAGACAGAGGCTACAACTTTTTATATATAGATTTAAAGCGATAGCAGATGATTGGTAAATTTGCGAAATGGCATCTTCCATGAATGTCGGTACGAAGCAGAGGTGACCTGCCCCAAAATCCAAAAAAACAAGATTCCTCCTCAGAGACATATTCATCGTCTCCACCTTTTTTGCTAAATGTGACAAATGGTAGTATGTTGTGGGGAGCCAAGATGGCCCACGTTCTGAAGGGACACAGAAGAAGAATACAGTTTTCCTTTAAGTGTCATATCCTTTTAGGATAGAGGCAATGATGAGTCTACTTCCTTCCTTGTGTTGTATTATATAATTTTTATATCCTTTACCATCCTTACTTGTCCTTGTTCTACAATGCCTTCACACAAACTCATTAAGCAGATTACTCACATTTTTTATACTGCTTCTCTGACGTATACATTTAAACAAACAAACATGTTGGATTAAATCATTTTTCTAATATTTCTAAATAAATAGATAGACATTTACACAGACACAGACGCACACTATGTTATTCGCAGACAGTATTGTTTCACTGTATCACAGCTCCTCAGTGCGACTAGACAACCGAATGTCTCAAATGGGATCGAAACCCAACCGTTTTGGTGTTAGTCGGAGCTTCTACCACTGAGCCATCTCCAATCGACAGAATGAGTCAGCCAAATCTAGCGTATTCTTTTTACAAACGTAAAACAAACGCCAAGTAGCCATAGTGCTCAATTCATTTTACTGAAGAGCTTCGCATTTACGCAGTTAACCGTTTGTTTTTAGAATTAGCTTGTTTTATTCAACAGTGCTCAATTGAAAATACATTTTCATAAATCATAATTCATCGAGTTTAGAAGAAACCTCAACCGAATGCAGAAAGCACAGAACGGATGTTTTGTCCTATTTTCCACTACCGAGAAAGGAATCCGGACTGTGCCCCCATGAGTCACGACTCATGAGTGTACAGTCTGTTGGTATAAGTAGACTCGGATGAGTCTCACGACAGAATTTGTGAAGAGTTGACTCTGTGTCGAGTTTGATTTGTTACCTCTCCGGCACCAAGACCCGTGGGTCAAGTGGGTATGACGCTTGCATCATATCGTGACGGTCTCGGTTCGATTCTTGGTAGTGAATTTTCACAGCTGATGATTCCCAAAAATAGTACAAAACGGCCGTCCAGTGCTTCCTGAATTCTGTTGAGGATTCTTCTAGACTCGATGAATTAATTATAATTAATCAAATCACCTGTAATTTCTCTCTCTATTTCTCTTTATATATATATATATATATATATATATATATATATATATATATATATATATATATATATGCGTTTGTGTTTATATATATATATATAAAACAGTGCAGGATTTTGGCTCTGTGATATTTTTAATTTATTCTTTAAAAAAAGCAACATTTTCACAACAAATCACAGTTGGAATATTATCAACAGACAATTTGGGAGTAAGGCCAGTGACCTTTGGTTGAACATAAATCCGTACTGTCCTTTCATAACAATATAGATGATATTTCATGTTTCGTAATCTAACAACTTAACCAATTCTCGTTCAAATGATCTCAAATTTTAACAACCTGTGCGGAACGCAACTCAAAATCGTATGTTTCATGTGTCATCATTTGTTTTTGCTTTTGAAATATAGAAATGGCGTTCAGTAGAAGAGAAAATACATTTTGTTTATTGCAGTTTACTTTACCGCTGTCGAACTATACTGTGCAGCCAACATTTGAGAGAGAAGTCTCAGGATGTCTATAAGACATAAAAGTTCGGAAACCCAGATTACTCCAAAGAGAGTTCACCGTGTCGCAAGGAAACGCTTGCGAATGACACCTTATAATCTGCAGTTCGTCCAGGCCTTCAAGACAGATGGCAAGCAAAAGCGCAATTCAGTGTCTATCGAAAAATGGTAAGAATTGTTCGATGGAAGGACAGAAGAATAAGGCGTTTACGGTTGAAATGTTTTTTTATAGTGTTATACTAGATGTATCCTGCCTTGCGTTGTCATGGAGGAGAAAAATGCTTTCTTACTGGTGAGATCAGAATGGGTATGTATCAAATATTTTTGCGCAGGTTGCTGGACGTATAGATGTGCATTTAGAATTTCATTGCATTTTAAGAAATCTAGATTATAAACACCTTTATAAATAACTTATTAAATAATCCAAGCATATAAGCAACATTAACTTTCTTCCATAGTGCTTAGGTTTTGGTTTGGTTTTAGATATTTATACCACTGCTATACCATCCGCAATACATTCACACAAGCTCATTAAGCAGGTAACTCACAGTTTTTATCCTGCTTCTCTGACGTTTATTATTAGGTTGTTGCAAAAATAATGTCGCTTTCTCACATATGTTACTATGTGAGAGAACGACATTATTTTTGAACCAACCTACTATATCCTGTAAGATTAATATTCTCTGAGTCCTCTTTTCACGTCAAAGTGTCAGTCAACAGTGCTCAATTGAAAATATATTTTCAAGCATATATATATACGAATGCAGAAAGCACTAGATGGACGCTTTGTCCTATTTTTGGGACTGATTTCAGTGCGCATCCACTGCCGAGAATCGAACACGGACAGTGCCTTCATGAGTTACGATTCATGGGGGCACAGTCTGTTGCTATAAGAGAACTTGGATGAGTCACACAACGGAATTTGTGAAGAGCTGACGCTGTATCGAGTTTGGTTTGTTACCTCTCCGTCACCGAGACCCGTGAGTCAATTGGGTATGACCCTTGCGTCATATCGTAACGGTCTGGGTTCTTGGTAGTGGATTCGCACTGCTGATGAGTCCCGAAAATTGTACGAAACGGCCGTCCAGTGCTTTCTGAATTCTGTTGAGGATTCTTCTAGACTCGAGGAATTAATTATGATTAATCAAATCACCCTTAATTTCTCTCTCTTGCAGTATATATATATATATATATATATATATATATATATATATATATATATATATATATATATATTAGGAAATTTCATATTCTAAGTACCAGTTTCTCTTGTTGTATTTGGATTAAACATTCCTCATTTGTCACATGTTCTGCCCATACAATTCCTGGCATTCATCAGAAAAACCGTATTTCCACTGTCGCAAATCTTTTCTTTCTCTGTGATGATATTGTTAAGGTTTCACAGTTATATAGGAGATTAGATACTATATAGCAGTTCAGCACTATTTTTCTTGCTTCTAACGAAATTTTACTATATAATGTTTTTCGCATCTATCGATTGAACTGCATCTCCCCTGTCTGAAATCTCTTCTTCATCTGCGAAGATATTGTCAGTTATCGCAGTCAAAGAGGAGATTAGATATTACATAGCATTTCAACACTACTTTCCTTGTTTCGAAAGAAACTTTCCAAGATCTATCTATAGTGTTCTTAGCATTAATCGATAGAACCGCATCTCCGTTGCTTCAAATCACTTGTTCATCTCAGAGGATAATGCCAATCTTAGTAGTAAATTAGATTAGATACCGCATAGCAATTCCGCGTTCTTTTCATTAATGTTCATATAAAACAGTGTCAAAGAGCCACTCAAGGTAGAGCGTTCCTGTGTCGTGTTGTATGGGCGTAAAGAAAGTCAAGAAGTGGAGTTCATGGGGGCAATGCAAGAAAGATAACGGTTAACCCTGGACTTGAAAAGGTCAAGATTGTAATGATTGTGAAAACATCCAGCCGGGAGTCTGTTCCACAAAACAGCAGTTCCTGAGAAGATAATGCCAAAATCAAACTTAATTCTTATCATTGGAACTGCTTCACTCTTGTGTGCGTGGTATGGCTGGTCTCAGTTTTAAAGGTCAAGATGTTGGGACGAAGGAAAGCGAACACGTGCCATGAAACAGCGAGAGAGCAGCGAGAGGTTCTCAGTATTTCGTCTGTTGTGAAGGGGCTGTAGCGTAGAAAATAATTCATCACCCACAAGACAGTGTTGATAACTTTGAAATCTATCAAGACATTCAAATGAGGACTGAGCCTATATTGCAGGATTACTCCATTTCTGGTCCGATCTGGCTTTTGTAAAGATCAAGTATAGCAGTATAGCTTGGGAAATCAGATAGTCACTGGATAATAGAATTTTCGCAGGATCTTTAAGAGATCGGATATATGAGGTTAACTTGGAGTGAGATTAAGCTCGAGTAGACGATCAAGAAAAGGTGCCTCTTTCAGAGAACACCAATCCATTATGGTACTTTAACATTATTTTCAAATATATTAATACTTTGCTTTGTTTATGGAAGTCACAATTAGCAATCCCTAAATACATTTGTGTTTCTGCTTCAGTATTTCTGTCATATGATATAAAAACCGATGCAGTTAAATTTTTGTAATTCCTTAATTTAGACGTTTCGCTTATTCAGCTCAAAATTCAATGGTTTTTTTATACTGAAACGATGCGTTTTGATCGCTTAAAATTAATAGTTAATACTTTCTTCTTCTATTCACTGATGAACTAGGAATTATTGCAGTCTTGTTTTTAAGTCTATTATAAACGCAGTGTCATTTTAATGTACTGAATTTGAAAACGTTCGTTTGGCACTCTTTGTACCGGCTGCCATTTTTATGATCGCCGGCTTTGTGAAGAGAATCAATCCCAGGATGAATGGTTGAATTAGTTACCCTGGCCTCCGTTGTTTACATTAATGAATGCTAAGCTTACTGTTGACATAATTCGCTTTGGGGAATTTCTGTATGAGAAGATCAGAATACCCAAACGACTCTAAGAATTTTATGGATGAGAAATCCTTCAAATTGAATATCTTTTCTGCAAGGAGTCTATTGCTTCATAGAATTGAGACATTGTCCAATGATAATGATTTTGTATGTATTTATAATGAGAAAATATGAAGAAAGACCGAGTGGCTAGGTTAAGGGTAAGATATAAGTATGAAGCTGTTGTAAATGTGAAAGAGAAGAAAAAGAAGAAGAGGAGAAAAAGAAGAAGAGGAGCAAAAGAGAAAGACAAGAACGGAGTTGAATTATGGAAATTGAAAGGGAAATTAATAAGGAGAAAAAAGGAAAGAAAAGAGAAAGAAAAAAATGAAAAGAATGCGAAAGAGAAACCGAAGAAAGATTATCTTTATCTATAGTTCATAAGATCAGAGTTTTCTGGAATTTCTAAGAACATTATACTAAATAAATAACCCCCACGTTTTGCAGGATTCATATGCGGAGGGCAGCCGGCGGATGACGACTGTCATTAAAACATGCGTCTAAGTGACTGGGAACAGCGTGTCAAGTTCAAATTCGGGTAAGCTTGTTGCGTTCACTTTAGCGTAAACTTCATGGAAAAAAGTATGAATTAGTCTCTTCCATACACCTCCAAACTATGAGTAAAATAACAGGATTAGAACTAGTTCTCTAGACATGATTGGCAGCAAAAATTAGAACGACACGTTCGGATTCAAAACAAGTGTCAACTGTGGAAGCGGCAAAAGAGTCTATTAATAGAACTAGTGAGGAGGCGTTATTTAACAGTTAGATTCTGTGGTCAATCTGGACATTATAATCAAGGATTAGTTGTCTAAGCGTAAGTTACATGTGGCACAAGGCCTAAAGTATGAAACACCCAGTTGTAAATATGTGCTATGTGTCTGCTGTCACAAATACATTTGCTCTCTCTCTCTCTCTCTCTCTCTCTATCTATATATATATATATATATATATATATATATATATAAATCTATCTATATATATATATATAGTGACACGCATAATATTGGATACATGTTATTTTCTGTTATAACTCTAGTTTATGTTCGCCATTTTGCCTGATATTTGGTAAGTAATATCTCGTAAAGTTATTTTAGTTGTATGTGGAAGGAAAAGGAAAAACTCATGGTTGAATCCATTTTTTTTTATCAAAGTTCAAAATTACCCTATGCAAAAGCATTGGATACATGACACTTTTTTCAAATTTCCAACCGAAACTTTGTATTTTAAAAGACTTTCAATATTCAATTTTCGATAGTATTGGAATGTTATCTCTGACCAATCAGAGAAGCACACAATTGTTTACAAGGTAGTTAATATGTATCCAATACTTATGCGTGTCAGTGTATATGATAAAAATATAGTTTTACGGTATGCTATATTTATGGGTTAAAGTTCTCAATATCAGCGTTAGAGCGTATGTAGATATAAATGTCGACATTGAAGATAACATCTATCGGCGACCATTAGTTTCATGCTTAAACGCATCCCATTGCCTGAAGATTGCATTCAAGCTTGAAACACCGTGTTGCCGTTGGGTGTTTACTTCAATATCCACACACACGCACACACACACACACACATATATATATATATATGTATAGATAGATAGATAGATAGATAGATAGATAACGCGTATGCAAGATTGTACAAATCGTGTAACAGCAAACTTGTCCAGATTGTTAGATTAAACTTTGAAACGTTGTATCTTAGAAATGATTAATGTTATATTTCTGGGATTCTCCGGGGTTTTCCTAACACTATTGGACTATACTTTGGCTAATAAGAATGTATAATTACTCTCCAAATGCAAGGAATCGTGACGAAATCGACCATAAAAGAAAATGACATGTTCATTATTAATTAATCATTATTAAGGATCGGAAGCTAATGAAGGGTTGAAATAAACTCCATATATATATATATATATATATATATATATATATATATATATATATATATATATATATATATTATTCCAGGATCATTTTCCAACTTATTCAAGATGATCTTTACCCTCTCTAATCTTCTAAATTTCTGTCCTGGAGTCACAAATTGCCGCACACGTTTCACGTATGATTTCAATTTCAAGTTTTTTTACTACTCTTTGGACTGTCATAGGGAAAATTGTTCTCTCCCGTGCCAAACGTCTTATTGATTGAGTTGTATCTTTTCTAATTGAAAAGAAAAATGAACCACTATTTTGTGGATCCGACTCCCGAGAGGATATCTTCCTGATCACAAATTTCTTACTCTCTTGAAATTCAGCAACAACCGTTATCTTTGCTATATATCCTCATAAACTGCACTTCTTACCCCCTCCTGTTATGCACATGCAATAAACTCATTCCCTAACACTCTACTTTGAGTGACTCTTGAGTGAACAATAAAATAAAAAATATTAAATTCAAACAACTGGAAAGAAAACCAACAAAGTTTATAATTAAAATAAAATCAAACATCTGGGAGATAGAAGAAAAACGAACCCTTAATTGGTTTTCATTCATTTTTTTTTCCTGAGGGTCTACTGAACTGAAAAAAAAAACACATAGGAAGTGAACAGACAACTAAACAAACACCACTGGCGAAAGATGAATGAAACCCGGTTAATCTTTGTCCTTTTTTGTTTTTGTTTTTCAATTTATCTCTCAACCTTTTGTTGTATATTCCTGTTTAGTGTTAATATAACCGTATTTATTGCAATTAATAGAATTATGGTCTTTAAAGGAGGAATTATGACCAGGACATTCTTTCTATTCGGATCAGAATACTCGTTTTAATTGTTACACGGAGAATGTTTCGAATAATTGTATCTTCCGTCCTTCTTCAGACGACTATCATCGTGCTCCGTCGTGTTCTCGGAATTTTGAACCAAATTCGTTTTCCGATCGAGGGAGGTTTTTTGTTCTCATTCCACATTCGCTAGAATGGTTGAAATCAATGTAGGACATTGAAATTAATCATGACTGATCATATAAGTAAGGAAAATGTGATCATCAACCGCCGTAGAATTATATCAAGCTAACTGACAGATAATAATATTGGAGGCAAAGAACATTGAAGGAATTAGAGAAAAATTCTAAACACTGAAAACTTCGTCATAAGCCTGGTATCGAGATGAATACTAGAGCCTCTGATTAGGGAAGAAAGAATGCATGAGGTGAGTCAGGTTACTCACCAAAATACACCACGTGAATCAAGACACTCATACAAGGCAGTCACTTGAGTAAGATATCGCATTTATGTAGGGACTTAACCCTGTTGTTTATGCAAATTCTGTTTTATGAGAATAGTCTGAAAAGTTCATAACCTGACAATGGAACAGTGATGCTAGAGGTCTGAAATACTGCATGCATTAATTCAAAATCTTCTTATTAGGGACCTCCACCAAAAACGTGATATCTTAAGTTTAAAATGAATTTTTAAAAATGAAAAAAAATCTTTCTTGAAGCTTTTATTTTATTTTTAATTTCAAGTTAATAGATTATATTTAATATTTAAAACAATACAAATACATTGCTGTATACCAAAACTAATGTAAATTAACTGGAAATGATTTTTTATTGGTTAAAATAGCTGATTCTCATCTTTTAGTAATCGTCTAACATCGCAATGTAATGCTCCACATTAAAAAGTCTTCCAAAAATAAAATATATTTTTCTGAAACATCATTTGAGGAATATTATCTGATTTGAAATATAATTAATCTGATTAAAAAAAAAAGTTTTATTTACTATAAATTTAAAATATCGGCGGAATACATTTTTAACCAAACATTAGGTGTGGTTTTAACTGACAGTAGCTTTGTTGACGTTTTTGATAAGGTAAGGATAGCTCTAATGATGTTCTACGAAGACTTAATGCGTAAAACATAATTAAAGAAAATGAGATGAGAGACATTTTTATTTAACTTTTAATTACTCAGTATTATTAAAAATTTATTTTTCCGGCAAGATGTTTTACCGATCGCTACAACCTTGACCTCTTCATGTTTAAATGTTGTAGCATACCTACGGACGATAATGGGTATGTCCTCATTCACATAAATACAGTAGTAAATACTGTATGTTGCTCCGTAGTTGGAGATTCATCTCCAGCTGTGCTAGTCAAACTCTCTACCTCCGGGCAGAGAGGATGCCCAGTTAGGCTATGTCGAAGGGCATTGTCTCGTCTCGGGAAACACCTACCCGACCTAGTTTTATACGGGGTCTACGGGGAAATTTTGGCCGAGACTACGGCTCGGGTACTCCACATTAAATTTGGCCTTGTGCCACATCTGACAGCATGTGGCAGTTGCTAGATATCTTGTAATTGGAGATTCGTCTCCAGCTGTGCTGGTCAAACTCTCTACATTCGGGCAGAGAGGATCCCCAGACGAGGCTATGTCGAAGGGCAGAGTCTCGTCTCGGGAAACACCTACCCGACCACATTTTATACAGGGTCTACAGGGAATTTTTGGCCGAGCTTACGGGCTCGGATACTCCACATTAAATTCGGCCTTGTGCCACATCTAACCGGTTGGAAGATATATATTTGGATATTCATTGTGGAATTCACTTGACCCACTTCTAGAAGTTGACTACTTCTACGCGCCGCTTGCGAATGTTATATGTGTTGTTCGTGTCCTAAGTATTATCTTTCATTATCAATTTTCGTTTGATTATTTTATTCAGTAACCTTCTCAAGGTTACAAACACTAAAGGTAACTGATATCTTTAATACATGACCTCATAAACAGAACTTTTAGCCTTTTGCTATTCCCATGAAAGACCTTGAGTAAATCTTTGGTCTTGCGTTGGTTAAACATTAGTAAAAAAAAAAAGAAAAAGAAACACCTAACCAGATTGCTGGTCTGAATATTAAGACATATTGTGGGCTTAAGTAAACATGCAGACGACAGAAATTGTTCATAAAGTCACTTTATAATTTAAAAAAATATATATTATGAAAGTAAATGAACAAACAGTTATGTGAAAATTGTTAAAAAAATAAGAAGCAGATATTAAAGTTTTTAAACTGATCTATCTCTATGGATACCATTAGTTGCACAAAGGACATCAAGACTGTACTCGATTTCTTGCCATGTTCGTTGTAACATAGCCTTATGGTAGCAATGGCATCAGTGATCTTCTGTTTTAGATCAGTGATGTTTCTTATCTTTGTTCGATAGACGATAATGTTAGCGTAACCCCATGGAAAGAAATCACGGGGAGCAATAGCTGGTGAACGAGGAGACCAGGGAATTGGGTTACCCCTTCCAATCCACCACTCTGGAAATGTTTGATTTTGGAACTCACGAACATGCAGCCCTCAATGGAGTAGTGGACCATCTTGTGGTGTCGCAATACTTATCTTTGTTAATATATTTTTGAAATTGTAAAGAGACTTTATGGACACCCTGTACTACGAATAATTGTGATTGTAGAAAAATCGATCAGAAGGGATAGAAAATAAAGACGAAATAAATAAAAAAATGAAATAAAGCAGGAATGTAAATAGAAAATTGATATATAACAAGGATTTAACTCGATACCTCCATGAAATGACTAAAAAGTTAGCATACCGTAATGAGAAAATGCTCCAAACGTAATGAAAACAGGTTTTATCATCAAAATCTTAATGTTATTATTAAGAGGAATGATCAAAGTATTTTCCAGTATTTCATTAATTTTTTTTACTCATTTTAGAACATTCGAAATTCTGATTAAAAACTTGTTTTTCTCCCGTCACCTATTGTACTAACTTTTCGTATAGCAAATTTTAGTCTCTTTTTTTGGTGAAACATTAATTTGGAAATTCTTGCAAATATCAAATAAGCGTTAGATTTTAATGAACTTTTCAGTACTTATTCACAAATGAATGAAATATTTTCTGAAAATTTCTATTAGAAAATCTTGATAAAAAATGTTTTTTTATATGTGTTTCAACGCCTTACTTAATTTTATGAAAACTTGAGAAATTCAACGTGATAAATTTTACTGACTATATAACTTAAATGTAGAATCATTTGAAGAATTTAAATCACAGAATTCTTTTGCCAAAATCGGACCCGGTCTTACCGAAAATCTGTTCTTAAAAGAAAAAAATCCCAAAAACTAAGATATTATTTAATTAGAGACGTTTTTAATTGCTTTCATGATTAATATTTATGAAAAACAATATTGTCTAAAGGAAAAAGTTTTTTCCATGATAAATGAATTTTTACAAGATTTGCTTACATCGTTTACACTATTAAATTGAATATTTTATAAAGTTGTTAAACCTGTTAGAATTCAGTTTCAATGTGATGATTCTTAAAAATATTTTTTTATTGAGTAAAACTATATTCCCTAATGATATATTGTAAAGCTTATTACAATCTGACGACCTCGAATATTTTTAAAAGAATTTCGATTTGTTTTTGTATGTGAGTTATACGTGCAGACTTTCTTAGTATGGATGTACAAACCGATAAATCTATTATTAAGAGGCCACGTGTTTAAGGGTTGTCTCCCAATTTACGAGAATAAAGACACGGAATTTATCGTCTGATTCACCATACTTAACTATGAACACGTCAAAAAAAACATGACACTGTTGTTAAGAAATGCTTGTATACAAACTTTTATGCGAAAAGTAATATTTGTTTCAAATCAGATTAACTTTAAATTTGTTTATTTTCCTCGAATAACGTTTCCGAAAAATATATTTTATTCCGGCTACATTTTTAAAACCGATAATTAACTTTTGTTTACAACTGTATCAGAAATGGTCGTTCTCATCGATTTTACTGAAAAAAAATTCTGTTTGAAATACACCACATTGTATTTTGCTGTGGGAAATAGTAAATTAATAATATCTGTCTATATTTCTGGCATTAGATATTGTAAATATTTACATTGTCGGACTGTTGTCCTTATATTTATTGCCATATCCACAACATTTCGGCCGCTGTACGCTCCGGCCTTCTCCAGGTGAGTGCAATTTCAAACTGAACCCTTTGTCCTCAAGGACACATAGCCCAGTGAATAAAAGCCTTGGTTCGATCCAGTGACTTGATCCAAAGAGTTGTAAGTTCTATACCTGGCTACTGCAGTGATGAAAAACTAGGAGAGCTGAGTTAAAGGGGGATAACTGAGAAATCTGGATGAGGTATGACACATAGAACTAGAACAATCTACCCCGGTAGACGAAATAAGGTCTTCAGTTCGAAATTCTAATCACCTAAAAAAAAAGCCGGAGCGTACAACGAGCGAAACAAATAAGGAAAACAGTTCGAACAATGTAAATAATTTAAATCATTGAGCTCCAAGTAAGATTTTTCTTTTTTCACAAACTGATTTAAATCTGACGTATAACGAAGTAGAGGAGGTAGCGAGATTTAACTATGAAAGAGAAAAAGAAAGTAGCTTAAGATATGAAATAGAGAAAGATTTAAATTTTAAATCAGTGATTCAGTGAATGCGAGCAAACCAGATATAGAAATCGTACTCATAACAGCTTTTCAGAATACATGTCATAAAGTGGAACTAAAAACCAGTGAAAAACTGAAGAAACGTCTAGAAACTGGAAATCGCCTGGAGGAGTTAAAAGTGAGACGTTAGAGGGTTTTTTTTCTTTATAGATAACGTTATGAGAAATATTTGCTTAACCATCAAACTCTAACCGTCTAACAAATAACGAAAGTTCAGCTCACTAAACTGGTGTCGAATTTTATGAACGAGTACACATTAGCGTGTGTTACAATGCTTGCATTTATATAAGATATTTAAATAGGATGAGCTGTTCACTTGGTGCCTAAACTTTTATTAATTTAAGCGCAGAATTAGACTGGCGTCGAGGTCTCATCAGTTTAAAGCTGAGCTGGCTAGATGTAACCGTAAACTCTATACTAACAGTCTCTTTCCACGAACTTATCTCTTGTGGAATTCCCTTCCTGCTCAATGCTTTCCACCTGACGTTAATCTGTAAAAATCTAAATGCGATGTCAATTGCTATCTGCTCTCCTCCTAACTTTTCTCTTCCTGC
>OZ010583.1:94272442-94379942 GCA_963932145.1 Acanthosepion lycidas
GTGCTAGTTTTGAGTTTCAGTAGCCAGAGCTCCCAGACCAACATGTTGATTGATTGATTTGTTTTTTTACGGTATGTCGAACCTTTGTGGGTTATTTAAAGCAGAAAAATTTTTTTGGATTGTAAGAATAATTCTTTGTTAGTGAGTGAATATTACATTCTTTTTTCTTGCCTATGACAAAAATTATTCCAGACACAAGACCTACTATTTATCTTTCATCTGAAGAGAGGAGATGGGCTCAAACCTTTACCAAAAAATATTTGTAAAAAGTAAGTATTAGGTTGGTGCAAAAATAATGTCGTTTTCTCACATAGTAACATATGTGAGAAAACGACATTATTTTTGCACCAACCTAATACAACGAACCACACTTGAATCTTCTAGAAAAAACAAATTCTCTCTACTCGATTTAAGATAAAGGGGCCTTGTCTTCCCAAGAAGTTACCCATCTAAGTACTGATTTAACTTATGTGATTAACTTAGGTGATCGGGCGGGAAGGCCTGATATAGCCGCGTTAAATATATAAGTTCAAATTCTTTGTTTTCTGTTATTTACGATAAATGAAAGAGCCGGGTAATATCGATAGTAACATAAATTCGTATATATTTGAATTTCTTCAAAACTATGTTTCCCCAGACAGTTCTAAGTCCCTGTTCATATTCATTATTTTATAATTATGGTCAACAGGGAAATGTATTTAAATTCTAACTTACGTTTTTCCTAACACAAGAGTTTTGATATGAGACTTAAACAAAACCCAACAGACGTCTACATCTTCGTCACACACTCGTGCAGCATTAAACCTGCATGGTTAAGCAGGTTTCCTTTTGCTTCATCCCCAATGTAAACTGCTTTCGGATTCAGTTGCTCCTTGTCGATTGTTAACGTTCAGATGCAATATCCCAATTATTAGGATGATTTAATTTACATATTATGCTAAATAGGACCCAAAGTAACCAGAATCTGAAACTTTGCACAATTTCTTTATTTATATCATTTTCATTTTCCTGTCGTATTTGTGGATATACAGTGTTATAATCTATCAAGCAAATAATGTCGTCGTGATCTCGTTGTGAATACCCGATTTTTATTTGCAAATCCTATAATCTGCTAACACATCAGATATAACATCAGATATTCTTCTGTCTTAAGTTTATGCGCTCGAAGGGGGCCGTTTAGGGGAAAAAAACAACTTTATAAGCGGTTCCTAGTTCTGGGTATGACGATAAACTACATCCGGCAGCAAGGCCTCTGATCGGGAGATTGGAGATTTTGAGGAGAGTGGGACTACCTCTTATTGTTATTTCCAAGTCCACTCTGACCCGGGGTGGTAGCTATGGGTAAAATAGTAAACACCCAAACAAAAACAAAACAACTATAAAGTATTAAAGTACATAATTATATGAAAAAATACTAACAATACATATCTATAGAAAAATTAGCTCCAATACAATTTAAAAGTAAAATGACCAGCAATACATTTTATAGTAGAAGTACCAAAAATATATAGAAAAATGACTAACAATATATTTTATCTGTAGCTGAAGGCATACAATTGTCTTCAATAAATATTTAGTTGAAGTCATAAAATTGTGTTCAAAATATTTAGATTTCGACATTAAATAACGCATAGGGGTTGATATGCTGCTAAACAACCAACCAAAAGGAAAGAACTCTTTAATGACATTGTTATAAATACTATACCATTTCTTTAAGAAAAGAAACTGTATTCCGAAATAAAACTTTAAAAAAAGTACACATATCACCACTTTATTGACCACCTTTATTATTTATGAAGCACACATATCACCACCTTTATTGACTATGTTCATACAAAAAATAAGTATCATCTATCATGTATTCATTTGCGAAAACAAAATAACATATATTTTAATTTCTTCAAACCTACCAAGAAAATTAAATTTCGACATTAAATGTTGCGTAAGGAGTTGATATGCTCTTAAACAAATACAAAAAAAAGAGCTCTCTCGAAAAGCCACTTTTAACTTAAGTAATAAATGTCTGAAAAATCATACCCGAATTGTATATATTCTCATTACATTTATATGTGGTTATCTATTTTTTTTTGCCGTGACATTTATATGGAGACATTTATACCAGTCAATCTCGCAAGGGTAAGTTGGGCAGTTTTCGCTGGCTCGATGATAAGTGAAACTTTGTTTAGAAATAATTGCCCGATCTCATAAACAAGGCATGTTCTCAGTACTGAGGAAGGCTAATTCTGATGAAGGTGATGGAAATGAGTCCTATATTAATTTGTATTTATATTAAGTCCCACCAACCCGTTCTATCTAAGCAGAAGGAATGTTTGATCAGCTTAACGATCATTAGCCTGTGAGTATTACAATATTCATGATTACTTTCAGCATGAAACAGACTGTCGCTGATATATCCATAAATTATATATTTGGTCATATATATATATATATATATATATATATATATATATATATATATATATATATATATATATGTATATATATATATGAGTGTGTGCGTGCGCGCACGCGTGTGTGTGTATAAATATATATATATTATATGCCTCCAAATATTTTCTAAAAAATGACCACATCATTTTGAAAAATGTCCAAACTTGATAAAAAGAAATTTTTTTCTTCAAAATGTTTATTATGGAGAGGAAACACCTAAGAATTCTTTATTATTTTATTAAGTTTTTTTAATCCTTTCTCGCACGATCGAAATTTTGGCTAAAAAGTTTATTTTTCTTCCGTCAGCCGGTGGGTCAAAGAAATTTATCGTCTCATTTGCGGTAAAAAAAAAAAAAAACATATTGTTTTGAAAATCCTTGCAAATAATTGAATGTTAATGTCACTTTCAGGAGATACTCACAAATGAATTAAATTATTATTGAAATATATAATATAAGAAAGTCTTGGCAAAAGTATATTGTTTCTTTCATATCTCTTAATCATTTTCCAGGATCTGTGTATTTAGATTAGTTAAAAGCGGGAAATTGTGTAAATCGTTGGTAGACAGGGTTTAGACGAGATAGATAAAAAAAAAAAAAAAAACGAAACTTACTAAGAGCAACAAAGTATAGGAGGTTGTAAAAAGCCATGATCGCTAAAGTTCTGATAGGACATGGCATAAAATGGTCACAATTTTAACAGACAGGCAGCTGATGCTGTTTTAAACAAACCCGTTGCTCATCTCTTTGTTTACATTTATGTGTACATTTCATTTTCATTGTTGCGTTAGACAAAATTCACCACATATGTAATCTATTGTTTTATTGCCGTATATACTCGTGTACCGTGCGAGCCCTAAATATTCACTTATAAAAAATGATTTCATCATGTATCTCGTGTATCCTGCAGGTCCCGCTTTTGTGAGGCCAAATTACAATAGACTACCCTCTTTTCCTCTATCTCTTTATCCCGACTTCTAATTAAATACGTTAAAAAAAGCAAAAGAGAATGATAAAAGTAACGTTAGTAACGCTATACTCGTTACGTAGCCGCGTACAGCCATAAGCAACCGAATATCTAATCATCTTATAAACGTAAGCAATGGAAAAGATGCATATTCGCTATATTTTTATTTTAAAATACGATACCAATATGTGAATATTACATGCATTATTATTGGATACAGTTAAGTAAAATATTAGTTTTATCAAAATCATGTTTATTTTAAATACAGCTGTACTTTTTGACTACAGTAAATGGATATATAGTTTGATCAACAGCTTAGCTAAGGCCAACAGTACATTAATTTGATATCTCGTGTATGACGCGACCCCCTTAAAATTACCTGCAAAATTCAGAAGTCGCATATTACACAAGTATATACGGTAATTTAGAATGTATCTCATATTCTAGCGATCTACAGATTTTGCAATATTTTCTTTCCTGGACTAGTGTATTAAATCGACGATAAACATGAGAAATAGGTAATATTACTATGAAAGTTGATACTTCCACATCTCCGTGTAGATTCTTTTCTTCCGTTAATAGTGTAAGCGTATTATTTATTTTATGTATGCAACTGTATAGAGGCAGGTGGATATAGGACTGAGGATGTGTCTATTTTGATGGATGATTTTCTATATTAACCACCTGAAATGTTTATCTATATCCAGTCTTACAGAAGACGGCATCTGCCACACAAACATTCCATCTACGGTATTTCTGGAAGGGGCTCAACAATTATCACATTCTTCCTATGGTGTAAGCTCTATGAACATTATCGTTATTAATGGCCAATTCGCTGAAGCCCATGAGATCAATACAGGCTTCCTTCAATGCTCTCTCCTTGGGTCTACGCTTTTTTTTTTTTGCTTTATATTAAGGTTATGTATTCTCAAAGTGTAAATAATTGTTATTACAAGATATATGAAGACGATACCATATTTTATTTGTAAACCACCAAAAATCTAGAGAGTCACAGTCTGGCAGATGATCTCTCCTCACAGTAACATTAGGGATGGACTAGTTTGTAAAAGTCAGTAGCTACAAAACCACGCTAGTAACCTTTTGCCATGATCCGGAGTTTAATCCAGTCATTATGTAGAGCACATTTACGGGATATCAGTTTCCTAATTTTTAATGCCTCTGCAACATGGGAATTTACCCTTAATATAGGTGCCAATTTCAATGGTCATTTGTTAATATTAGGAGTGAATAGCCGGGGATTGCAAATTCCTGGACTGGGATAGATAAATCGAGATTGGGTTCAGACAGGAATAACAGGTCAGTTTTGGATGGACTTCCATCTCTGGAATGTTTCAACATAGACTCCTCATATTGTTGTAAGAGATGGTGAATCCAGGGCCTATTCTTTAAGGGTCTCATCGGAAGTGTAATACGGTAATTAAATAATTTAATGAAGCCCATTACCTCGAACGCCTATTGTAACTGAAGCTTACTTCAAATCTCAATTTCGATATATATATACCACCAATCGTTAGAGATGCTGGGAAAATGGTCCGTTTTCTATACCGCTCCAGAAAGTATCTAATTTATTTTGCCATACTCTATCTTTACAAGAGTCAGATTAGCTCAAACATGGGCCGTTACCGCCACATCTATCCTGGGGGTGCCCGGTCCTCAATTCCGAGACGTTACAAAGCGTTTATGCAGCCCTGTACGGGATCGATTGTTTCCCAACCTACAATTCCTTTCACCGAGACGAAAGGCTGCTAGACTCACGCTAAACTCTTGCTCGCTAAAGTCTCGCTCGCTAAACTCTCGCTCGCTAAACTCTCTCCGTTTTTTTTATCGTAGAGGAAAGATATTCCCTGCAGCATTCAGCACCTTAACAGTAACCATAGGCACTGCACAGAGGCATCTTCATTCCCTACATATTTTGCTGGTAAGAGAAAGTTCCAACCAAATAGCTTCATCCCGAGAAATGTTGCATTGTGAAACCGGCACACAATATGATGCTTCCCTGGTCATACAAATATTCAGTTCTTGCGGCAACCGTTATCTATATAACGTTTGGCCCTACTTTGAGTTACTCTTGGTCCTTGCATTTCTTGAACATATATATATATATATATATATATATATATATATATATATATATATATATATATTAGGTTGGTGCAAAAATAATTTCGTTTTCTCACATCGTAACATATGTTAGAAAACGAAATTATTTTTGCACCAACCTAATATATATATAAATATATACATATATATATATATATATATATATATATATATATATATATATATATATAGTGATAGAAGCTCATATTTCAAACGAAAGGATACATAAAACAGAAAATAACCCACAGTGGAAAGATTTTACATATGTTACGTATTGGAAATTGTAAGAAAGGAAAAAAAATGATTTACCAAAACACAGAACTAAATCACAAACAAATATTTAATTTTCTAAAACACAACATAAAATATATACAAGATATACAATTGAGACATAAAAAAAACCCCAGAAAACACAGAGTTTTATAGGCAAAGTGTTATGAGGGAGAAGGAAATTGAGTCAAGTCTTTACCACGTTTAGGGCTAGCGAAGTAATTTAAGTGTTAACTGGAAATCCACAAATGTGTGTATATATTGAATAATTGGTATTAAGTTGGTGCAAAAATAATGACGTAATAATGTCGTTTTTTGACGTATTTTTAACGCCAAAAAACGACATTATTACGTCATTATTTTTGCACCAACATAATAGTTTGATTAATGAAAACAGTCAAAACTCTATTTACCAGATCTGTCCCATGAGGTCATCTTTTGGGGTTTTTGTTGGTTGGCAACTTTTCATAGAGATTTTTTCGCCTGGATATAATAATCCTCGAATCAAATGGCCGGAGTTGATACTGGCAGAAATTTCTTTTTACCAACTGACAACCTTTTTCCAAAACCTATTTTTATAGGGGCTAGCACCTAATTAGCATATTTCTGGGTGTTTCTTGAATCATCTAGGTTTTTCTCGAATATACTAGAATGATCTAGAATATTCCAAACATTCTATTTCTCTATTTTACAACTACTTCATGAATAAAACTTTTTTGTACTAACAAGTAGGACTCAGTTGAATCCCTTACTATAGATATGCATCCTCGTAACACATATACCAGGACATGTAGAGAGTACATCGTCATCGTTATAAGTAGCTGCAGCTGAAGTCCAATGAGAGTGTCTATTTGTACGTTTGCTATACATACGAACCCAAAACCAGTTCCATTCACATCGCTCAGTTGAGTGCCAATATCCGTGTTTCTGTGAGTAACAAGCCAGTTCTCACCCTGACGTTGCCAGCCCATTTGTTTTCTTTGACTGCCTTTTCTTTTTTTGCCTAAGGTCGTACCTTGTAGCATGGCAGTGGAAATATCGCTTCTGACGTAACCCGTAACCATACAATTGGAAAAGTCTCTTCTTTACGGTGGTTATGTGTGATTCCAACAGGTCTGTTTCTTTTCTGATTTTGTCTTGCACTGTTTCATATTCCAGGCTGTCTACGTATGAGAAACCTAAGATTGTTTTGTTCCATATCATTTGTAATACTTAGATTTTCCCCAGTAATTCTGCTATCCAAGATCTACAGGCGTGCAGAAAGATTGCAATGTCTAATGCAAGAAATAGTGTGATCTTTGAATTAAGGTAGACGTTCTTGCTTTTCCAATAGGTTCTTAGTAGTAGCAACCGATATTCAAAAATAAGGCCATCTGGAATAAATTCAAGTCAATGTATTAAATAAATCATTTAATTAGGCAAGAATAATATTGACAAACGTTGCCTTCTGTAATTGGTGTTTTCTTATGAATACTGTCTGCGGTTTGTTGGTTTTCTGGAATTAAGAGGTTTCTTTTTCATCTGTTGTATTACACATGATGTAGCATAAAGACTAGAAACGGTATTATCAAGAGCAAATTAACAAGAAAGTGTGACCTTACCAAAGTAACCAGAACAATAAGGTTTCATAATTAATCAACGAATTAGTCGAAACTGAATATTCGTCTTTACTGTCTCTATCAATTTTTTCTGATATAAGGCTTCTTGGCCTTGCACAAAAGCGTGTCTCCTATTCTAGAGCAATTTTCTCCATCTAAGAAGAATTTGAAATTCTAAGATCTGTGTTTGAAAATCTGAGCCTAGAGAGACAAACAATCTATGATACAATTTACTTCATATATATATATATATATATATATATATATATATATATATATATATATATATATATATATATATATATATGAAAATATATTTAAAGGTACAAAATCTAATTAAAGAAATGAAAATCTGAGCCAAATGAAAACGTTATATCTTAATATTACATGACATTTTTAAAAGCGAAGCAACCGGTTTCACTCCCGCTCTTCAGGCCTCTACAGGAGATTTAACTTAGATTAAAACAACACGAAAATGTGTGTAATGAAGAGGAAAAGAAAAAAAAATGAACTCAAAGTGCTAAAACAACGACCCGATATAAAGTGCCTCCAGCACATTGAGATGGAATATATATATATATATTGTAAAATATAACAGGCAATGAATATCTATTATGTCTGACCATGAGCCGTTCTAATGTTCATAAGTTTGCTTTAATTTCGGGTGAAAATAAAGACGAACATTGTACAAAATTTGGCTATTTTTATTAAGATAGTCCTTGATCTAAGCTTTCGGCTCATATGAGCGATGTTCATAGTAGTTATATGGACATTTTAACAAAGATATTCACCATCGAAGATAATACTTTGTTATGTTGACATAGAAGATTGCTATGCGAAGATAACGGAACTATCTGGCAAGTGCCTTGATCGCTAGTTCAGCCACGGTAAATTTGGGTCCAGGCTTTACAATATATCTCCATTCTTTGTAGATTTTATATTGTCACAGTGTGGGATAGTCAGGGAAAAGGTGATAGAGAGAAAAATAAAAGAATACAGATGAATTTAGGTAGATTGAAACAAAAACTATTCTTTCAAAAAATATTCTTTCAAACAAATTTTGAAACTGTCCGCGTCTTTCGTTTCATAGGCATGTGTAGACGTGGCAACATCAAGAAAACCCAGTCTGATGAAATCCTAATGGATGTCACGCGTCACAAGAAATTTTCCAGTTTGTCATATTTTTCTAAATACTCTTTGTTAATATATAAAATTATACAAAATTATATATCTTTATATAATTATATATTATATTCAATTATATATATATATATATATATATGTATATATATATATGTGTGTATATATATATATATATATATATATATATATATATATATATATATACATATATATATATATATATATATATATATATATATATATATATATATATATAATTATTTATTTAAAAATATGATTCCAACACGCTACATAAGAGGTCTCATGTTTCAAAACAAGAGCCGAAAATTTCAAAATAATATTTGAATTAACTTGAGTTCAAATATTATTTTGAAGTTTTCGGCTCTTGTTTTGAAACATGAGACCTCTTATGTAGCGTGTTGGAATCATATTTTTAAATAAATAATTATATTTATGCTCTACTTTCGTATCGAGCCCTATTTTTTAAAAATAATTACAAAAATAATAAGGAACTTTGGATTATTTACCAAACCAGTTTCTTTCCTATTTTCTACAATATTTTCACATATATATATATATATATATATATATATGTGTGTGTGTTTGTGTGTGAGTTTGTGTGTGTGTTTGTGTGTGTGTGTAATTGAAAAGATTGTATCGCACAATGACCCTTTTTATCTGTAATGGAAGGAGTCAAATTTTTCATTGAAACGAGATAGTAAAACTGGGATTGTCAACCCTATTCTGTTTGAAATTGCTGCTACATACGCGAGATTATTACAAACGCCACACTGGCAACATCGTGTGAGGCTTTGAAGATCAGGGGTTATTCTTTTTTCCGCTCTTAATTCTGTTCTATATTCATGGCGAGCGGAACGATATCGCTGATAAAGCGTATGTAGATATAATCAATATAGCAAGCAAAGTTGAATGTTGAATCTCCCTTTCCTTTCTTTAAGCAATCGTCAACCTATGATTTGTTATTTTTAAGGCGATAACGCAGTATTAATTTCTGTTTTACGCAGCTTATATATTGGCTGTATCTAGGCCTCATTTTTTTTTACTTATACAAATCTAGTTATTAGGTTGTCCCAAAAGGTCGTAAACACTTGCAAAAAAAATGAAATTTTACTCGACAAGCAATAACAAAAACAACAAAAATTATTCCTCAAAATAAAGACCATCATTTTCCAAGACTTTCTGCCATCGATCTGCAAGCTTTCGGATCTCGTGAAAGTACCATTCAGCCGGCTTCGAATCAAAGAATTCTTGACACGCTTCCTCGACTTCATCAAACGAGTCGAATCGGCGGCCGTTCAGAAAGTGTTGCATTGAGCGGAAAAGGCCGTAATCTGATGGAGCACAGTCAGGACTGTAGGCTGGATGTGGCAGAACCTCAACGCCGTCCAGCTCTTCAAACTTGTCTCTGGTCTTCCTGGCGGTTTATGGCTTAACATTGTCCTGCTGCATCAAAGCGCGCTTTCGGTTGATCAGAGCCGGGTACTTTTGTTTCAACTTGTCGTAGACCCGCTCCAGATGCTGACAGTAAAGTTCGGCACTGATGGCACGACCATTCGGAACCAACTCAAAATTCACGATTCCTGCAAAGTTCCACCAAACGCACAACATGACTTTCTTGCCGAATCGATATTGTTTTGGAACCGACAGTGTCTCTTGCCCTTTCTGAACCCATCGCTTGTCCCGATTGTGCTGGATTGTGTTGCGTAAAAATTCAATTTTTCTCAAGTGTTTACGAACTTTTGGGACAACCTAATAAAAACCAAAAAGATTTTTTACCCAAAAAGAAAAAAAAATCAACCATATATAGAAATAAAATATAGAAAAAATTAAAATTATCATATCAACTACTTCGTTTTATATTGCCGAGGATTTTATAACTGAAGAGGTATCGGTCGAAAGGCGCCTTAAATCTTAAAACCTGGTACTTTTTTATCTTATTTTAATAATAAAATTATGTTCGTTGTCGTTAAAATTATTTTATCCCCATGTGGCAATATATATATATATATATATATATATATATATATATATATATATATATATATATATATATATATATACTCGACTCTCCCGTCGAATTGATGTATGAGGGTCAAGCAGATCAGTTCATAGGAAACTGACAGCTGACACGAGCACATGAGATTTGATTATAGTGGTGAAGGTTTCGTGCAGGACCATCCACACTTTTTTGAAGGGCCGAATTCAGAGACCTGGTGCACTACGTGCCACAAGGTCCCCAAACGACCCTCCGCAGAATTCAGAGTTGTCCTTCTCCTAGACCAGTTGCCATCCAAGGCTATAGAACCGAGTCTGTCCTGCTATTTACCCAAGCTGGATGCAGAAGAAGAGGATTCACACCTTTCACAAGGGTATTAGCACCTAATTGAATGTAATTGATTCGAATGGAATTCGAACTTGGCTCTACGATTCCTCAATCTAAACCGCTATCGATTACTCCACCGTGCCTCATATATATATATATATATATATATATATATATATATATATATATATATATATATATATATATAGTTATTTAAAAAAAATGTAACTCCATCGCTACATAAGAGTTCTCATGTTTCAAAAACAGAAGCTGAAAAACCAGCTCTGATTCATCATCAAGCGAATTTTGGAATAACTAATCTTGAAATTTAGGTAGCTTTATAAGATATCAAATATACGAATGTATATATCAATATACGAATGTATATGCTTATAAATTTCAAGATTATTTATTCCAAAATTCGCATGAGGATGAAACAGAGCTGGTTCATTCAGCTCCTGTTTTTAAAACATTTGAACTCTTATGTAGCGATGGAATCATATTTTTAAAAATAATTATAATTTAGGCTCTGCTTATGTATTGAGCACTGGTTTTAAAAATAAAAACAAAATTACTAAAGAACTCTGGATTATTAACATAACGGTTCTTTCCTATTTTTCAATATATTTGCATATATATATATATATATATATATATATATATATATATATATATATATATATATATATATATATATACATAAACAAATGAGGGTAAGAACAGATGGAATAAAATTCCACATCTCGTACCATTTACTTTTTAAAAAGTGTTCAATATAAAGTATAGCAATATAGATTATAATAAAAACATTTTGAAATCTCTACACAAAAGCTTTATGTTTCAATACTAACTGATCACCAGTTACTTACCATCTACTGAAGAAATACAATTATTATATTGAAACCTTTTGTATAGCGATTTCACTATGTTTTATATATATATATACACATACATACATACATACACACACACACAGACATATATATATATATATATATATATATATATATATATATATATATATATATATATATATATATATATTATCCTAAAAGTCACCAAGGGATTTAAAAAGTAGTTTTTAAATTACTTTATTTGTTAACAATACTATAGCAGTATATACTGTGGATCATGGGAAATAAATTCAGATAGGTTGCTAACGATTAAATCTTTTAAGTGGCGTCCATTGTTAGGTTCACACGAACGTTCACTTTCTCAGGCACCTCCCATCACAGCCCAACGTGTTTCAGACTCAAGTGCTTTGATATCTGTCTGAATAGATGGGAATGTCTACTGGACGCTCAAATTCGCACAGACGCTATCTACCGAATCCCGAAGAGACAAAATACACATATGAATCATGCACAAGTACTCTGCATGACATGGCAGACACGCCTGGCAATGAAAAACATTCAACGCAAAAATAAAAATAAAATAGCAGAAATTTCTTTTCTACTGCATATTATGTTTTCTGATGAAGTTTAAATATCAGCGAAACATGCTAAATATATAACCGTTTCCAAATGTGTTTCTTATCCTATCATTCTGCTGGATTCTAATCTATATTTGGTCCTAATTCTTATATGTGTGTGTTTTGTGTGGGAAAGAGTTAAATAGATTGCTAGACATAAATGGCTGTTTGTTCTTTTTTAACGTTGTTATTCGTTTGGGCGTATATGTTAGTATTCGAGCGTTGCATGTGTTTGCCTATGCTAGTGCGTACATATGTGAGGTTATGCACCTGTGAGTATGTGCATATATGAATATGTTTATATCTGAGCGTGGGCATGTATGGCTGTGTAAATATGTTCGTGTGTGAACCTGTGAATGTTTGCATAGGTGAATATGCGTATATGTGTTTTTGCATATGTGAGCATGTTGAGTGTGTGTATATGTGGCAGTGCGCATACGTCAATGTTTCCAGTGCGACTTTAATTTTATTTACATTTGGGATTAATAAATTTAATTTTGCTATTGCATCAAAATAGTCCTTCTATTTCTGTTGAAACTTGACTAATGCATGGAATAATAATGCAACACAAAATGTACTCAGAACAAAATGTATTGAAACAAGAAAGTGTACACAATATTTTCATATAGTCTTTTGTATATTCCTGGGAAGAATGTGTTGACTGAGTCGCAGTCGGGCAGAGTCTCTGGTTGAATCTCTTGATTCCTCTCCTCTCTTCCCGGTACCAACCATATTTATATGGTCGGTACTCCACTATGCAAATTAGGTGGATCCTACCACAACAGTTTCTTTCCGACATCCTTCAGCGATTAAGATTCTGTCAGGTATCATCATTATCCATTCCTGACTCTAAATCTTGCGTGAGTCCACTGCCTGCCTGTGCTGGCTTCCCCTTTTCAGTTGTTTGAGAAAAGGTATCAAATCTAGCATATTTTTCTATAGTCAGAACAAAAGGCGGATCAGTCGACTGAATTCAAATAATTCTTACGGCTAGATTGTAAGACAGTTTGCATGACTCATTGAGTTTTTACTTCTTATCAACCCTTTGTGGTTTATTTTTCTTTTTTTTCTTTTGGTTTTAAGGATTTCACCCCAAGCAATGCAGGAGCGCCACCAATATTTAATAGGCTACAGAGAATGTAAGGAAAAAGACTGGGTACAGGTGGGTGGGTTGAGGAAAGGATAAAAAGACGATAAAAAGATAATAAAAAAAGACAGGGATCAAGCCAACAGAAGATGTCGATTGACCCTATATTTAAATTTTTGAAGATTATAGTTATCAGGGAAGCAAGTAAGAGGAAGGGAGTTCTACTGTCGGGAAGTGCGGGAGAAGAAGCTGTTAGCGTATAAGAGGCGGTTACATTTAACTGTTTCGACATCAAGAGGGTGGGGCCGAGATACCACCTTAGTAGCACGGTTAAATTCATGCAGTTGAGTCACCAGTGAAAATAGCTCGTCACAGCAGTTCCTATGAAAATATTTATAGAAAATACAAAGGGAAACCACATTACATCGGTGAGAAAGTGACTGGAGTCGAGACCCCGAGAAAGGACTGATCACATTGCATATCCGCCTTTGGATTGTGTCTAGAACCTAGAGATTAACAGCGGGGGCACCATACCATATATGGCAACAGTATACCATGCATGGACGAATGGTAGATTTACAGATGTGAAATATGGACTCACAAGAGAAAAAAAAAACCTTCTGGCGCGACACAGAAAACCAACATTCCTTGCCGAAACATACTTTGAACAGTAAGTATATTTCGCTATCTGTTACAACACCTGAAATTCCTCTTAAGATAAAAAGAAAGAAATATCGTGTTTGTGTTTGTGTGTGCGTGAGGGAGAGAGTTGAGAGTAACCAATGAAAATACAAACCAAAACACCAGGAAAATACACTCATCTTTTCATTGTTGTATATATACAGCAAATGTACTAACAATATAAGATAAGAACGCATAAAAATGACATCAGCAAAACGCATTCAAATTTTGGCTTATTTTATTGCGTTCACTGTCGTGCCCTTAAGAATTAGATGAAGCCATCTCTTCACCTACATAGCAGGGAAGAGTGCGATCACTAGTCTTGGATGCAAAACTAAATAGAAGAAAAACATTCTTTCTGTTGGCAATTCAAGTATAATAACCAAAAGATATGAATTGAGAGTCATGATCAACTAGGTGTTGGAGGAATATGGTACTATATATTCATCTAATACAATAAAAGACGTATTCAATGCAAAACAACAAGAGAAAACTTAAAGGAGGAATTTAGTCTATCGAAAGAATATATTGGAGAAACGGCAAGAATTTTAAATAAAAGATTACATGAACAGAAAACAGGCATTAAAAAAAAACAGCATATTAAATGCATTAGTTGCTTATCGAAACAAGACTGACCATAATTTTGACATAAAATATGCTACTATAATTAAAACAATTTACTAAGACGAAAATGTTTAGAAAGACTAAATCACTAGTTCATCCACAGTAAATTTGCGTCTAGAATCTAAAAAACGAATCTAAATGAAAATGGCTAGATTACAAAAGCACAAATAAAAATTATATATATATATATATATATATATATATATATATATAATATTTTTTCTAAACTTAAAATTCAAGTGTTGTCTCGAAATGCGCATATGTAGTCGCCTCAACGCAAACATACTTAGGACGATGAAGTGACTAAACGAGCCACACGAAAAAATTTTACACTTTGTCATACACCTTTCCTGTAATATATATATATATATATATATATATATTTTTTTTTCCTGTAATATATATATATATATATATATATATATGTGTGTGTGTGTGTGTGTGTGTGTGTGTGTGTGTCTGTGTGAAAATATATAGAAAAGAGGGAAGAACTCGTTATTTCGCTTTTGCTTGAAGATGGGACAGAGCTTGGTACTTTAATTCAATTTAATTCACATAATTATATTGAAGTTTTCGGCTCTTGTTTTGAAACATGTGAACTCTTACGTAGCGATGGAATCATTTTTTTAAATGAATAATTATATATATATATACAGCAAATATACTAACAATGTATGATAAGAACGCATTAATATATATACATATATATATATTTTTTTTCTTAACACGGTCTGACATTTGTGGCTGGGTTCATGGCTGATATTATTGAGTTTTGACCTTTTCTTTTTCTTTTTTTCCTTTTCCACAATTGATGCTTCGATTATCTTTAGCCAACTTTTTACATATAGTATTTTCCACAAATATGTTGCAAACAAAACTCGGTACGTTTCCGTTGGTGTTTAAATGAGGCCTAATCGGGCTTTTACACAATTTATGCCCAGAAAATAAAACAGTTGTACGAAGGCAAGAAAAACTGAAAAAAAAAATAAAACTTTATCACAGTTCATTGTCACTCATTATTAATGTATGTGTCTGTGTTTGTGTGTATCTCTATCTGTTTCTTTTTTGTACGTACGCTTGGTTTGTTCTAGAATAAAGTTCAATACATTTTAGAATATTGAGATATAGCGCGATAATTCATTGAATCGAAACTGGAATCGTTCTTTTATAATAGAAGAGATGATTGCCTGAAAGTTGGTGTAAGGTCATAGAAATCCAGGTCAAATAAATTCATAACATTCTTTATGCTCAAGGTCATGCAATACAAAAGTTGATTGTCACTCACGATAGAGGGTCACTGTTAAAATAATGAATGCAGTGTGTAATATCAGTGAAAGAATAATGGATGTCAGAAAGTGCAGATTATGTGCATAAGGAGTGTAGATAACGTTTGCAAAGTTGTCTTTATTGAAACATTCACCGTAAAAATTATACATTTTTTCCTCAAGAATTGTCAAAATATTTGTTCAATTTTAATTTACATTATTATTAAGTCTGTAACTGGGATTACCTATTTGACAATTAAATTATACTTTTTGTTTTGGACTTTTGTTGGTTGTTTTTTCGGACATTTTTTAATATAAAAAGATCTACTAAAGTTTTTTGGAATTTTAATGAATGCATAACATGCGAATTAAATTTATGTATTGTTTTTCTTACATTCTTTTAATTAACTGTAACAACCTCATATTACTTAGAAGAAAACATAAGATAATGACGAAAGAAGGTTCCACAAGTGGAAAGTGTGATAGAAGAAATTGTTAGCATAGAACTTTCGTTTACATCTAGATATTTACAATATAAAATGAGACATTTCCACTAATCTAGAACTGGGATTAAATTCATAAAGTCTTCGTACCATAGATGAATGTTCAGCAAAAGAATTACCATGAACGTATTTATAGAAAAGTTACAGGGAAGATACCTTACAGCGATTAGGAAAGTGATTGAAGTCGAGATGCCATTGTAGATTCTTCTTTGTATTTCATCAAGTACCCCTAAATATATGGCACCAAACCATATATGGCACAACATTCAAGGCATGAATGATAGACGTATAAATAGGGGAGATAGCGAGAAAAATGGTCTTGCACAATAGAGTGTACCAACTTGCTAACTGCAGACCTAGAAATTGATTCAATATAATATTTCTATTTCATGTCTTCTGGAGGTTAGAATCAGCCATGCTGATGGTAGGTAAAAAGGATTCTTTCAGACGATTAAGGTTTTTTTCTGTTGTTTTTTTACCTTGTTCTATGTTAAATTTTGCCATATATTTCAAAAAGAGGTATGTAATATTTTGAAAGAGATAAGAACGTATAGTAAGCCGGACGTAGTTCACGAGCTGCCATTAAACTAATTGTGTTATTTTTTTAACTTCACAAAACACCTAATTCAAAGGTTTCCGATAATGATATACGGATTCAATGCAATTCCCAATGGAGTTTATGAAATTTAAACTCAATCAAATGCATTTTTACGTAATGCGCTACGAAGAAATTTGTATTTTATATAATATAGTGTAACGAAATGCAAATTAGTTCTTTCTATTGATAAACACATTACGTTTCGTTTCGAACTGAAACATAAGGATGCATTTTTTACAGGTTTTTTCTTTGGTCTTGACCAAATTATATTTTCCACTTATTTATTGTTTCAATTTGGTAAACAGCTGTTTTTTTTTTGGCACGTTTAAATATGGAGCCAAACTGACGTTATAAATTAGAACTGAAACTCGTGTCCAATCACGGACGATCGTTCATATTTTCAATTTAAATAACGTGGCTTCTAAAAAATGTACAGGTCTCACTTTCGATGAAGAGGCCTTTTTCCAGTTTCCAGTCTTGACGGATTTAAAAACAGTTTGTCGATCTTGGAAGAAGTGACGAATTATATCCCACCTTGTATCGCGAAGACGCAACGTTGCAAGCCGAACACAACTCTATTGGTTTCCCCATGGAAAACGCCATGTTGAAACTCATTCCTCAAGTTCAGGCCTTTAGAAGTAAAACTCACCATGTTGCATCCAAAGAGCCTAATCGCACTCATTCTCTTCCTATTTCAATATTAAGGAGGAAATTCCTTGCTTCTCGGGAACATCTACATTTCTCTTTCTATTATCTTTCCCAGTATATATTCTGCTACCTAATACATGAACACGCCAAGAATATTTCACGTTGTTTTCCGCTGTCTCTTGTTTTCAATATATCTTGTGAGTGTCAAATTTTACAAACCTTCTGTCCTCGTTATGTATCTATGAGATGTCACCTGTTTCATTTTCATTCTGTCTTTCATTTTCACATGCCCCTGAAAACTTCTTCGTTGATAATATATTCATTCGTGGTATGCTCAGCATCCTATTACGGCTCCACATTTCTGTACCCTCCCTAGTCTCCTCTTTACGGGTGAAGAAGTTGTTCGGAATCATATTTTTTTTCCTAACAAAATTTGCCATTTTTTTAATACTATGACCAGCTTCATTGAAGGCATCTTTCGCTATTATAGCGCACCTTTGTATTTCTGTTATAACACTTCCAAGATAATTTAAAATTCTATAATTTCTTTTAATCATTTCACCCCAAACAAAGTGGGAGTTCCACTAGTACGCAAGGGGTTAGAGAGAGCGAAAGTGAGAGAAAAAGATTGGCTATAGGGGGGATTGAGGAAAGCATAAAAGATGAACGAGATTCAAGTCAATGGAAGATGTCGTTTGACATTGTATTCAAATTTTTGAAGAATATAGATCTCAGTAAAGCAAGTAAGCGGAATGTAGTTCCACTGTTGGGAAGTGCGAGAAAAAAAAACGGCTGGAGTAAAAATGGCGGTTACATTTAACTATTTCAACAGTAAAAGGGCGTTACCTAGATGCCAATCTAGTAAAAATCTTAAATGCATGGAGTCGTGGCACAGGGAAAAAGGCTCTTCAGAGCAATTCCAATGAACATATTTGTAGAAAAGACAAAGGGGAGCCACAACACGTCTGTGAGAAAGTGGCAGAAGTCTAGATGCCAAGTAAAGATCGATTATATTCCATATGGTTCTTTAGATTTTGTAAAGAACCTCAAGATGAATAGCAGGAGCGCCAGACCAGATATGGCAACAGTATTCAATGCACGGACGAATGGTACATTTTGCTTGAGTTCAACTCTTCCAATTTGTAGCTCGCATCTTGGATCGCACCGTTTGCTAATTACCATATATTCCGTCTTCTTACAGGTAATGGTTAATCCTTTCTTCCCCTGTTTTCTTTACTCCGTTTTCTAGAAGAACCTGTAGTTTCCTTTATGTGTCTGCTACCGTCACAGTGCGATCTGAATCTTTTACATTGAAAGAAGATTCTTGAGTCAATAGTAATATAATTCTACAAGACCATGCTGAGAATACTTTGAACTGAACTTGAGACTAACAAGGACGTTTCAAGGAAAACAGAAAGATAGAGAAGAATTTTACATTTAGAAAAAGGCCATTAAAATGTCTAAGATAAATAAAGAGAAAGCGTGGAGAATTTGACAGTGGTAAGATAGATTGAAGTCAAAAGGGATAGACACCACCAGTAACATACCTAACAAAATTGTCTAAATAGCAGAACATTACGTGACAGAGGATGGGATAAAAGATAGCTTATTGATATACAAAAGGAAATCGTTTATGATTGATACGTTTTTTACGGTTTATCAACCCTGTGCAGTTTATTTAAACCCATAAAATATTTTTAGATTTTCTAAGATTTTTTTTTATTATTATTATTATTATTTATAGATAGGAATGATTTAGTGAAGTGGTGGAGTAATGGATATCGGCTCGGATTGAGGAATCAGAGATCCGAGTTCGAATTTCAGTCGAATCCAATACATTGCGTGCTAAAACCCTTGAGAAAGGTATGAATCCTCTTCTTCTCCCCCAGCTATGAATAAATAGCAGGTCAGACCGTGTTCTCTAACCTTGGATAGCAAATGGTCTACCGCAGAAAGAAATGGCAACCTACTGCGGAAAAAATCTGCCTCGTCAGTCATGTATCAAAAGATCGCCTAAGAGTGTATCACGCATGGAACTTAACTTACTGATAAATATTTTACTAATAATCCATCCCTGGAGTAAGAAAAGGTGGATTCATGCCTTTCCCGAGGTTATCTGCATGTAAGCAAACGTAAAGATCCCAACTGGAATTGGAAATCGGTTCTCCGATTAAAAGATCCGAACTATTCATTAACCCGTCAAGCTAGATAATATTTGTAAGAGTTATTTTTTGGATATAATAATGTTTTAGCGATACAAGTTTTACTAATTAACCCATAGCTGGGGAGAAGATGTGGATTCATAATTTTTCCAAAAAGTGCTTGTGCGTAAGTAAATATAACGAACCCGAGTAGAATTGGAACTCGGCTCTCCAATTAACAATTCCGATCCATTATCCATTGCGCCATCCGCACAATCAAAGCTTAAAGCCAGGCTTTGGTTACCTTCAGTGATCGTACGGGAACTGGTGTTTAAACATGATATTGACGTAAGCCTATAAGAAATTGTGGAGAGCCATGATTGCTTGTGACCTAAAGTAACACGCTATATATAAGAATACTATTTTTTTTTATTCTCTCTAAAGGTGCTTTTTGAATATCTGGCGACTGAATATTCAAGACATTGTTGTAACTATTAACTTACAACCACACATCTTTTCTGCTATTGAATTCTTTATAAAAGAGAGTTATAAAAATGGAATTGCGTGACATAATTCATAAAGGTAAATTTTTTTAATGTCTTAAACTGAATTAATGCAAGATTTGACATTTTGTTGGTTTTTGCAAAAAAAAGAAGAAAAAAAAACGAATCTATTCTGAAGCTTCTATGCTAGAATTTCAATAGATATCATTTTACAAATGAAACTTTATAGAAACCGTCGTTTTCTCCTGTCACACGCTGAGAAGAAGACAGTCATGGAATTAAACTAGAGAATTAATAACATTTCACTGAGGTTTTATTGCTTGCAGACAAGTATACGTAGAGGAAGAATAGAACAGGGATAGTTACAAGTCTGGGTAAGCAAGATAAATAAAACCGACCGGGAACTATGTAATTTACGAAATATAAAACAGCATTGTTTCTTAATACGTTCTTCTTCTGTCCCTGACCCGACAGCCATCTGGGATACAAGATAGCCAGGCCTCTACACATATAAGTACAATTCCATAAAGAAAATTGCTTTCTGATTCTATCTGTATAAATTTTTCATGTATATCATACTTTATCATTATTACAAATTACAGAGATAGTTTAACAGGTCCGTATTCTAAAAATAAATTAAAGTATTTATTTTGGGCAACTATTGATTGATTCGTTTTCTACGGCTTATCTATCCTTTGCAGGTTATTTAAAGCCATAAAATATTTATCGATAGTAAGATTTTTTTTTACGTAATAATGATTTAGTGATAAAACTTCTATTGATAACCCATATCTGGAGGGACAAGAGGTGGATTCATACCTTTCCTAATGGTATTTACGTTTAAGTGAATATAACGAACCCAATGGGATTTAGTCCCAAGTAGTCACTGACCAGAATAAACGTTGCTTAACTTCGGTGATCGTACGAGAATCGATGTTTCAACGTGATACGGCCGTAAGCTTTTACACAGCAAGCAGTAGGACTAAAGAAAGACTTCTGGCAATTTTTAAAATGAATTTCGTTGAATATTTTAAAAAAATTCCGGAGAACATATACTAGGTATTGTAAATTAGTATTACTCGTAAGATTATTTCGTATACACCTCTAATGACCATGAATCTACATTATTATTATTATTATTATTATTATCATTATTTGTAGTAGTAGTACATTGGTTTGTTTGTTTAACGACATATAAACCCCATATGGTCCATTTAATGACAAAAGTTTATTTTCTTGAAAGCTTTGGTAATCTGATTGTTTTCAAAAAGGTATTGCTAGTATTTTTTTTTATTTTTTGTTATGAAAATGTATTGCTAATAATGTTTTCTAATGTATTTTTATATTTTCATCTTTTGACCCCAGTTTGGAGGTTCACTATTTTCCCATAGCTGGGACCCTAAATGATATTACCAACCCGAGTCAGGGTGGACCTGGGAACAATACCACTTAAGAAATGTTTCGACGTTCCTCAAAACCTCTCGATCAGATGCTTTTCTGCCAGATGTAGTTTATCGTCAGACCCAGGGTGATGTATTAGTATTATTAGTAGTAATAGTAGTAGTAGAGCTATAGTATATCATTTCATTATCAGTACTGTTCAGTTTTAACAGCTGATTACAGAATTTCATAATCCCGGAAACAAGTAGCGATGTTCTGCCAATTTTAACGCATTATTTTTAACTATTCTCCAAAATCCGTGTACATTTACGCACTAATACACTTGGGAAAGCCATAAATGCGTTTCCTATCCTCTCAGTTATAGTCTCTCTAGCTTTGGGTGTCAGCCAGTCTAGGAATAAAATTACGAGGAGAAAGTATTCCATTATAATTTCCATACGTCATAGCAATTTAAAGATAATGAAGAAAAGCGACATGCTGTTAGCGATTGTCGGCAATAATTTGGTATAAAAACTTTAACTATGGCCAAGACTTATGGAAACGACCAGTAACAACATCTTCGTTTTAAAAAAAAAAATGTGAAAAAGGCGTCCTTGTTTCAAAATGTGAAGACGATGTCCTGTTTACGAAAAAGTGAATATCTGGAATTCAGATTACAAAATAGTGTGAAAGAAAAAGCTCAGTATAAGATCAATTAGTGACTGAACATCACCAAGAGAACCTAAGCTCTTAAAAATGTGATTTTTCAACTACTAAAGTCTCTAATTACGTCCCTTTCCTCTCGGGGATTTATTTTAGGAGTCAGTCACTAAAATTCATTGAAATTACGGAAGGGAAATAATTTTCGACTCAGGAATTAATAGAAGCCTTACTGGCAGATATATATTCTTCCCCCGAGTGTTTTATGTAACTTTTCCCCATAATACTTCGTATTTATATAAAACGTTATTTCATCCTGGATCGTTTCTCAACGTTTTTACCCTTGTGGATGGACTTAATTAGTTTTCGTGTCTCAGGAAAACCCTTCATGACAGTTATTCTATACCATTAATATCTACCTCTTTTATATCTTATCCTAACACATTTTGCGGATAACTGGTTTAAGGAAAAAATTACTCTCAATTTCGTAAAATATATTGATAATTCAAAAAACAGGTTACAATTAAAAAAAAAAATCATATTGCTCGTTTGTTAGACTTCATAAAAACATGAGTAAAAATAAAAACAAAATATGCATAAATAAATTGTTCTTTTAGTTTTAAATAATATAAGAAATTGAATTTTTTATTATAATAAAATATTTTCCAACAATATGCCGTACGCGTATTGTAAAATTACGAATATAAAATTAAAAAGAAATGCATTTGCTTATTTATCACTGTTTCTTGCGAAACGTCAACAAGAAACACCGGTTGAGAAACAGAAGACTTCTTTTTTTTTTTTTTTTTCATATATTCTGATCTCTGGGCCTAGTTTGCATGTTCTTGATTTCGAATGAAAACTTGAAATTCCTCGTGTATATTTCAGTGAAGTTTTCACTTTCCAAAAGTCTAAATTGCAGTTATAGTTTAAATGCATACAAGATAATATTAGGTTGGTGCAAAAATAATGACGTAATAATGTCGTTTTTTGACGTATTTTTTAACGTCAAAAAACGACATTATTACGTCATTATTTTTACACCAACATAATAATAATAATAATAATAATAATAATAATAATAATAATAATAATTAGAAGAAGAAGAAGAAGAAGAAGAAGAAGAAGAAGAAGAAGAAAATAAAAATAACCATCGGTTTAAATTGACGCCGGGAGTATAAGAGTTATAAACAATTATTTCAAATACGTTACAACTAATTATACCACGCAAATATCGTGATATGTTTTAAATTATTATTATTATTATTATTATTATTATTATTATTATTATTATTATTTCCTTTGGTTTCTGGTGTGTACACATTTCTTTTCGTGTCCCGCCCTAACCTAAGGTTAGAAATGACATTTTCCACTGACCAATTAAAAACAAAAAAGCAAATATTTTACATAGATAAAACCTTTCATAAGGGGTGGGCTGTACTCCTGAGAACATTTTTTGTATTTCTTTACGGCATGGCCTTCCAAGAATAACCTTCAATGAGTCTACTGGAATCTTTCCCAACCAATCCGAGGGCTCCAACTACAATAGGAATTGTTGATGTTCTTATGTGCCACATTTTTGAGATTTCGACTTCAATGTCCTTGTATTTTCATAGCTTTTTGAAGATCTTCAAAGATGCATTGCAGTCTGCAGGAATTGCCATATCAATAAGGAGGCACTTATTTTGTGTGTGGTCACTAATAACAATGTCTGGGCGGTTAGCTTTGATTGTTATTATTATTATTATTATTATTATTATTATTGTCATCAATTATAAAATTTTATCTGTTTTGTGTGGTTACATTGGTGTGAAAGTTATCAAGAACAGAGAAAGAGAGCCTGTTTGATTTCATAGGCAATTCCTTTCCTAAATACCTGCCTTTGATCTTTTTTTAACTAGCAGAATGAGGAATTGTTTGCTAATTTTTTCATCAACCACATGGTTTTGATTTCACTAATGTCGTCTGCACCCAACTCACTTTCCAGTCAAATCGGATTAGGTTTGAGATGCGCAGACACAAATGTGCTGGAGAGATAATCCCTGTGGATTGTGTTCAAACAACCGGAATTTCAAATTCCATTCTGTAAGACAATAGACATCGGCTGAGGTTAAAATCACAAATTTTATTGTTATTAATATTATGATTATTATTATGATTATGATTATTATTATTATGATTATGATTATTATTGTTATTCACGTAACGAGATGAAGTAGTGGCGATAATGCTGTTAAAGTTGAAGATTTATTATTTTATTAGTAATATTATACAAGCGAAAAGAAGCAAATGCCAAATTCCACTGTGGTATTAGTAGAGATTATGCTTTTAGATTGTCAGGTTGTTATTGTGAATCTTGGAAACTTCTCGCAGACATTGCTCGAATTACGTGACGGAAGGTCTCTTCGAATATTAAACACTTTGAATTTCTCGCTGATTTCAAGCTTGATATATACAATCGCTTTCTCAGAACAATGGTTAAAACGGCTTTGTGCGAGTTTTCGCATAAAATATACTTCTTTGGACATTATTGATTGGCGCTACACGATCACATACAAAGAACTGTCCTGAATAAAAAATTCACATCATTTGATTATTATCAACAGCAGCCACAATTAAAATCGGTTGCACCTTTAATTTGAAAAGAAAATAATGAGATACCGTATATACGCGAATATAGCGCGCGGTTTTACAATGAGTTCTTGACTTAAAAAATAGGGGGTCGAAGCACCATACACAAATAATTGTTTTTTTTTTCATAGGTGTTAAAATCCATGCTAAAAAAATCAGGGTATTCACTGAACATCAATTCAGCTTATACACACATATATATATATGCGGAAATGAACATGTTGCCGTTCCACACAACTTCGAATAAAAGGCTAAGACGGAAACCCCCATCAATGCAGGAAGAAGCAATAAAAGCTCCTGGACTTGACAAAGCTATTTTCCAAAAGAATTTGTTTTAAAAGAACGATTTTATGAATTGCAACCGACAGTAGTACTTGCTGCTCTGTCAATAAATTCCTTGTAGTGAAATGACCATTATCTAGTTTGTCTAATTTAATCTCCATGTCTTGAATTATTTTAGTTGCTTAACTAAATTGTTTACCCAAATAATTCAATGGATACAATCATTAATTTCATATCCAACAAATGAACTGTGTTGACCAAAAGTATGCTATTTACGTTCTTTTCTTCTGTGAATTCTGCGAATATATGGCATATATTGGAGGATATTCTAGGAGATTAGAAATATGTTTAATGCATTTCTATTCATCATGTATATATTAATGTCGACAAATTCTAAGTGCTCTGTAGCTATGAACCAATAATTATTTCGTATTTTCTCTTGTTGTGGCAGTGAGAATAGAAGTTTATGATTTCATGTTTGTAGAACATTGTAAGTAAGAAAAGAACAAAATATTTTTTCTTAATGCAATGCTCCTTTCTGATGCGCCAGTTGAAGTACGTCCTTTTCTTTATATTATACGAATTGTTATAATTACTTGAGGAAGATAGTTGAATGGTTGTTATATTGTCACGACATGCAGAGTGGCTCGAATTAGTGTATGATGTAGTACGTATCGGCTGTCTTCAGGCCAATATCCAATAATCACATCGTCTCGAAATCTCACTGAAATTCAAAAGCTAACTCTTGACCAGACGAATGGTTTTCTTCTTATAGCAAATAGCACAAGGAAACTAGGTCTGTATCAACCAGTTTTATTTTCTGCGGTAGGTAAATGTTACTGACTAATTGACAGTGGCGGAGCAGGTACAGTGAGTGAAAGAAAATTCCTACCACTATCTTCTCGCTGACTCAATAAAGAATATTGGGGTGAAACCCTTTTTTTATCAGGAAATATTTCCTTCGCGTTAGTTGATGATTATTCAATTCAGAGATCAATGATATAACTGCACAATATACTGTTACTTTTCTTTCTTTGTTTTCCAGTGCTACTTGTGACTTTAAAATGACTCTGTCAGATATATCGTATTTTAGGAATACGATATATTTCTAACAAACTTTAAGGCTTTTTATAAGATAGAACATTTTTATTAACTCTTTGGTGTTTTTTCCTTTATTTCTCATCTACAATTTTACTTACAGTGTTTTGCATTTGTCTTTATCACGGTTTTGAATACAGAGTTGGGGCGGCTAGTAAGTATTTAACCGATAGCTGATATATTTGATGAGTTTTATTGCCACACTAGCAGCATAGTCCGGCGTTGCCCGTGCTTGATTCAAAATCGTACGACTCATACAGCAATCGCTATCACTTGATTTAAAATATTTTTGCCCTTCCTTGCCTTTAAAGGAGTGCCCTTTGCCATGCTGATGTTGCTACTTGCCTTACTTCTTGCCTATCTCACACTGAAAATTTTTTCTAAGCTCTATACTAAACATTAAATCTGTTACGAAAAAAGTACTAAACAAAATGAACACAAAACGATCAGCTTTAAAAAGGACTCCTAACTGGAAAAACCGAATGAAAAAAGAATGTTAAAAACAAATACTTTTTCACACCCAGACCAGTTCTGCGGAATCAGAATCAACGTTGAGTTTAAGCAAGTGAATTGGAGTAAAGTGCCATGCAGATTTTAATTTTTCCCACTTGTGACGAATGCAGATATCGATTTTTTTGCATGCTAGCATGCTAGTTAACGTTCGTTTCAGTCAGCTGTTGGCTCTCACGCTGGCCAATACAATATTCCTGCCTATTCGTGGCAGCCAGCTATAGGCTCTCTCTCTGGCCATTACAAAATTGCCGCAAACTACATGAAAACTACTGTAGAAGCATGAAAAAAATCGATTATTTTCACTATCGATGGGAGTTGGGAAATGCAACGTCGGTATTGGCCTTTTCTCTAACTTGGAGCATGTGCATGTAAATTTTGGTGCAAATCCGTCGTAAATTGCGATCGTGCATTCGTTACACACACACACACACACACACACACACACACACACACACACACACACAGACACATATCATGCCTTTTATAGATAGAGATTTTCACAGATTCAGGTAAGTATTAGGTTGGTGCAAAAATAATTTCGTTTTCTCACATAGTAACATATGTGAAAAAACGAAATTATTTTTGCACCAACCTAATACAATTGAAAAATATTCTGGGGTTTATCTTCTCCGCAATAGCGACATCAGACGGAAGTAACATGTCGCTCAACTCGTGTATGTGTATCATTGTGTTGCACAGGGAAAGAATTCTTCTTCTCCTGTGTGCTGTGTCTTTTTAAGAGGCGGACGATCATAGAGCTCCAAAGCATCTTACCCTATTTAGTCCTAACCAACATTTGTCCCTTTGTCAAGCATCTTACCCTATTTAGTCATAAGGAACATTTGTCCCTTTGTCAAGCATCTTACTGTATTTAGTCCTAACCAACATTTGTTCCTTTGTCAAGCATCTTACCCTATTTAGTCCTAAGCAACATTTGTTAAGCATCGTACTCCCGTTATGCTATCCATTCAAACAAGGTCGGCAGGTAAGTGACCCGCTGCCTTCTCTTGTCACTGTCTTGCCCTATGAGTGTCAAATTCTTTATTAAGTCCAAGAACTGTCGCTTTCGGATTCTTCCTCTCTTAATACTTCATTGATTTCGCGTTCCGACAATCGATTTCTTAGTATCCAACTGCAGAACTACCTTTCGTTTTGCCCCTAGTTTGACATTGTCCAGCATTCACTGCCATGCAAGAAAACTGATAATACATAGAACTTCAGCTGTTTCTTCTTTGATTCTTATGAGCGTTTCTTGCTTCTTTGTATTTTGTTTACTATTTGGACACCATCTTCTCTTATTCTAGTGCGCGTTCAGATTTTGCTATTGTATTTTCCATCCTTCGCTAAAACACTTCTAGATAGTTAAACTTTATACTTGTTTGATATTTACATTTTCAATTTGTTTGTCGATTTTGTTTACTTATACATATACATCTATGGGTTGTTTAATAGCGAAATCTAAATATTTTGAACGCAGTTGTATCCCCTCAACTACAGATAAAATGTATTGTTGATGATTTCACTAGAAATATGTCTTGTTGGTAATTTTTTAGTGCTTAGTGGGTAATTATTTGATTATGGATGCGACCCTAACAGGTGCTACCACCTCAGATAAGGAGTGACATGGGAACAACAGCAGTTATAAAGTAGTTGTTTCAAAGTCCCGATCAGAGGCCTTGCTGTCGGATGTAGTTTATCGTCATACCCAGGACTGTACAATTTGTAGTTTGTGTGTTAGACTTTTATTTTTATTGACAGCATTACTTGCGGTCTTCTTACGATTAATGGTTAGGCTATTTTAGGTTTCATCACTACACTGTCTAAAATTTCTTGTTGTTTAATAGTGTATCTTCCATAAAGACAGTGTCTTCCGCGTACTATTAAGACTACACCCACCGATAACGCCGTAGAAGTTGAACAGATACAGCGAGAAGACACGTCCTTGTCTTGTCCGCGTTTCCATTTTGTGTACCTTATTTCTATTCCTATGCAAGCGGATTACTCCAAGATATACAATTTTAATTTTGATGTTTATTGGAATTCTAGCTTGACGGGTTAATGAATAGTTAGGATTTTTTAATCGGAGAACCGATTTCCAATTTCAGTTGGGACCTTTACGTTTGCTTACATGCAGATAACCTCGGGAAAGGCATGAATCGACCTTTTCTTACTCCAGCGATGGATTATTAGTAAAATATTTATCAGTCAGTTAATTTCCATGCGTGATACACTCTTAGGCGATCTTTTGATACATGACTGACGAGGCACATTTTTTTCCCGCAGTAGGTTGCCATTTCTTTCTTCGGTAGACCAGTTGGCATCCACGGCTATAGAACTCGGTCTGTCCTGCTATCATAGCTGTGGGGAGAAGTAGAAGATTCATACCTTTCCCAAGAGTATTAGCATGTAAGTGAATGTAATTTATTCGACTGGAATTCGAACTCGGCACTCCGATTCCTCAATCCGAACCGATGCCCATTATTTCACGGTCCTTACTTCCCTTCATGACGAAATCTTAATCAGCAAACGAAATCTTTCACCTAGAATGGATGCCAACAAAGGCTAGAGAGCCCAGTCTGTATTGATTTTTAAACTTCTGCTGGTCGGAAGAATAGATGAAGTCATTAATACGAAGAATTCGAACGCGTCCCTTTGAATATATTTTGCTTGTCGGCTACCGCACATCCCAAGGACTAACAGAATTACAGCCATTCAGAGTTTATCCACGGTCCAGCCGGTGATTAATATTTTGGGAGGAATAATTAAGTTTACTTTAGAATTATTTTTTGTTGATAAAGAAGATACTTAGCCAGATAACTCAGTTATCCTCGCATGCTGTGATGACCTAGATACGCTGTCTTCCATAACAGCTGCACGCATGCCATCAGATGAACAGTTACAATGTAATGTCAATGATCTTAGTGTTGAAAATAATGAAATGAAAATGATTTCAATAGAAATTCACTGAAAAACAGGAATACTGTCAGTAATTAATATTTACAAGAGTGAGCTGAAATGTTAATAGGTTTACTATGAAGGGGCGACTCTCAAGCTCTGAAAAGCTGCATGCAGTCACTTCAACTCCAGGACACATGGCACATTGGATAAAGGCGTTAGTTAGATCCAGTGACAAAACCCAAACAGTGTGAGTTCAATACCTGGTAAAGGGGAATTAACAGGAGATAACTGATAATTGACATCCATCGGACATGGCACGTGGAAATAGAACAGTTTACCCCAGGAAGCAAAATAAAGGGTTCAGTTCGACATTCCAACCACCTGAAGAAGGCCGGAGCGTACAACGGCCGCAACGTTGTGATAAATATGGCAACAAAGATGAGGACAATAGTCCGAATAATGTAAATAGTGTACATAATACCTCATCTCAGAAATATAGACAGATAATCTATCATCATTTACCAATCATCTTACTCAGTTTATCATCTTACTCAGGATGTTGACTGAAAAGACACAATGCAATTATTAATAAGATTTGAAATTAATGCATTCAAGATTTCACATATATAGCATAACTCTTTCATTATCAGCCTATAAAATTTTCAGTCCATTCTTGTAACACAGACTTTGCTTAAATATTCCAAAATCTGCCATTTCCAGACCTGAAAAAATGGCATTCATTGACCGAAAATTTGATTTTATTGTCGGTTAATATTTATACACCTTTCTTAACACATTTCTACAATTTTACTGAAATAGTCAGTAAAATTGACCCCTCAGGGAAACTGATATGTTAGCACTTTTTCTAGCATTAATGGGGTTTCCTTCCTAAACGTTCGTCTAAGCTAATATGCCAAGTTAACATTTTGATTAAATAAGTATTATTTCTTCTTGTTTCATGTATTACTCGTTTTATTTGTATTCTTCTATGGATGTGATTTTTTATTACTTCGTAAACATTTTGTGATGTTGTAGCGCCAGTCGATACGATTCTATAAAGGTTGGTCCTCTGTCACATTGAATGTATGCATTGGATGGAAGTCATTGTTCTGAAAAATGTCGGACTTAGATAAGAGTGTTGGCATTTCGGATTTATGTTGACGTCATACATGACATCCATATGAGCGTCTAGATGTCGACTTTTATAGTTTATATGAGGAGAGAAACGTGAAGAATACTGATTTGCAGAGCCTAGCAGAAGTGCAAAATTCTTGACTATATAAATCATGTTGATAATAAATAATCTTTGTATGTTACAAAGCTTAACCGGGGGGATGGAGGATATGACGGCAAGTTTAAAGCCTACCTCCAATGTGGGAAAGAAGAACCTGCTTAGAAAAACTGTATTCAAAATCTTATGTTTGTTTTTAGATTGAGTATCGATCTCTGACAACAGAGGAAAATGCGTAACACTGTGAACGAGGTTACAGATTTCTAAATTCAGCGGAACTACTGGTGACTAATAAAAGGAAGAGCAAAAAGAGGAGAAAAAAGATCATGTCCCTTCTGTAGGAAGGGCCTATCCCTTAGATAATTAGTATTTGAAATCGTGGATTACGGGAGCTTTGAACCGCGAACCTCTTGAACTATCTTTGGTGCTTCCGCCATTAGCCACCTCCCAGAAGATTGGTTTTTATTTGGTGTTATTGGTCTCATTCTAATTAATCGAAAAACCGACGCGATGTCTGCCCTTTTGTTCGACAACCAAACATGGGAATTCAGTTGTGATATGTCAATGATCACGTGACAAGACTAATTGCTCCTTCATTAATTATCATTTTCTTTATTGTCTTTCTTATTCTTTTCTTCTCTCTCGACAATTTTCGTTTTTTTTTAAATTTCTTTTCGTTTCGTTGCTGTTCCCATTCTTTGTTTTGTGTATCTACTTTGTTTTTTTTTTTCTTTCATTTCTCTTCTTATTTCGTGAGTTCTTTCTTTCGCTTTCTTTCATTCTTTTTTTCCATTCATTACATTTATTCATTTATTTACTTTAAAAATGCTAATTATACATTCTTCTTTAATTTCCTTCGCTCTTTTTTAAATTTTCATTTTCGATTCTTTCCTCTTTTCTCTTGATTCTTTCTTCTAATTAAGTTCTTTCTGTCTCGTTTTATTAGAACTCGGTAATTCCCTTACTCTTCCTTCCTTTTCAATTTTACTTTTTCCTTTTACTTATTTTCATATTTTTTCATTTAAAAATAAGGACTCTTTCTTTCTTTTTCTTTTTGTTCCACATTTTCTCTTCATCTTTTGTTTCTATCTTTTTTTCATTTTCCTCTTAATTTCTTTCAAACTAACATTTTATTCATTTTCAATAATTCCCATTGTTCTTTTCGTTCTTTCTTTCCTTTCTTTCTTTTCTTTTCTTTCTTTCTTTCTTTCTTTCTTTTCTTCTTTCTTTCTTTCTTTCTTGTGGTTCTTCGTTTTCTTTCTTCTTCCTTTCATTAAGCTTAATATTATCTTTATTCATTTTTAATAATTGCCATTGTTCTTTCTTTCTTTCTTTCTTTCTTTCTTTCCTTTCTTTCTTTCTTTTCTTCTTTCTTTCTTTCTTTCTTTCTTTCTTTCTTGTGGTTCTTCGTTTTCTTTCTTCTTCCTTTCATTAAACTTAATATTATCTTTATTCATTTTCAATAATTCCCATTGTTCTTTCTTTCTTTCTTTCTTTCTTTCTTTCTTTCTTTCTTTTCTTCTTTCTTTCTTTCTTTCTTTCTTGTGGTTCTTCGTTTTCTTTCTTCTTCCTTTCATTAAACTTAATATTATCTTTATTCATTTTTGATAATTCCCATTGTTCTTTCTTTCTTTCTTTCTTTCTTTCTTTCTTTCTTTCTTCGCGTTTTCCATTTTTGTACTTTCTTTCAATTCTTCACGCTTTCATTCTTTTTCTTTCGTTCTTAATGTCTTTCAACTTAATATTTTATTCATTCATTTTCAATAATTCCTATTTTTCATTCTTCCTTCCTTTTTCCTTTCTTACTTTGTTTCTTTCTTTTAGTTCTTCATTTTCTTTCTTTTCCTTTCCATTCAACTTAATGTTTTCATTATTCACTTTCAAACATTCCCATTGTTGTTTCTTTCTTTCTAATTTATATATTTATTTATTCATTTTCCATAACATTTTTCTTTTTAATTCTTTATTCATTTTTATTACCCATCTTTGTTCGATAATATCCATGTGGTCTTTCCTTCCGTCAAGATTTTCAGTCCACTCTCTTCTTCCTTTTTTATCCCATTCACTCGTCTTGTCCATCTTCTATTCCATTTCCTTTAATTCCCCTCAACACCTTTACAGTAACCATCCCCTATTTTCCTGGTCCTTTTCGCCTTTCTCTTTTTCTTTGAGTCAATATATGAAAAACAAAACGAAACGGACATTACTCTTTACCAACAGACTTAATGAACCGGCAAAATTAGAAGATTAATGCGTGGAAGAATGGCAACAAACAATGAAATTGATGGCGCCTCTCTGTTGGTCGCCACCAGTGCTCTTCAGAGCAAAACACTGAAAGATTTGGCAAGCCTAGACGTGTTTAATATTTATATGATTTAGACACGGTCTCTTTTATAATGAACAATCTGTTAGTGTCACTCATGAAATCACGGGTAGGATTTATTAAAAACATATGTCAAAACTTCTATTTTATTCTCGTAAGACAATATCCAAGGAGAAAGAGGAAAGAAAAAATTAAACAATAATCAACGTTATATTTAAACGCCAACTGTGTTTAAACTTGGTTGATTTAGATAAGATGTTTTACTTTTTTCTTTTTTCCCCCCATTTTTTTCTGCAGCTCATTGTCTAGCCTTAACCTAATCCTGCTGTGTTATTTTCATCTAGTTTTGCTGGAAACGCTGGTGGTAGCGAAAGAGTCATGAGTCCATTAATTACTTGCCCGATGGTATCAGTTCTCAACTTTGTATCTAAGCAGATGATACAATTAGTTACTACTTTTTTGATAGTAAAGCTGATCAGTTCAACAAGTTCAAAATGGAACTCCATGTCCAAAACGACCTCAAGGCCGTTGTCAACTGGGACCAAAGATCGCTGGTTAATTTAACTGCTTACCGAACTAAACGTCTCTCAATTAATCATCTGAGAGACCCCTTCCTGACTTCCATCAACATGACTGATACTAACCAGCGGGCTAACGGATTGAATCCATTACTAGGTAAGATGCTAAGAAAATTGGTAGATTGTGACAATTTTTCTCTCCATTTTCTATCATACATACACCCCTGTGCAAATTAATTGAAACAACTGCTTTAGTTTTATTTCATTCATCATACAGCTAGTTTTAGAAACACTGCAGTGAAATCGCTTTCTATTTTTTCTCAGATTAGGTCAGTTTCAGTGGTGGGCAGTAATATGAATCGATTTTCCGTGTGTATGATAACATTTATTCGGCCTTGAAAAATATTGCGTCATCTATGATTGCCTCATATTTTTGTAACGCCTAGACACTATTGTCTCGACTGTCGATTAGTCATCCAACGGCCATTTTCTGTGATGGACGTCATTCCAAGGAAGCGTTCAAAAATTGTAACTCTGCACGAACACACTAGCAAGCCTTGTCAGTGAGCAAATCCAAGTAATATAAACTGGCTTGGTAACTCTCCTGATTAAATCCAATTGAGAATCTGTGGTCAATCTGCAAGGAAAGACTTCGTGGAAGCGACATAAGAAGTACTAACATGTGCATTGGGTCATGTTTCATTAGAAAATACGAAAAAGTAAATAATAACGGAAATATTGGTTTTGTTTCAATTAATTTACACAAGGGTGCACCTATAAGTTTATCATTCATCCATGCTTAAAATATTGCTGCCACATATGGTCCGGTACACCTGATATTTATCTTGAGCGCCTTGATAAAATGCAAAGAAGAATCAGCAATATTATAAGTCCTGATCTAGCAGTTTGACTAAAGTCACATTCTAACTTCTGTGTCTTTTCTATAAATACTTCTTCGGATAAGCACTTCGCTATGGTACCTAGACACTTTCCGGAAGAAATGTTTATTCCTATCCTAAATGATTATTCCAATGTTACTAATATAATACGTCTATAATAAGGCTATTATATCAGTTGTTTTGATTTTGTGCTTCTTGCATATCTTGCAGTGCACATATGTTGTTACGTTGTTATGACTACGTTTTTGCCAGTTCCGGACATTCTGAAATAATATGGTTGACACTTTCATTAAATTTCCCGCAGATCTTGCATTTCGGGTTAGTTATATACTTAATTGTATGACAGTGATAAGATCTAGTTTCGAGGTTTTGGACCTGAGCTGCAATAATTAGGCCTTGTCTCTCAGCTTTCAGCCCCGTGTTTTTCAGCCACTGATGTATTTTCTGTTCAGCCACATATGATTCTTTCGTTTTTTTTTTATGGAATTGTCACGCAACGCCTAGTCCTCTCCACCAAGTTGTAATTTCATTTGGTCAAGTTGCTTTTCTTTCAACTTTACTCGTTTGGTATATTTGGCATTCACTTCGTTTTTTTGTTGATAGGATTTCAAGTATATTAATCTATTTCTTCAACAGTGCAACTTCTTTGTAGATGAAATGGATTTGCTGTTTTGTAGGAGAGTCATTAGTTTTTGTGAGGTAGGCCTCCAATCCCACTGTTCTAGTTTTTAGAGTCAATTCAAGTTGAATTAGACCTCGACCTCCTAAAGCTCTTCGTACATACAGCCTATCGACATCTGATTTATTGAGTAAGCATTTTTCTGCTCTTGCTTAATTATCATTCATCTATTGTCAGTGAACTTCCATTTAAAATTTTTTAAGGCTGTATGTTACTAATATAGCTAAAGTTTTGATAGCCATCATTTTATTGGTCCCATTAAATTCGATTTCTATAATATTCTTTACGGATCTTTTTCTTCATAATTGAATGTTGTATTCCGTCTCCTTCATTAATTCCTAAGTATTTTTATGCGCCATCTTGGTCTAGTTCGGTAATCTTGTTGTTGATATCAAGGTCTAAATCCGTAGTTTTTGTTTATCGTCTTTGAAGGTGGCTTTGGCAGATTTGTCGATTCTAATCTAATCCATCCTAATCTCTTCGCTGAAGCTTTTGACAACGGTGTGTAGGTTTTTTCTGCTGGTTGTCATGCTTGGCAAACGTTTTAAGATCATTAATATAAAACAGGTGATTCAGTTTACCATTCTGTGTCTTGTATCCGTGGCTACTATTGTTCAGAAGTCAACTGAGTGACGCTAATGGAAGGCAGAAAAGTAGTAGTGGCAATGAATGTCATTGGAAGATCCCGCTTTTGATATTGATTCGTCTTGATGTTAATGAGCTGTTTGTATTGTTTAGTTTTAGTATAGTCCTCCAGTTTTTCATCCTCTCTTTTATGAATTTGACCGTTGTGCGGCATACTCTGTATATTCTTAGGCCCTTCTTTATTCATGAGTGTGTATTACTGTCAAACGCTTTTCTGTAGCAGATCCATTCTGTAGCACCCTTAACTTCCTCTTTTACATCCCTTCTGTTCTGCTGGGGGCAAATAGATTTTTTTCAAGGAAGTTGTATATCTTCTCGGTTATGAGAGAAATTAAGATCTTGTACAATTTTGTGTAGGCGGGTGATGGGCCTATATTTTTTTCTGGTTCTGCGTCTCTTCTGTTTTGGGGAGTAGCCATGTTACTTCCCACGTGAGCCATTTGGGACATTTTTCTCGGATTATGATTATATCATTGTAAGCCCGTGCGAGGTCTTGTTGGGTGCTAGATAGGTTTTGTATCCAAAGATTGGCTATTCGGTCTATTCCTGGCACTTTGCAGTTTGTAGCTATTTCGTAGGTGCATTTTTCAGTTTTTCTACATCTTACGCCAGAACTCCAGGACTTCCTCGATATCAGAAGGGTCATTTATCTCTATTTTATTTTTCCGAGTTCTCGATATAATTTCTTGACATAATCTTTGAGGATCTTGTTTTTCCAGAAGAATCTGTTTCATTTTTATTAGGTTGGTGCAAAAATAATGACGGTTTTTGACGTATTTTTTAACGTCAAAAACCGTCATTATTTTTGCACCAACCTAATGATAACTCTTGCTACTCTTTACCTTCCCGTGAATTTGTTGTTTCAGTTTCTCTTTAATTTTTGGTGCGACAGTCTTATTCTTTCTGTCGAGGTTTCGTTTCAGTTGTCTCCCTTTTCTTTCTTTCATTTTAAAGCCCTTGTCTACTTCATTTATAAGTGAAAATTGTCCTCATAATTTATCTCCTTCGGTTTCTATTTTTTTCTTTTCATCATTTTTTTCTCTTTTTTTCGTTTACGTTGGGATTTTAATTTTTCCCTAATGTTTCTGCAATCGTTGCCGTGACTGCGGATATAAGGTGATTCATTTCTGTCAGGTTCATCGGTCTTTAGATTTCGTCTCTTATTTTGCTAATTACTTGGTTAGCAAGGTTGATGGTTTCCTTTAAGTGATAGCTCTATCTTACTTTTGGAATTGTCGTCTTTTCCTCGAACCACATTTCCTTTACATGCTGCCATTTATATCGGATATTTTTCGTCATATCTTTTTCTCACTCATATTCGTTATTATCTTCCTCTGTACCTCAGAGTTATTATTGCAACTTGTTTCTGTTTCTTCCTCTGCATGTCTCTTCTGCTTTGTTGGCATTTAGCCCCTCGATGTTAACGTTTAATCTATTTATGGTTTTTTCCCGGATCCTTTTGAGTTCTATCTTTTTTCCTAATTATGTCCCCCACCCCTGATATTAGCTATTTTGTTGTCATCGATTTTTAGTCTGTTTCAGGGGTGTTTTTCTCGCTAGATCTAGGCAGCTTTGATCGTTTTTGCCTTCTACGGATTTATCAAAGCGGTGCGAAAAGCTATCATTACTTCGATATACCCTTCCCTAGACCTTTTGTTTATTGTTCTTTTTGTGGGATTTTCTTTTAATGTATTTTGAGGGGCTCTGTTTGGACTCTTCTCGGCGGGGTTTCCTTCTGGGTTTCGTTGGGTAGAGTTTGTTCCAGTTGCAGACTTTTCGATCCCAGTTTGATCCCTCACCGGGGATTACGATCCTTGTTTACCCCCGTGACGACCGATGGGTTTATGAATATTTTTCATTAAGTCAGCATTAGAGTTAGTTAGTACAGTGTAACCCCGATATAAGAGACCCGAATATAAGAGAAACCCGCATATAAGAGAGGTTTTATCTAGTCCCAAATTAGAGCCATACTTACCTAAACAAAATAGACCAAACCCGGATATAAGAGAAACCCGGATATAAGATACTTTTTCTCCGGTCACGACTACTGTCTTATATCCGGGTTACACTGTATTAACCTATACGTGGGGGTTGGTTCGTGGGTGCCAGAATATATCCACGGCATTGTGGGCTATCGTCTTCAGGATGCCAGGCTATTTTTTCTAATTATTTATTATATTTTTTAATTTTTTTTTTTACCTTTTTTATTTATTTTTTATTATTGTTATAAGGAACAACGATAACATCTTCTTTTATAAGCGCTTAGATCCCAAATAGGCACGACGTTCTTTACCAGATTCTGACTTAACTTCAATTTTTAACGGAATTTTTCTTGACTTTTTTCTCTTATGTCCAATAATATTCCAATCTTCCTAATATTGTTATTAAACGAATATGTTTTTCCCATAGATAGAATTAATATATAGTTACTAATACAAGAAAAGTTTATTAAAAGTGTTTCTATTTAATAGCTTATAAAATAAATATTGTGTATAAATTACTAATAAACAATAAATAAATAACAAAAATACATTTAAAAAATAATCGAGAAATCACCATCACCATCCCTCCATCAGTACCATTACCTCCTCTACCATCACTACTACTATTGCATTCCACTTTGTTTGTCTTTCTTTCTATCTATCTATCTATCTATCTATCTATCTATCTATCTAAACCTTTCTTTTCTAATCTATTTGTGTGTCTGTTTTGCCACTCATCGAATCTATCTATCTATCTATCTATCTATCTATCTATCTATCTATGTTAGCCTTTCTTTTCTAATCTATTTGTGTGTCTGTCTTGCCTCTCATCGAATCTATCTATCTATCTATCTATCTATCTATCTATCTATCTATCTATCTATGTTAACCTTTCTTTTCTAATCTATTTGTGTGTCTGTCTTGCCTCTCATCGAATCTATCTATCTATCTATCTATCTATCTATCTATCTATCTATCTATCTATCTATCTATGTTAACCTTTCTTTTCTAATCTATTTGTGTGTCTGTCTTGCCTCTTATCGAATCTATCTATCTATCTATCTATCTATCTATCTATCTATCTATCTATCTATCTATGTTAACCTTTCTTTTCTAATCTATTTGTGTGTCTGTCTTGCATCTCATCGAATCTATCTATCTATCTATCTATCTATCTATCTATCTATCTATGTTAACCTTTCTTTTCTAATCTATTTGTGTGTCTGTCTTGCCTCTCATCGAACCTATCTATCTATCTATCTATCTATCTATCTATCTATCTATCTATGTTAACCTTTCATTTCTTATCTTTTTGTGTGTCTGTCTTGCCTCTCATCGAATCTATCTATCTATCTATCTATCTATCTATCTATCTATCTATCTATGTTAACCTTTCTTTTCTAATCTATTTGTGTGTCTGTCTTGCCTCTCATCGAATCTATCTATCTATCTATCTATCTATCTATCTATCTATCTATCTATCTATGTTAACCTTTCTTTTCTAATCTATTTGTGTGTCTGTCTTGCCTCTCATCGAATCTATCTATCCATCTATCTATCTATCTATCTATCTATCTATCTATCTATCTATCTATCTATCTATGTTAACCTTTCTTTTCTAATCTATTTGTGTGTCTGTTTTGCCTGTCATCGGATGAATGAATCTATCTATCTATCTATCTATCTATCTATCTATCTATCTATCTATCTATCTATCTATCTATCTATGTTAACCTTTCTTTTCTAATCTATTTGTGTGTCTGTTTTGCCTGTCATCGGATGAATGAATCTATCTATCTATCTATCTATCTATCTATCTATCTATCTATCTAATACTAAGAGTCTGTGAATCGTCCATATATCAGCCATGGGGCGCATAATGATTTAATACTTTCCATGTCTCTTTCCACGTCTCTCTCTTTCCATCTCTCTATGATTGCGTGATTTCAGCTTTCATTAAACAAACAATATTTTCAATATTGAAACAGAAGAAAACATTTTTTGCCATATTAGAAAATAAAAACATTTTTAATTGAATATGATTTTAAAATATTTCTTGGCATATCAAAAAAAAAAAAACAACTTTTAAGTCAAACTGATTTTAACAAATTCTAAGTGAATATGATTAAAAAAATACGAGTTGTTTATATAGTAAGTATCTTTATTTCGACTTCCTTCAAACAGATAATTTCCTTCTCTTCCCTCCTTTTTATAGTGTTGATATCAACTTCACTGTTTTATAACCTGAACCATCAGTGACCCAACGGGTTACGGCTAGTCTAGTTAGTAATAAGAGTTTCATAACTGTCCAATCCTCTACGCGAATCACATAACAAATAAGATCTGTGTCACAAATGAATAAAACTAATAGCTACTGATTATCTCTGTATCAATAATATTTAAAAAGTGTGTGTGTATGTATGTATGTATGTGTGTGTGTGCTTGTGTGGGTGTCTTCAGATGTTGTTCATGCGTTTCTAGAGTTTTCATGCGATTTCAATGATTCTTTTCTTTGACAGATAATTCTTCAGTGTTGGTTTGGCCGGAAAAAATTGCAACCTTGAAGGTGAAAAATCGAAAAAAAAAAAAGATTTTTCACACTGTGTGCAAAAATCAAAGGCAAAAATTTAATGTCTGTAAAAAAAAAAAACAAAAAAAAAAACAGCGTACCATCAATTTAGAGCGTTGAAAATGATTATTAGAATTATAAAAAAAAATATAAATAAAAATGATCGTATATTATAATGGCGATCCATGGAAAACGTTCCTTCCTTACAAGATTGAAAAGGCAAAAACGGCAGTTTTCAGGGCCACTCCCCCCACCTCATTCAAGTTGTTAACCTCCCCCCCCCATGTGGGGATGTGCCTCAGTTGCATCCAATTGTTGTTACTAATATTGATTTTCGGGTGGGCTGGCTTTAAATTAAAACTGCTTCAATTGAACGGCAAAAATTCCTAGTATTGAATCACTCGATCGAAGACGGGTTTTACTGCTAGTATATTAGATATACCAACGAATAGTATAACTTGGTAACGTGTCTCTAAAATTAAAATATTATTAATCTAAAATTTAATTTGTGGCTTTATACTAATAACTGTAAATATATACACAGGTATAAATATATATGGCTGCAATCTCGCGTTCGAGCATTGCCATTGCTTGAATACCTGTAAAAGAGCACATCGATGAGCTGCCTGTATATGGCTTTTTAGTCCAACTAAAGACATGCATTCTTTGGCCCAGCTGTGGCAGACATGAGCATCTCTGACAACAGTTACTGCAACGGTGCTCTCGTGTATTTTAACATGTCTTTTTAATCCTCCTGCCCTTTTGCACTCTTTTTCCACACGAATTACACGCTGTATTATCAAGTAACGCGAAATCCCCACTCAGATGGCACTGATGCATTTTCTCGTGACTTTTCAGACCTGTAAAGGTCAATGCAGAGTCGATCACATATAAGAGATTTGAAACCAGACTGATTATCCATTCCGTCTTTTGCTTAATCTTTTTATCCTTAACACGTTCTTTCTAAAAACGAATTCTTTTCTACTTGAACCTCTCTCCTCCACTTTCTCCGATTCAATGCTTTGCTTTCCATTGTCGGTTTCTGAGCCGGCCGGTTTCTTCTAACGAGTTCTCCATACAGGAGTTGCTTGGGCAGCCGTTCGTCGTCCATTCCAACGTAATACCTCAACGTCACTAAGGCACATTTGCCAGCGAACACCAATGATTCTCCTGAGGCATTGCTGGTAGAACCGTTCATGACGCTTTATGTACTTTCTGTAGCTGATCCAAGTTTCACAGGAATACAGCAGAACAGATAACACACATGCATAATAGACTTTTATCTTTGTCTCTAAAGAGATCACGCGGTGACTCAAGAGCCGTTTTACCAGTTTTCCAAATTCTTGACCACTTTAATTTCTGACCGTATACGTAGATGTTGGGTTCTCGATAGGGCTCCGCAGATGCTGGCTGGTACATAAGAACTTTCTTCTTTAGAATAATTGTCAGTCACAACGCTGTGAATGCCGTTTCAAAGGCCCCGATCAAGAGGTAGATATTGGGCACTGTATGAACCATAAGATCACAATCGTCAGCATAAAGTAGATCCAGAACCAGGTCCATTAACAACTTTGTGTTTTTACTTAGACGCCTGATATCAAATAGTCTTCCGGAAGTTCTATAACGGATGTATACACCATCAGTACAATCACTGATGGTCATCTTTAACACCATAGCAAATTACAAAGCAAATAATTTTGGTCTCAGTATATCACCGGTTTCATACCGCTTTCCACTGGAATTGGTTCTGCCAATTTACCCCCACCCCTGAAATTCACAATATCATTGAAGATGGAAGATCCTCAGTATAGATACGAATGTGCCACGACAGTCAAGTTTTTTCAAAATATCCTAAAGAGCTGCTTTAGTGAGATCAATAAAAACTTGATACAAATCCATTCGCTGTTCTACACATTGCTTCTGCGATTGTCTTTCTGTAAAAAACATATCCACTATTCCACGCCCACTTCTGAACCAACACTGACACTCCGATAGAACGTCATCAACAATGTTTTTCAACATAATTCTACATAAGACTTTCCTGACGACAGACAGTAATGCAATGCCACAATAATTCTCGTAATCGTCTTTTGAAAACTTTTCTTTTGTACAATATAACCATTAATCCATCTCGCCAGTCGTGTGGAACGCACTTATTACTCCAGATTATCTGCAGTAAATCAGTGAGACATTTCATTGTGTTAGGCCCAGCAAACTTGAGAATTTCCGCTTGAAAGCTCATCGATACCAAGTGACTTTCTAATATTCAGTTTTTCCACAACTGCTTCAACATCTGCGAGAGAGTGGGCATCTGTCAGAACTTCTTTAACAGGACCACAAAGGATTGACTGGATGAACTCTAGATCAATGACAGATTGTATATTAAATAGCTTATCAAAGTTCCGTCTCCATCTGCGAAGAATATCTACAGGGTCTCGAGAAAGCTACTTACCATCCTTTGAGCGCAAAGGCGTGATAAGAGAACATGATGGTTCCTACACTTAATGCAGATCGCAGCACATTAATTTTGAATCATTGGTGGCGGAGGCAAACTGAATTTCGTCAGCCTTATTCCTCCGCCAAGAGGCCTGCATATTACGTAGTTTTCGCTGTACATCAGCTTTGATGGCTTTGAACTCGGTCAACAATCTTTCATGTCCCATCAGATGCTTGTCTACCTTTCAGCACAGCATCTAAGGCTTTCGATTTAGGATCCAGTAAGAGCTGAATCTCAGTGTCCTTCTCATCAAATTATTCTTGTGGTTTATTCTCCCAGTGGCCTAACATCTCAAAACCTTCATAAACATAAGTCTTGAAAGCATTGTTGACCATGTTCACCATAGTCTATGAGTATAGATGTTATAGGACCTTAACCAAAATAACATAATGGACTATTCCATACGTAATAAATACTGCGCGTCAAGAGGAAGCAGGGAGTTCAGACCCCCCGTCTTTTTGTGACCGGTGTTTTTGATCTCGTATAATTGTCATTTTTTTGTTGCAGAGCGACGAACTTGATTTTTTTGGCCACGAGGATTTGTTTGGCGACCTTTTTCGGAATAACGATATTCTTTGAACACACCAAGACATTTTGCTAAGTTATTTAAGTTTTAATTTTTTATTCTTCCATTCCTTTTGTTTGTTTTTATTTTTTGGGGGCTTCGGCCCACATAATTTTTTATTTTCTTTTTTTTTGTTTTTAAAAAAAATAAGTACTTTTTAAGAAAAAAAGAAAAAGAAAGCTTTATTTTTTATTTCGTTTTTATTTTTTTTTATATCCACTTTCTTTTTATTAGCGACTTCGGTCGCATTCTTTTCTTTTTGGTTTGACTAGTTTGTTTTTCTTTTGTTTTTTAGTTTATTTTCTTTACCGGCTTCGGCCGCAAACTTTTATTTTTTTTCTTCTGGTTACAAACCAGACTTTTTCTTTTCTTTTTCTTTTTCTTTCTGTACATTTCATTTGAATTTTTTGAAAAAAAAAGAAAGGAGTTTTTGTTTTTTCTTTTATTTTCGGCAGCCTTTGAGCGCCATCTTTATTTTTTAATCTTACCTTTTTACTTCTTTCTGTTTGTGCTAGTTTGTTTTTTTTACTTTTATTTATTTTTGTCTTTGCTAATTTTATTTACTGGTTCATCCAGGCTTTTTCTTTATTTGTTTAATTTCTTTTTTTTTTTTTTTTTTTTTTTTTTTTTTTTTTACCCTCTCCCAACTCCTTTCCACTAAAAATTTGGACCCGCAGTTGAAAGTCTCCACACTATTACACCATGGCCGACGAAGCCAGTCGGTCAAATGTAAAAAAAGACCTTTTTGGTTCGGCGGCGAAAGCAGACCCGCCGGATAAAGCTACGAAAAAGCAGGCTAATACTAGCCCTATTTTGAAAAAAGTCCCTAGTGTCTCCAAAAAAGGAGATACTAGCAAAAATGCAGAAGTGCCAAAGGAGGCACACAGTAAGACCGCCGAGGAATTGCCCTCATGTTGGAAGTCCCCCCCAAGTTGTATCTTGAACATGGCGGATTTCTTGGATAAGGCGAAGGGGTACGCCCATCTTGTAAATAAAGATGGGTTCGTCGATATTGTCCAGGAAATAGATGTGTTCGCAAAAAGAATGGTGACCGTTTTTGTGGTGGATAAGAAAACTAGAAAGATTTGTCGCTCCACAAAAGACACTGTGATTAAATCACTTTTGTCCCTGGGGATAAAACCCCAAAGAGTAATTAAGGGTACAGGTTTCTTCATGTGGGACATTCTGCTACCCACCCCAGAAGATTGCCTGGACATGGCGAAAAAGGAATTGATAACCAAAGATTATATCATCAGAACAGAATATGAAGGCCGCAGGCGGACCAGAGTAGCCGTCTTCGAAGTTCCTCCTCAAATTTCGGGAGAGCTCCTGGCTGCATTTTTTATGCAGTTCGGCCAAATTTTAGGGGCTCTCTCCGACAATTTGAACGGGGGATGGACTTTTGATATAATGCTTGACCAGAAGGCCTTCAAGTCCGTCCCCAACTGTTTGGAGTATGGCGACCGGAAAATGCCGGTCATAGTGACCGGTAGAAGACCAACTTGCTGGAGGTGTGGAGAGACTGGTCACCTTTCCTCCTCCTGCCCAGGAAAGAAGGCCCCTGGAGTTCCGGTCGCTGGCGACCAAAATCCCCCCTTGGCCGAGAAGCTAAAATCCGCGGCGCCTGTAGTGGGCCTAGCTGCGAGGCGGACCGGTGAGGAAAATCCCCCGGTTGGGCCCAGACCCTCATTACCCCCGAAACCGACGCCTGCCACAAGTGTGGATAAGGAGAAGGAGGAGGGGGAATGGCGCCTCGTAGTTAGGGGCAAGGGGAAGACCCAAACAGCGGTTCTTCAGTCCCAACATGACACCAGGGACAAAGTCACCTACAGCCCCATTCCCTCTACCAGCTCCGAGGGCGACGCCTCGGGGTCTTATGCAAATAACGCAACAAAAACCCAGAAACTTAACGAGCCAAGCTGGGAAAAGATATTGGACCTCAAAAAACTGAAAGAAAAGTTGGAGATCAAGCGGGGCAAAAGTCAAAAATCGCTGGGGGCACCGGGCCCCCTATCCTCTGCCCCGTCTTCCCCTTCTGCATCAAAAAAAACCTTCGTAAAACCACCTCCGCCCAAATCTGCATCAAACTCCCCAGCAAAATCTCGTCATTTTCCTAAACCTTCGCCGGTGAGGACGCCTACCGGGTGGACTCCATCTACAACACCCAATGTCACACCCATGTCAACTCCCATACATTCACCTCAAAAGAAAAGGTTAAGAAGCCCAGATGCACAACCCATTACCGACAAAAAAAAGAAAAAGCTCAAACCACCGTATCTCCCAGGGGAAGACGTCTGCCGCGTATCCCGGGACCAGGCGGAAAGGGTCTTTGGCCAGACTAGGAACCCCAAAGACTTAAAAGTTCTATGGAACTTCCAAAAAATTAATGGTGTCGACGTAGAAAAACCGGAAAATTTCCCGTCGGCAGGAAGAGTGTTGACAGTAGTTAGAACTGGCCCGGGTACGCGGGAGATTTGGGGCATGATAGAGGAGGCCCAGTCGTCACTCAAAATGGTGCCCCCAGCTGCCTACTTACTCGACCCGGATGGGAATGAAGCAGATCAAAATCTTAAAGGGAGGGTCCCAGTTTTCGTTCACCCATCCCTTTATAGGGCTCTCAAACTTACCTACCCCTCGGACATCGGCGGCTTGTCTCAAGATGATACCGTCGAAAATGAGATGGCGTCCGGATCTATGGGACGAGCTGTCGGTGTCCTCACCCCAGCCATGTTCTATCCTGAAGGACAACCCTAATCGGCTTGACAATGGCACTCTGGTTAGCTAGTTTAAATGTCCGGGGCCTGAGGTCCGAGTCTCGCAGGGCGAGGCTCACTCGTGATCTTCAGCGCCTCGGGGTGAATGTATGTTGTATACAAGAGACCCGTTTTTCTTCTCATGATCGTGAGGACATACTGTCTAAGGGGTTCGCCGTTTATTCAGCCTGTTTTGATGGTCGTTCGAGGGGTGTCTCTTGGCTAGTGAGCAAGTCTTTGAAGGCTGCTTGTACCCTTGTCTTCGCGGATCCGGCGGGCAGACTTTGCGTGCTGGATGTTACCATAAAGGATAAGGTTCTACGTCTCATTGGGGTTTATGCGCCCAATACCCATTCCGAGCGGCCTGCTTTGTTTCGGCAGATCGCGCCGTTCTTGACGACGTCTCGTCGGGTAGTTTTAGCGGGGGATTGGAATGCCGTCCTTGACCCCGATATAGATCGCATAGGGCAAAAACAAGGTACTAACAACCCGGATGTGAAACCATTTCGGGACTTTATCGATGAGTTTGATCTTGTCGATAAGTTCCGGAATGAACACCCTCGGGAGGTAGCATGGACTTGGACAACTAGTGGCAACTCGGCTCCGGGGACGCTTGCGAGCTACCTGGACCGGGTCTTAGTTAGGAGAGTCGACGTAGGGCTCTTAGGGTGTCCAAGTTTCCATTATATAGTTTATACGGATCATAGGCTTGTCCGGGTCCGTGTAAACTTAGATAAGCCTAAGGTTAGATTGGCTGGTTACTGGAAATTGAACTGTTCCCTTTTTGGTGATCAGGGTTTCCGGGACCAGCTTTTACTAATGATACAAAGGGAATTGACGGGTGCGGTTGTGGGAAATGCCTGGTGGGGCAAATTAAAATCTAAAATTCGAACGTTTGCTGCCGATTTTAGTCGTCGACTCAATCTAGATAGATTAGCGGCGCAAACTGCTTTAGAAGATAAAGTCGATCGGGCAGTGAAATCCCGTGTTAGTGGGGACATAGCTTTAGCTAAGGCAGAGTTGTCCTCCTTGCTTATCAAGAAGGATCAAGCTCTGGTAGTTAGGGCTAGGTTAAAAAGAATGTCTTCTGAGGCAACGAATATGGCCGCTGAACTGCGTGCAGAGGAAAATCGAAGCGCGTCTAAGCGACATATCGCATGCGTCACGTTGCCGGATAAGCGGACCGTGACCACAAACGCGGGCATATGTGAGGTGTTTCGGGACTACTTTCAGGATCTTTTCACCAGGGAGCCCGGTCTGAGCTCTGCTCAGTTCGACGCCTATTTAGCTGACTTTCCCTGCCTTTCGGCAGCTGAAGCGGCTAGGTGCGAGGGTCCCATTACAGAGTCGGAGATCTGGGAAGCGCTGAAGCAGGTTGGCCTGGATAAGTCTCCGGGATTAGATGGTCTTCCCTACGAAGTGTACTTGAGGTTGTCGCACGTTTTTGTTCCTTTGCTGGAACTGATTTACAACCACTGGATGAAGCAGGGGTCTTTACCCCAACGCTTCACCAGGGGTGTGATCAAGTTGCTGCGTAAGGACAAGGGCGGTGGGGATGGGTTAGGGAACTTTCGCCCTTTAACGATGTTAAACACTGACTTAAAGATTTTGGCGAAGATCTTAGCCAACCGTTTGCAGCTTGTCCTGTCTAGTCTGATTGGCCCCGAACAGACTTGTGCTGTGAAGGGCAGGACTATTCAGGATAACCTTCATATGGTACGCTTGATCTTAGAACAAGTCGACAGTAATGCCGCGCTGATCAATTTAGATCAGTCCAAGGCCTTCGATAGGGTTGACCATCGATTTCTGGAGGCTGTCCTTTCGGCGGCCGGTTTCAGAGCCGACTTTCGCTCCTGGATCCGACTTTTGTATGCGACCCCCGGTGCGCTGGTGGAAGTGAATGGGGTAAGATCGAAGCCTTTCGTATTGTCTCGCTCCATTCGTCAAGGTTGTCCGCTCTCGCCTCTGCTTTACGTTCTTGCGTTGGAACCATTCCTTCGCAAGTTGAAGGCGAATCCGGTCCTGCGCGGAATTTCCCTGCCTGGGGCTTCCACCTCAGCCAGGTATTCTGCCTATGCTGACGACGTTTCGGTTCTTGTGTCGAGCAGAGCCGAGATTGACGAAGTCAGCAAAGAGATCAGTGGGTATGAGATGGTGACAGGGGCCAAGATCAACCGCGATAAGTCTGTGGGCTTGCGGTTGGGTTCGTGGAAGGGAGTTTCTCTTCCCGGACCTTTCCTCTGGACGGATGGGCCGATCAAGATACTCGGCGTCTGGTTCGGTCCTGATCTCCAGTTGGAAATGAATTGGTCGGAGGTGCAGGGGAAGGCCGAGATCGCGGTTAATCTGTGGTCTCGGAGGAGACTTTCCCTGAAGGGAAGGGCGGAGGTATGTGTTTCACACATATATCCGATCCTCCTTTACCGACTTTCTGTGCTTCCGCTCCCGTATGCCAGACTAATGTCATTAGTCCGGACCTTGTTCTCTTTCTTGTGGAGAGACAAGGCCCCTATGGTAACTCGCGAGATCTGTTGCCTTCATCCCTCTGAGGGCGGTCTGGGTATGCCTAGCATTGAGATTCGTCAATATATGCTTCGCATTACCTTTCTAGACCGAATGTGTCGCGGATTGGATGAGGTGGGCACCTTTTGGAAAGAAGATGTCCGAAAACATTTCCCATCCCTGAGAAGTGTGCACTCGTGCGAGGAGGAGGCCGGCCGTAGACCTCGTGCCGAGTGCGCCTTCTACCGCGAATGTCGTAGTGCTTTGAAGCTCCTTTTACGGACGTCGGATGGCCTCTCCGACGCCCAGGCGTTGTCTCGTAAGGCATTGTATCGATTGTTAGTTAGGGGGTCCGTTCAAGATGATCTGATCGACGAGCTCGGTCTTACGAAGCAGGAGGCTCGCTCGATGTGGCCTTGGGCGCCTGGGTTGAAATGTCTCAATAACGATGAGGCATCACTCACCTGGCTGATGATTCGTGGGGCCCTCTGGGTCGGCAAGAGACTCTGTTCAGCAGGTTTGGAGAAATATCCAAACTGTCGTCGCTGCACTGGGGAAGTCGAGACCATTGGTCACGCCTTTTTTCAGTGCAAGACGGTAGTGCCGTTGTGCAAGTTTGTTGAAGGCCTCATGGTTCGCATGCTGCAGGGAAAGTTCTTTGTCCTGGAAGCCAGTTCTGTTTGTAGCAATGTGGTGTCGCAATTGACGAAGGCTGAACACTATGTGTTCTGTTGCTTACTAGGGATTATGAGAGTCGTGATTTGGACGACGCGTCAGAAGGGATTCCATGAGGGCGAGAAGTTCACCTCTTCCCAACTGATCTTGTACTTTAAGCATCAGCTTAAAGTCAAGATTAGGACGGAAAGGCGGCGGCTCACCTCATCGGAATTTGGCAAAAGGTGGGTGAATCTTGCGCGAATGTGTAGAGTAAAAGGGGCTGACCTAGAGTGGCACTTGGATGTCGGTTAGGTACAGGATTTGTCCTAACAGGGTTGAACATCGGCAACCCACCCAGATTTTAGGTTAGACTAGGTTTTCGATTTTGAATCTTTAGTTTTCCCTTTTTTCTAGTAAACTTAGCTAGGGTATGCATGCGCATTGGTCCCTTTTATTTCTGTCCCTATTTTTCTTTTGTTTAATTGCCCATCCCCTCCCTCGTTAGGTGGTCAGTGACTTCAGTTCTCTGGTGGATGCGGGGCGCCTTTCGTTTCGTGTGTGTGCTTTTTCGTATTTGTTGTTGTGTATGAATGTGTGTGTGTCTGTGTGAATGCTTGGAGGAATGAATGTTTTTTCTTAGTTTTTCTTAGCCCCGCATTGATTTCGTCTAGTTAACTGATTTTGCTGCCACATTTATGGTTTGTGGGGGGTTTTATTACTAACACAGTTTTGTTTAGTTTTATTGTAAATATTTTTAAGTCATATTGTACATAATCATTTGGGGTTCTTTTTTAAAAATTGTTATTTTATGACCCTCCCCCCACGAACAATATTTGTACATAAGGGGACTAGTTAGGACTTCATAGAGAATTTGAGGCATTATGGTGGACGTAGTAAGAAAGGTAGGAGTGAATGTGTTGTTTTGGTGATTGGAATATTGTTGGTTTGTTTGGGTCCGTGTTTGGGACTAGCTAAGTTTAGATTTAAGACAGAAGAAGACCGTCATTTCCCCATCCCCCTTTTTAGGCCTTGTGCCACATTTTATACTTTTTTTGTATAAATAAATATCGTTCAGACCCCCCGTCTTTTTGTGACCGGTGTTTTTGATCTCGTATAATTGTCATTTTTTTGTTGCAGAGCGACGAACTTGATTTTTTTGGCCACGAGGATTTGTTTGGCGACCTTTTTCGGAATAACGATATTCTTTGAACACACCAAGACATTTTGCTAAGTTATTTAAGTTTTAATTTTTTATTCTTCCATTCCTTTTGTTTGTTTTTATTTTTTGGGGGCTTCGGCCCACATAATTTTTTATTTTCTTTTTTTTTGTTTTTAAAAAAAATAAGTACTTTTTAAGAAAAAAAGAAAAAGAAAGCTTTATTTTTTATTTCGTTTTTATTTTTTTTTATATCCACTTTCTTTTTATTAGCGACTTCGGTCGCATTCTTTTCTTTTTGGTTTGACTAGTTTGTTTTTCTTTTGTTTTTTAGTTTATTTTCTTTACCGGCTTCGGCCGCAAACTTTTATTTTTTTTCTTCTGGTTACAAACCAGACTTTTTCTTTTCTTTTTCTTTTTCTTTCTGTACATTTCATTTGAATTTTTTGAAAAAAAAAGAAAGGAGTTTTTGTTTTTTCTTTTATTTTCGGCAGCCTTTGAGCGCCATCTTTATTTTTTAATCTTACCTTTTTACTTCTTTCTGTTTGTGCTAGTTTGTTTTTTTTACTTTTATTTATTTTTGTCTTTGCTAATTTTATTTACTGGTTCATCCAGGCTTTTTCTTTATTTGTTTAATTTCTTTTTTTTTTTTTTTTTTTTTTTTTTTTTTTTTTTTTTTTACCCTCTCCCAACTCCTTTCCACTAAAAATTTGGACCCGCAGTTGAAAGTCTCCACACTATTACACCATGGCCGACGAAGCCAGTCGGTCAAATGTAAAAAAAGACCTTTTTGGTTCGGCGGCGAAAGCAGACCCGCCGGATAAAGCTACGAAAAAGCAGGCTAATACTAGCCCTATTTTGAAAAAAGTCCCTAGTGTCTCCAAAAAAGGAGATACTAGCAAAAATGCAGAAGTGCCAAAGGAGGCACACAGTAAGACCGCCGAGGAATTGCCCTCATGTTGGAAGTCCCCCCCAAGTTGTATCTTGAACATGGCGGATTTCTTGGATAAGGCGAAGGGGTACGCCCATCTTGTAAATAAAGATGGGTTCGTCGATATTGTCCAGGAAATAGATGTGTTCGCAAAAAGAATGGTGACCGTTTTTGTGGTGGATAAGAAAACTAGAAAGATTTGTCGCTCCACAAAAGACACTGTGATTAAATCACTTTTGTCCCTGGGGATAAAACCCCAAAGAGTAATTAAGGGTACAGGTTTCTTCATGTGGGACATTCTGCTACCCACCCCAGAAGATTGCCTGGACATGGCGAAAAAGGAATTGATAACCAAAGATTATATCATCAGAACAGAATATGAAGGCCGCAGGCGGACCAGAGTAGCCGTCTTCGAAGTTCCTCCTCAAATTTCGGGAGAGCTCCTGGCTGCATTTTTTATGCAGTTCGGCCAAATTTTAGGGGCTCTCTCCGACAATTTGAACGGGGGATGGACTTTTGATATAATGCTTGACCAGAAGGCCTTCAAGTCCGTCCCCAACTGTTTGGAGTATGGCGACCGGAAAATGCCGGTCATAGTGACCGGTAGAAGACCAACTTGCTGGAGGTGTGGAGAGACTGGTCACCTTTCCTCCTCCTGCCCAGGAAAGAAGGCCCCTGGAGTTCCGGTCGCTGGCGACCAAAATCCCCCCTTGGCCGAGAAGCTAAAATCCGCGGCGCCTGTAGTGGGCCTAGCTGCGAGGCGGACCGGTGAGGAAAATCCCCCGGTTGGGCCCAGACCCTCATTACCCCCGAAACCGACGCCTGCCACAAGTGTGGATAAGGAGAAGGAGGAGGGGGAATGGCGCCTCGTAGTTAGGGGCAAGGGGAAGACCCAAACAGCGGTTCTTCAGTCCCAACATGACACCAGGGACAAAGTCACCTACAGCCCCATTCCCTCTACCAGCTCCGAGGGCGACGCCTCGGGGTCTTATGCAAATAACGCAACAAAAACCCAGAAACTTAACGAGCCAAGCTGGGAAAAGATATTGGACCTCAAAAAACTGAAAGAAAAGTTGGAGATCAAGCGGGGCAAAAGTCAAAAATCGCTGGGGGCACCGGGCCCCCTATCCTCTGCCCCGTCTTCCCCTTCTGCATCAAAAAAAACCTTCGTAAAACCACCTCCGCCCAAATCTGCATCAAACTCCCCAGCAAAATCTCGTCATTTTCCTAAACCTTCGCCGGTGAGGACGCCTACCGGGTGGACTCCATCTACAACACCCAATGTCACACCCATGTCAACTCCCATACATTCACCTCAAAAGAAAAGGTTAAGAAGCCCAGATGCACAACCCATTACCGACAAAAAAAAGAAAAAGCTCAAACCACCGTATCTCCCAGGGGAAGACGTCTGCCGCGTATCCCGGGACCAGGCGGAAAGGGTCTTTGGCCAGACTAGGAACCCCAAAGACTTAAAAGTTCTATGGAACTTCCAAAAAATTAATGGTGTCGACGTAGAAAAACCGGAAAATTTCCCGTCGGCAGGAAGAGTGTTGACAGTAGTTAGAACTGGCCCGGGTACGCGGGAGATTTGGGGCATGATAGAGGAGGCCCAGTCGTCACTCAAAATGGTGCCCCCAGCTGCCTACTTACTCGACCCGGATGGGAATGAAGCAGATCAAAATCTTAAAGGGAGGGTCCCAGTTTTCGTTCACCCATCCCTTTATAGGGCTCTCAAACTTACCTACCCCTCGGACATCGGCGGCTTGTCTCAAGATGATACCGTCGAAAATGAGATGGCGTCCGGATCTATGGGACGAGCTGTCGGTGTCCTCACCCCAGCCATGTTCTATCCTGAAGGACAACCCTAATCGGCTTGACAATGGCACTCTGGTTAGCTAGTTTAAATGTCCGGGGCCTGAGGTCCGAGTCTCGCAGGGCGAGGCTCACTCGTGATCTTCAGCGCCTCGGGGTGAATGTATGTTGTATACAAGAGACCCGTTTTTCTTCTCATGATCGTGAGGACATACTGTCTAAGGGGTTCGCCGTTTATTCAGCCTGTTTTGATGGTCGTTCGAGGGGTGTCTCTTGGCTAGTGAGCAAGTCTTTGAAGGCTGCTTGTACCCTTGTCTTCGCGGATCCGGCGGGCAGACTTTGCGTGCTGGATGTTACCATAAAGGATAAGGTTCTACGTCTCATTGGGGTTTATGCGCCCAATACCCATTCCGAGCGGCCTGCTTTGTTTCGGCAGATCGCGCCGTTCTTGACGACGTCTCGTCGGGTAGTTTTAGCGGGGGATTGGAATGCCGTCCTTGACCCCGATATAGATCGCATAGGGCAAAAACAAGGTACTAACAACCCGGATGTGAAACCATTTCGGGACTTTATCGATGAGTTTGATCTTGTCGATAAGTTCCGGAATGAACACCCTCGGGAGGTAGCATGGACTTGGACAACTAGTGGCAACTCGGCTCCGGGGACGCTTGCGAGCTACCTGGACCGGGTCTTAGTTAGGAGAGTCGACGTAGGGCTCTTAGGGTGTCCAAGTTTCCATTATATAGTTTATACGGATCATAGGCTTGTCCGGGTCCGTGTAAACTTAGATAAGCCTAAGGTTAGATTGGCTGGTTACTGGAAATTGAACTGTTCCCTTTTTGGTGATCAGGGTTTCCGGGACCAGCTTTTACTAATGATACAAAGGGAATTGACGGGTGCGGTTGTGGGAAATGCCTGGTGGGGCAAATTAAAATCTAAAATTCGAACGTTTGCTGCCGATTTTAGTCGTCGACTCAATCTAGATAGATTAGCGGCGCAAACTGCTTTAGAAGATAAAGTCGATCGGGCAGTGAAATCCCGTGTTAGTGGGGACATAGCTTTAGCTAAGGCAGAGTTGTCCTCCTTGCTTATCAAGAAGGATCAAGCTCTGGTAGTTAGGGCTAGGTTAAAAAGAATGTCTTCTGAGGCAACGAATATGGCCGCTGAACTGCGTGCAGAGGAAAATCGAAGCGCGTCTAAGCGACATATCGCATGCGTCACGTTGCCGGATAAGCGGACCGTGACCACAAACGCGGGCATATGTGAGGTGTTTCGGGACTACTTTCAGGATCTTTTCACCAGGGAGCCCGGTCTGAGCTCTGCTCAGTTCGACGCCTATTTAGCTGACTTTCCCTGCCTTTCGGCAGCTGAAGCGGCTAGGTGCGAGGGTCCCATTACAGAGTCGGAGATCTGGGAAGCGCTGAAGCAGGTTGGCCTGGATAAGTCTCCGGGATTAGATGGTCTTCCCTACGAAGTGTACTTGAGGTTGTCGCACGTTTTTGTTCCTTTGCTGGAACTGATTTACAACCACTGGATGAAGCAGGGGTCTTTACCCCAACGCTTCACCAGGGGTGTGATCAAGTTGCTGCGTAAGGACAAGGGCGGTGGGGATGGGTTAGGGAACTTTCGCCCTTTAACGATGTTAAACACTGACTTAAAGATTTTGGCGAAGATCTTAGCCAACCGTTTGCAGCTTGTCCTGTCTAGTCTGATTGGCCCCGAACAGACTTGTGCTGTGAAGGGCAGGACTATTCAGGATAACCTTCATATGGTACGCTTGATCTTAGAACAAGTCGACAGTAATGCCGCGCTGATCAATTTAGATCAGTCCAAGGCCTTCGATAGGGTTGACCATCGATTTCTGGAGGCTGTCCTTTCGGCGGCCGGTTTCAGAGCCGACTTTCGCTCCTGGATCCGACTTTTGTATGCGACCCCCGGTGCGCTGGTGGAAGTGAATGGGGTAAGATCGAAGCCTTTCGTATTGTCTCGCTCCATTCGTCAAGGTTGTCCGCTCTCGCCTCTGCTTTACGTTCTTGCGTTGGAACCATTCCTTCGCAAGTTGAAGGCGAATCCGGTCCTGCGCGGAATTTCCCTGCCTGGGGCTTCCACCTCAGCCAGGTATTCTGCCTATGCTGACGACGTTTCGGTTCTTGTGTCGAGCAGAGCCGAGATTGACGAAGTCAGCAAAGAGATCAGTGGGTATGAGATGGTGACAGGGGCCAAGATCAACCGCGATAAGTCTGTGGGCTTGCGGTTGGGTTCGTGGAAGGGAGTTTCTCTTCCCGGACCTTTCCTCTGGACGGATGGGCCGATCAAGATACTCGGCGTCTGGTTCGGTCCTGATCTCCAGTTGGAAATGAATTGGTCGGAGGTGCAGGGGAAGGCCGAGATCGCGGTTAATCTGTGGTCTCGGAGGAGACTTTCCCTGAAGGGAAGGGCGGAGGTATGTGTTTCACACATATATCCGATCCTCCTTTACCGACTTTCTGTGCTTCCGCTCCCGTATGCCAGACTAATGTCATTAGTCCGGACCTTGTTCTCTTTCTTGTGGAGAGACAAGGCCCCTATGGTAACTCGCGAGATCTGTTGCCTTCATCCCTCTGAGGGCGGTCTGGGTATGCCTAGCATTGAGATTCGTCAATATATGCTTCGCATTACCTTTCTAGACCGAATGTGTCGCGGATTGGATGAGGTGGGCACCTTTTGGAAAGAAGATGTCCGAAAACATTTCCCATCCCTGAGAAGTGTGCACTCGTGCGAGGAGGAGGCCGGCCGTAGACCTCGTGCCGAGTGCGCCTTCTACCGCGAATGTCGTAGTGCTTTGAAGCTCCTTTTACGGACGTCGGATGGCCTCTCCGACGCCCAGGCGTTGTCTCGTAAGGCATTGTATCGATTGTTAGTTAGGGGGTCCGTTCAAGATGATCTGATCGACGAGCTCGGTCTTACGAAGCAGGAGGCTCGCTCGATGTGGCCTTGGGCGCCTGGGTTGAAATGTCTCAATAACGATGAGGCATCACTCACCTGGCTGATGATTCGTGGGGCCCTCTGGGTCGGCAAGAGACTCTGTTCAGCAGGTTTGGAGAAATATCCAAACTGTCGTCGCTGCACTGGGGAAGTCGAGACCATTGGTCACGCCTTTTTTCAGTGCAAGACGGTAGTGCCGTTGTGCAAGTTTGTTGAAGGCCTCATGGTTCGCATGCTGCAGGGAAAGTTCTTTGTCCTGGAAGCCAGTTCTGTTTGTAGCAATGTGGTGTCGCAATTGACGAAGGCTGAACACTATGTGTTCTGTTGCTTACTAGGGATTATGAGAGTCGTGATTTGGACGACGCGTCAGAAGGGATTCCATGAGGGCGAGAAGTTCACCTCTTCCCAACTGATCTTGTACTTTAAGCATCAGCTTAAAGTCAAGATTAGGACGGAAAGGCGGCGGCTCACCTCATCGGAATTTGGCAAAAGGTGGGTGAATCTTGCGCGAATGTGTAGAGTAAAAGGGGCTGACCTAGAGTGGCACTTGGATGTCGGTTAGGTACAGGATTTGTCCTAACAGGGTTGAACATCGGCAACCCACCCAGATTTTAGGTTAGACTAGGTTTTCGATTTTGAATCTTTAGTTTTCCCTTTTTTCTAGTAAACTTAGCTAGGGTATGCATGCGCATTGGTCCCTTTTATTTCTGTCCCTATTTTTCTTTTGTTTAATTGCCCATCCCCTCCCTCGTTAGGTGGTCAGTGACTTCAGTTCTCTGGTGGATGCGGGGCGCCTTTCGTTTCGTGTGTGTGCTTTTTCGTATTTGTTGTTGTGTATGAATGTGTGTGTGTCTGTGTGAATGCTTGGAGGAATGAATGTTTTTTCTTAGTTTTTCTTAGCCCCGCATTGATTTCGTCTAGTTAACTGATTTTGCTGCCACATTTATGGTTTGTGGGGGGTTTTATTACTAACACAGTTTTGTTTAGTTTTATTGTAAATATTTTTAAGTCATATTGTACATAATCATTTGGGGTTCTTTTTTAAAAATTGTTATTTTATGACCCTCCCCCCACGAACAATATTTGTACATAAGGGGACTAGTTAGGACTTCATAGAGAATTTGAGGCATTATGGTGGACGTAGTAAGAAAGGTAGGAGTGAATGTGTTGTTTTGGTGATTGGAATATTGTTGGTTTGTTTGGGTCCGTGTTTGGGACTAGCTAAGTTTAGATTTAAGACAGAAGAAGACCGTCATTTCCCCATCCCCCTTTTTAGGCCTTGTGCCACATTTTATACTTTTTTTGTATAAATAAATATCGTTCAGACCCCCCGTCTTTTTGTGACCGGTGTTTTTGACTCATCTAATTTGTTATTCTTCTGTTACAGTGCGACATACCAGATTTTTTACCACGAGGATTTACTTGACGAACTTTTTGGATTGACGATTTTTCTTTGATCACACCAAGTCATTTTGTTAAGTTATTGTTTTCGTTTTTTATTCTTCCATTTCTTTTGTTTGTTTTATTTTTTTTGGGGGCTTCGGCCCACATAATTTTTTATTTTTTTATTAATTTTTGTTTCTAAAAAATTAGTACGTTATAAGAAAAAAAAGAAAAAGAAGCTTTGTTTTTTTTTTTTTTTTTTTTTTTTTTTTTTACTTCGTTTTTTATTTTTTATACCCTTCTTCTTTTTTAGCGACTTCGGTCGCATTCTTTCTTTCTTTTTTGGTTTGACTAGTTTGTTTTTCATTTGATTTTAATTTATTTTCTTTAGCGGCTTCGGCCGCAAACTTTTATTTTTTTTTCTGGTTACAAACCAGGTTTTCTTTTTCTTCTTGAACATTTAATTTGAATTTTTGAAAAAAAGAAAGGAGTTTTCTGTTTTTGTTTTTTATTTTTCGGCAGCCTTTGGGCGCCATCTTTATTTTTTTTATTTTTACCTGTTTATTTCTTTGTTTGTGCTAGTTTGTTTTTTACTGTTTTTGTCTTTGCTATTTTTTTCTGGTACATCCAGGCTTTTTCTTTATTTGTTTAATTTCTCTATTTTTTTTTTTTTTTTTTTTTTTTTTTTTTTTTACCTTCTCCCAACTCCTTTCCCCTAAAATTTGGACCCGCACGTCTCCACTTTTAATCCACCATGGCCGACGAAGCCAGTCGGTCCAATGTAAAAAAAGACCTGTTTGGTTCGGCGGCGAAAGAAGACCCGCCGGATAAACCAACTAAAAAGCAGGCTAATACGAGCCCAATTTTGAAAAAAGGTGCTAGTGTCTCCAAAAAAGACACTAGCAAAAATGTAGAAGTGCAAAAGGATGCACAAGTTAAGACCGCCGAGGAATTGCCCTCATGTTGGAAGTCCCCCCCAAGTTGTATCTTGAACATGGCGGATTTCTTGGATAAGGCGAAGGGGTACGCCCATCTTGTTAATAAAGATGGGTTCGTCGATATTGTCCAGGAAATAGATGTGTTCGCAAAAAGAATGGTGACCGTTTTTGTGGTGGATAAGAAAACAAGAAAGATTTGTCGCTCCACAAAAGACACTGTGATTAAATCACTTTTGTCCCTGGGGATAAAACCCCAAAGAGTAATAAAGGGTACAGGGTTCTTCATGTGGGACATTCTGCTACCCACCCCAGAAGATTGCCTGGCCATGGCCAAAAAAGAATTAATAACCAAAGATTTTATAATTAGAACCGAATATGAAGGCCGCAGGCGGACCAGAGTAGCCGTCTTCGAAGTTCCTCCTCAAATTTCGGGAGAGCTCCTGGCTGCATTTTTTATGCAGTTCGGCCAAATTTTAGGGGCTCTCTCCGACAATTTGAACGGGGGATGGACTTTTGATATAATGCTTGACCAGAAGGCCTTCAAGTCCGTCCCCAACTGTTTGGAGTATGGCGACCGGAAAATGCCGGTCATAGTGACCGGTAGAAGACCAACTTGCTGGAGGTGTGGAGAGACTGGTCACCTTTCCTCCTCCTGCCCAGGAAAGAAGGCCCCTGGAGTTCCGGTCGCTGGCGACCAAAATCCCCCCTTGGCCGAGAAGCTAAAATCCGCGGCGCCTGTAGTGGGCCTAGCTGCGAGGCGGACCGGTGAGGAAAATCCCCCGGTTGGGCCCAGACCCTCATTACCCCCGAAACCGACGCCTGCCACAAGTGTGGATAAGGAGAAGGAGGAGGGGGAATGGCGCCTCGTAGTTAGGGGCAAGGGGAAGACCCAAACAGCGGTTCTTCAGTCCCAACATGACACCGGGGACAAAGTCACCTACAGCCCCATTCCCTCTACCAGCTCCGAGGGCGACGCCTCGGGGTCTTATGCAAATAACGCAACAAAAGCCCAGAAACTTAACGAGCCAAGCTGGGAAAAGATATTGGACCTCAAAAAACTGAAAGAAAAGTTGGAGATCAAGCGGGGCAAAAGTCAAAAATCGCTGGGGGCACCGGGCCCCCTATCCTCTGCCCCGTCTTCCCCTTCTGCATCAAAAAAAACCTTCGTAAAACCACCTCCGCCCAAATCTGCATCAAACTCCCCAGCAAAATCTCGTCATTTTCCTAAACCTTCGCCGGTGAGGACGCCTACCGGGTGGACTCCATCTACAACACCCAATGTCACACCCATGTCAACTCCCATACATTCACCTCAAAAGAAAAGGTTAAGAAGCCCAGATGCACAACCCATTACCGACAAAAAAAAGAAAAAGCTCAAACCACCGTATCTCCCAGGGGAAGACGTCTGCCGCGTATCCCGGGACCAGGCGGAAAGGGTCTTTGGCCAGACTAGGAACCCCAAAGACTTAAAAGTTCTATGGAACTTCCAAAAAATTAATGGTGTCGACGTAGAAAAACCGGAAAATTTCCCGTCGGCAGGAAGAGTGTTGACAGTAGTTAGAACTGGCCCGGGTACGCGGGAGATTTGGGGCATGATAGAGGAGGCCCAGTCGTCACTCAAAATGGTGCCCCCAGCTGCCTACTTACTCGACCCGGATGGGAATGAAGCAGATCAAAATCTTAAAGGGAGGGTCCCAGTTTTCGTTCACCCATCCCTTTATAGGGCTCTCAAACTTACCTACCCCTCGGACATCGGCGGCTTGTCTCAAGATGATACCGTCGAAAATGAGATGGCGTCCGGATCTATGGGACGAGCTGTCGGTGTCCTCACCCCAGCCATGTTCTATCCTGAAGGACAACCCTAATTGGCTTGACAATGGCACTCTGGTTAGCTAGTTTAAATGTCCGGGGCCTGAGGTCAGAGTCTCGCAGGGCGAGGCTCACTCGTGACCTTCAGCGCCTCGGGGTGAATGTATGTTGTATACAAGAGACCCGTTTTTCTTCTCATGATCGTGAGGACATACTGTCTAAGGGGTTCGCCGTTTATTCAGCCTGTTTTGATGGTCGTTCGAGGGGTGTCTCTTGGCTAGTGAGCAAGTCTTTGAAGGCTGCTTGTACCCTTGTCTTCGCGGATCCGGCGGGCAGACTTTGCGTGCTGGATGTTACCATAAAGGATAAGGTTCTACGTCTCATTGGGGTTTATGCGCCCAATACCCATTCCGAGCGGCCTGCTTTGTTTCGGCAGATCGCGCCGTTCTTGACGACGTCTCGTCGGGTAGTTTTAGCGGGGGATTGGAATGCCGTCCTTGACCCCGATATAGATCGCATAGGGCAAAAACAAGGTACTAACAACCCGGATGTGAAACCATTTCGGGACTTTATCGATGAGTTTGATCTTGTCGATAAGTTCCGGAATGAACACCCTCGGGAGGTAGCATGGACTTGGACAACTAGTGGCAACTCGGCTCCGGGGACGCTTGCGAGCTACCTGGACCGGGTCTTAGTTAGGAGAGTCGACGTAGGGCTCTTAGGGTGTCCAAGTTTCCATTATATAGTTTATACGGATCATAGGCTTGTCCGGGTCCGTGTAAACTTAGATAAGCCTAAGGTTAGATTGGCTGGTTACTGGAAATTGAACTGTTCCCTTTTTGGTGATCAGGGTTTCCGGGACCAGCTGCTACTAATGATACAAAGGGAATTGACGGGTGCGGTTGTGGGAAATGCCTGGTGGGGCAAATTAAAATCTAAAATCCGATCGTTTGCCGCCGATTTTAGTCGTCGACTCAATCTAGATAGATTAGCGGCGCAAACTGCTTTAGAAGATAAAGTCGATCGGGCAGTGAAATCCCGTGTTAGTGGGGACATAGCTTTAGCTAAGGCAGAGTTGTCCTCCTTGCTTATCAAGAAGGATCAAGCTCTGGTAGTTAGGGCTAGGTTAAAAAGAATGTCTTCTGAGGCAACGAATATGGCCGCTGAACTGCGTGCAGAGGAAAATCGAAGCGCGTCTAAGCGACATATCGCATGCGTCACGTTGCCGGATAAGCGGACAGTGACTACAAACGCGGGCATATGTGAGGTGTTTCGGGACCACTTTCAGGATCTTTTCACCAGGGAGCCCGGTCTGAGCTCTGCTCAGTTCGACGCCTATTTAGCTGACTTTCCCTGCCTTTCGGCAGCTGAAGCGGCTAGGTGCGAGGGTCCCATTACAGAGTCGGAGATCTGGGAAGCGCTGAAGCAGGTTGGCCTGGATAAGTCTCCGGGATTAGATGGTCTTCCCTACGAAGTGTACTTGAGGTTGTCGCACGTTTTTGTTCCTTTGCTGGAACTGATTTACAACCACTGGATGAAGCAGGGGTCTTTACCCCAACGCTTCACCAGGGGTGTGATCAAGTTGCTGCGTAAGGACAAGGGCGGTGGGGATGGGTTAGGGAACTTTCGCCCTTTAACGATGTTAAACACTGACTTAAAGATTTTGGCGAAGATCTTAGCCAACCGTTTGCAGCTTGTCCTGTCTAGTCTGATTGGCCCCGAACAGACTTGTGCTGTGAAGGGCAGGACTATTCAGGATAACCTTCATATGGTACGCTTGATCTTAGAACAAGTCGACAGTAATGCCGCGCTGATCAATTTAGATCAGTCCAAGGCCTTCGATAGGGTTGACCATCGATTTCTGGAGGCTGTCCTTTCGGCGGCCGGTTTCAGAGCCGACTTTCGCTCCTGGATCCGACTTTTGTATGCGACCCCCGGTGCGCTGGTGGAAGTGAATGGGGTAAGATCGAAGCCTTTCGTATTGTCTCGCTCCATTCGTCAAGGTTGTCCGCTCTCGCCTCTGCTTTACGTTCTTGCGTTGGAACCATTCCTTCGCAAGTTGAAGGCGAATCCGGTCCTGCGCGGAATTTCCCTGCCTGGGGCTTCCACCTCAGCCAGGTATTCTGCCTATGCTGACGACGTTTCGGTTCTTGTGTCGAGCAGAGCCGAGATTGACGAAGTCAGCAAAGAGATCAGTGGGTATGAGATGGTGACAGGGGCCAAGATCAACCGCGATAAGTCTGTGGGCTTGCGGTTGGGTTCGTGGAAGGGAGTTTCTCTTCCCGGACCTTTCCTCTGGACGGATGGGCCGATCAAGATACTCGGCGTCTGGTTCGGTCCTGATCTCCAGTTGGAAATGAATTGGTCGGAGGTGCAGGGGAAGGCCGAGATCGCGGTTAATCTGTGGTCTCGGAGGAGACTTTCCCTGAAGGGAAGGGCGGAGGTATGTGTTTCACACATATATCCGATCCTCCTTTACCGACTTTCTGTGCTTCCGCTCCCGTATGCCAGACTAATGTCATTAGTCCGGACCTTGTTCTCTTTCTTGTGGAGAGACAAGGCCCCTATGGTAACTCGCGAGATCTGTTGCCTTCATCCCTCTGAGGGCGGTCTGGGTATGCCTAGCATTGAGATTCGTCAATATATGCTTCGCATTACCTTTCTAGACCGAATGTGTCGCGGATTGGATGAGGTGGGCACCTTTTGGAAAGAAGATGTCCGAAAACATTTCCCATCCCTGAGAAGTGTGCACTCGTGCGAGGAGGAGGCCGGCCGTAGACCTCGTGCCGAGTGCGCCTTCTACCGCGAATGTCGTAGTGCTTTGAAGCTCCTTTTACGGACGTCGGATGGCCTCTCCGACGCCCAGGCGTTGTCTCGTAAGGCATTGTATCGATTGTTAGTTAGGGGGTCCGTTCAAGATGATCTGATCGACGAGCTCGGTCTTACGAAGCAGGAGGCTCGCTCGATGTGGCCTTGGGCGCCTGGGTTGAAATGTCTCAATAACGATGAGGCATCACTCACCTGGCTGATGATTCGTGGGGCCCTCTGGGTCGGCAAGAGACTCTGTTCAGCAGGTTTGGAGAAATATCCAAACTGTCGTCGCTGCACTGGGGAAGTCGAGACCATTGGTCACGCCTTTTTTCAGTGCAAGACGGTAGTGCCGTTGTGCAAGTTTGTTGAAGGCCTCATGGTTCGCATGCTGCAGGGAAAGTTCTTTGTCCTGGAAGCCAGTTCTGTTTGTAGCAATGTGGTGTCGCAATTGACGAAGGCTGAACACTATGTGTTCTGTTGCTTACTAGGGATTATGAGAGTCGTGATTTGGACGACGCGTCAGAAGGGATTCCATGAGGGCGAGAAGTTCACCTCTTCCCAACTGATCTTGTACTTTAAGCATCAGCTTAAAGTCAAGATTAGGACGGAAAGGCGGCGGCTCACCTCATCGGAATTTGGCAAAAGGTGGGTGAATCTTGCGCGAATGTGTAGAGTAAAAGGGGCTGACCTAGAGTGGCACTTGGATGTCGGTTAGGTACAGGATTTGTCCTAACAGGGTTGAACATCGGCAACCCACCCAGATTTTAGGTTAGACTAGGTTTTCGATTTTGAATCTTTAGTTTTCCCTTTTTTCTAGTAAACTTAGCTAGGGTATGCATGCGCATTGGTCCCTTTTATTTCTGTCCCTATTTTTCTTTTGTTTAATTGCCCATCCCCTCCCTCGTTAGGTGGTCAGTGACTTCAGTTCTCTGGTGGATGCGGGGCGCCTTTCGTTTCGTGTGTGTGCTTTTTCGTATTTGTTGTTGTGTATGAATGTGTGTGTGTCTGTGTGAATGCTTGGAGGAATGAATGTTTTTTCTTAGTTTTTCTTAGCCCCGCATTGATTTCGTCTAGTTAACTGATTTTGCTGCCACATTTATGGTTTGTGGGGGGTTTTATTACTAACACAGTTTTGTTTAGTTTTATTGTAAATATTTTTAAGTCATATTGTACATAATCATTTGGGGTTCTTTTTTAAAAATTGTTATTTTATGACCCTCCCCCCACGAACAATATTTGTACATAAGGGGACTAGTTAGGACTTCATAGAGAATTTGAGGCATTATGGTGGACGTAGTAAGAAAGGTAGGAGTGAATGTGTTGTTTTGGTGATTGGAATATTGTTGGTTTGTTTGGGTCCGTGTTTGGGACTAGCTAAGTTTAGATTTAAGACAGAAGAAGACCGTCATTTCCCCATCCCCCTTTTTAGGCCTTGTGCCACATTTTATACTTTTTTTGTATAAATAAATATCGTTCAGACCCCCCGTCTTTTTGTGACCGGTGTTTTTGACTCATCTAATTTGTTATTCTTCTGTTACAGTGCGACATACCAGATTTTTTACCACGAGGATTTACTTGACGAACTTTTTGGATTGACGATTTTTCTTTGATCACACCAAGTCATTTTGTTAAGTTATTGTTTTCGTTTTTTATTCTTCCATTTCTTTTGTTTGTTTTATTTTTTTGGGGGGCTTCGGCCCACATAATTTTTTATTTTTTTATTAATTTTTGTTTCTAAAAAATTAGTACGTTATAAGAAAAAAAAGAAAAAGAAGCTTTGTTTTTTTTTTTTTTTTTTTTTTTTTTTTTTTTACTTCGTTTTTTATTTTTTATACCCTTCTTCTTTTTTAGCGACTTCGGTCGCATTCTTTCTTTCTTTTTTGGTTTGACTAGTTTGTTTTTCATTTGATTTTAATTTATTTTCTTTAGCGGCTTCGGCCGCAAACTTTTATTTTTTTTTCTGGTTACAAACCAGGTTTTCTTTTTCTTCTTGAACATTTAATTTGAATTTTTGAAAAAAAGAAAGGAGTTTTCTGTTTTTGTTTTTTATTTTTCGGCAGCCTTTGGGCGCCATCTTTATTTTTTTTATTTTTACCTGTTTATTTCTTTGTTTGTGCTAGTTTGTTTTTTACTGTTTTTGTCTTTGCTATTTTTTTCTGGTACATCCAGGCTTTTTCTTTATTTGTTTAATTTCTCTATTTTTTTTTTTTTTTTTTTTTTTTTTTTTTTTACCTTCTCCCAACTCCTTTCCCCTAAAATTTGGACCCGCACGTCTCCACTTTTAATCCACCATGGCCGACGAAGCCAGTCGGTCCAATGTAAAAAAAGACCTGTTTGGTTCGGCGGCGAAAGAAGACCCGCCGGATAAACCAACTAAAAAGCAGGCTAATACGAGCCCAATTTTGAAAAAAGGTGCTAGTGTCTCCAAAAAAGACACTAGCAAAAATGTAGAAGTGCAAAAGGATGCACAAGTTAAGACCGCCGAGGAATTGCCCTCATGTTGGAAGTCCCCCCCAAGTTGTATCTTGAACATGGCGGATTTCTTGGATAAGGCGAAGGGGTACGCCCATCTTGTTAATAAAGATGGGTTCGTCGATATTGTCCAGGAAATAGATGTGTTCGCAAAAAGAATGGTGACCGTTTTTGTGGTGGATAAGAAAACAAGAAAGATTTGTCGCTCCACAAAAGACACTGTGATTAAATCACTTTTGTCCCTGGGGATAAAACCCCAAAGAGTAATAAAGGGTACAGGGTTCTTCATGTGGGACATTCTGCTACCCACCCCAGAAGATTGCCTGGCCATGGCCAAAAAAGAATTAATAACCAAAGATTTTATAATCAGAACCGAATATGAAGGCCGCAGGCGGACCAGAGTAGCCGTCTTCGAAGTTCCTCCTCAAATTTCGGGAGAGCTCCTGGCTGCATTTTTTATGCAGTTCGGCCAAATTTTAGGGGCTCTCTCCGACAATTTGAACGGGGGATGGACTTTTGATATAATGCTTGACCAGAAGGCCTTCAAGTCCGTCCCCAACTGTTTGGAGTATGGCGACCGGAAAATGCCGGTCATAGTGACCGGTAGAAGACCAACTTGCTGGAGGTGTGGAGAGACTGGTCACCTTTCCTCCTCCTGCCCAGGAAAGAAGGCCCCTGGAGTTCCGGTCGCTGGCGACCAAAATCCCCCCTTGGCCGAGAAGCTAAAATCCGCGGCGCCTGTAGTGGGCCTAGCTGCGAGGCGGACCGGTGAGGAAAATCCCCCGGTTGGGCCCAGACCCTCATTACCCCCGAAACCGACGCCTGCCACAAGTGTGGATAAGGAGAAGGAGGAGGGGGAATGGCGCCTCGTAGTTAGGGGCAAGGGGAAGACCCAAACAGCGGTTCTTCAGTCCCAACATGACACCGGGGACAAAGTCACCTACAGCCCCATTCCCTCTACCAGCTCCGAGGGCGACGCCTCGGGGTCTTATGCAAATAACGCAACAAAAGCCCAGAAACTTAACGAGCCAAGCTGGGAAAAGATATTGGACCTCAAAAAACTGAAAGAAAAGTTGGAGATCAAGCGGGGCAAAAGTCAAAAATCGCTGGGGGCACCGGGCCCCCTATCCTCTGCCCCGTCTTCCCCTTCTGCATCAAAAAAAACCTTCGTAAAACCACCTCCGCCCAAATCTGCATCAAACTCCCCAGCAAAATCTCGTCATTTTCCTAAACCTTCGCCGGTGAGGACGCCTACCGGGTGGACTCCATCTACAACACCCAATGTCACACCCATGTCAACTCCCATACATTCACCTCAAAAGAAAAGGTTAAGAAGCCCAGATGCACAACCCATTACCGACAAAAAAAAGAAAAAGCTCAAACCACCGTATCTCCCAGGGGAAGACGTCTGCCGCGTATCCCGGGACCAGGCGGAAAGGGTCTTTGGCCAGACTAGGAACCCCAAAGACTTAAAAGTTCTATGGAACTTCCAAAAAATTAATGGTGTCGACGTAGAAAAACCGGAAAATTTCCCGTCGGCAGGAAGAGTGTTGACAGTAGTTAGAACTGGCCCGGGTACGCGGGAGATTTGGGGCATGATAGAGGAGGCCCAGTCGTCACTCAAAATGGTGCCCCCAGCTGCCTACTTACTCGACCCGGATGGGAATGAAGCAGATCAAAATCTTAAAGGGAGGGTCCCAGTTTTCGTTCACCCATCCCTTTATAGGGCTCTCAAACTTACCTACCCCTCGGACATCGGCGGCTTGTCTCAAGATGATACCGTCGAAAATGAGATGGCGTCCGGATCTATGGGACGAGCTGTCGGTGTCCTCACCCCAGCCATGTTCTATCCTGAAGGACAACCCTAATTGGCTTGACAATGGCACTCTGGTTAGCTAGTTTAAATGTCCGGGGCCTGAGGTCAGAGTCTCGCAGGGCGAGGCTCACTCGTGACCTTCAGCGCCTCGGGGTGAATGTATGTTGTATACAAGAGACCCGTTTTTCTTCTCATGATCGTGAGGACATACTGTCTAAGGGGTTCGCCGTTTATTCAGCCTGTTTTGATGGTCGTTCGAGGGGTGTCTCTTGGCTAGTGAGCAAGTCTTTGAAGGCTGCTTGTACCCTTGTCTTCGCGGATCCGGCGGGCAGACTTTGCGTGCTGGATGTTACCATAAAGGATAAGGTTCTACGTCTCATTGGGGTTTATGCGCCCAATACCCATTCCGAGCGGCCTGCTTTGTTTCGGCAGATCGCGCCGTTCTTGACGACGTCTCGTCGGGTAGTTTTAGCGGGGGATTGGAATGCCGTCCTTGACCCCGATATAGATCGCATAGGGCAAAAACAAGGTACTAACAACCCGGATGTGAAACCATTTCGGGACTTTATCGATGAGTTTGATCTTGTCGATAAGTTCCGGAATGAACACCCTCGGGAGGTAGCATGGACTTGGACAACTAGTGGCAACTCGGCTCCGGGGACGCTTGCGAGCTACCTGGACCGGGTCTTAGTTAGGAGAGTCGACGTAGGGCTCTTAGGGTGTCCAAGTTTCCATTATATAGTTTATACGGATCATAGGCTTGTCCGGGTCCGTGTAAACTTAGATAAGCCTAAGGTTAGATTGGCTGGTTACTGGAAATTGAACTGTTCCCTTTTTGGTGATCAGGGTTTCCGGGACCAGCTGCTACTAATGATACAAAGGGAATTGACGGGTGCGGTTGTGGGAAATGCCTGGTGGGGCAAATTAAAATCTAAAATCCGATCGTTTGCCGCCGATTTTAGTCGTCGACTCAATCTAGATAGATTAGCGGCGCAAACTGCTTTAGAAGATAAAGTCGATCGGGCAGTGAAATCCCGTGTTAGTGGGGACATAGCTTTAGCTAAGGCAGAGTTGTCCTCCTTGCTTATCAAGAAGGATCAAGCTCTGGTAGTTAGGGCTAGGTTAAAAAGAATGTCTTCTGAGGCAACGAATATGGCCGCTGAACTGCGTGCAGAGGAAAATCGAAGCGCGTCTAAGCGACATATCGCATGCGTCACGTTGCCGGATAAGCGGACAGTGACTACAAACGCGGGCATATGTGAGGTGTTTCGGGACCACTTTCAGGATCTTTTCACCAGGGAGCCCGGTCTGAGCTCTGCTCAGTTCGACGCCTATTTAGCTGACTTTCCCTGCCTTTCGGCAGCTGAAGCGGCTAGGTGCGAGGGTCCCATTACAGAGTCGGAGATCTGGGAAGCGCTGAAGCAGGTTGGCCTGGATAAGTCTCCGGGATTAGATGGTCTTCCCTACGAAGTGTACTTGAGGTTGTCGCACGTTTTTGTTCCTTTGCTGGAACTGATTTACAACCACTGGATGAAGCAGGGGTCTTTACCCCAACGCTTCACCAGGGGTGTGATCAAGTTGCTGCGTAAGGACAAGGGCGGTGGGGATGGGTTAGGGAACTTTCGCCCTTTAACGATGTTAAACACTGACTTAAAGATTTTGGCGAAGATCTTAGCCAACCGTTTGCAGCTTGTCCTGTCTAGTCTGATTGGCCCCGAACAGACTTGTGCTGTGAAGGGCAGGACTATTCAGGATAACCTTCATATGGTACGCTTGATCTTAGAACAAGTCGACAGTGATGCCGCGCTGATCAATTTAGATCAGTCCAAGGCCTTCGATAGGGTTGACCATCGATTTCTGGAGGCTGTCCTTTCGGCGGCCGGTTTCAGAGCCGACTTTCGCTCCTGGATCCGACTTTTGTATGCGACCCCCGGTGCGCTGGTGGAAGTGAATGGGGTAAGATCGAAGCCTTTCGTATTGTCTCGCTCCATTCGTCAAGGTTGTCCGCTCTCGCCTCTGCTTTACGTTCTTGCGTTGGAACCATTCCTTCGCAAGTTGAAGGCGAATCCGGTCCTGCGCGGAATTTCCCTGCCTGGGGCTTCCACCTCAGCCAGGTATTCTGCCTATGCTGACGACGTTTCGGTTCTTGTGTCGAGCAGAGCCGAGATTGACGAAGTCAGCAAAGAGATCAGTGGGTATGAGATGGTGACAGGGGCCAAGATCAACCGCGATAAGTCTGTGGGCTTGCGGTTGGGTGCGTGGAAGGGAGTTTCTCTTCCCGGACCTTTCCTCTGGACGGATGGGCCGATCAAGATACTCGGCGTCTGGTTCGGTCCTGATCTCCAGTTGGAAATGAATTGGTCGGAGGTGCAGGGGAAGGCCGAGATCGCTGTTAATCTGTGGTCTCGGAGGAGACTTTCCCTGAAGGGAAGGGCGGAGGTATGTGTTTCACACATATATCCGATACTCCTTTACCGACTTTCTGTGCTTCCGCTCCCGTATGCCAGACTAATGTCATTAGTCCGGACCTTGTTCTCCTTTTTGTGGAGAGACAAGGCCCCTATGGTAACTCGCGAGATCTGTTGCCTTCATCCCTCTGAGGGCGGTCTGGGTATGCCTAGCATTGAGATTCGTCAATATATGCTTCGCATTACCTTTCTAGACCGAATGTGTCGCGGATTGGATGAGGTGGGCACCTTTTGGAAAGAAGATGTCCGAAAACATTTCCCATCCCTGAGAAGTGTGCACTCGTGCGAGGAGGAGGCCGGCCGTAGACCTCGTGCCGAGTGTGCCTTCTACCGCGAATGTCGTAGTGCTTTGAAGCTCCTTTTACGGACGTCGGATGGCCTCTCCGACGCCCAGGCGTTGTCTCGTAAGGCATTGTATCGATTGTTAGTTAGGGGGTCCGTTCAAGATGATCTGATCGACGAGCTCGGTCTTACGAAGCAGGAGGCTCGCTCGATGTGGCCTTGGGCGCCTGGGTTGAAATGTCTCAATAACGATGAGGCATCACTCACCTGGCTGATGATTCGTGGGGCCCTCTGGGTCGGCAAGAGACTCTGTTCAGCAGGTTTGGAGAAATATCCAAACTGTCGTCGCTGCACTGGGGAAGTCGAGACCATTGGTCACGCCTTTTTTCAGTGCAAGACGGTAGTGCCGTTGTGCAAGTTTGTTGAAGGCCTCATGGTTCGCATGCTGCAGGGAAAGTTCTTTGTCCTGGAAGCCAGTTCTGTTTGTAGCAATGTGGTGTCGCAATTGACGAAGGCTGAACACTATGTGTTCTGTTGCTTACTAGGGATTATGAGAGTCGTGATTTGGACGACGCGTCAGAAGGGATTCCATGAGGGCGAGAAGTTCACCTCTTCCCAACTGATCTTGTACTTTAAGCATCAGCTTAAAGTCAAGATTAGGACGGAAAGGCGGCGGCTCACCTCATCGGAATTTGGCAAAAGGTGGGTGAATCTTGCGCGAATGTGTAGAGTAAAAGGGGCTGACCTAGAGTGGCACTTGGATGTCGGTTAGGTACAGGATTTGTCCTAACAGGGTTGAACATCGGCAACCCACCCAGATTTTAGGTTAGACTAGGTTTTCGATTTTGAATCTTTAGTTTTCCTTTTTTTCTAGTAAACTTAGCTAGGGTATGCATGCGCATTGGTCCCTTTTATTTCTGTCCCTATTTTTCTTTTGTTTAATTGCCCACCCCCTCCCTCGTTAGGTGGTCAGTGACTTCAGTTCTCTGGTGGATGCGGGGCGCCTTTCGTTTCGTGTGTGTGCTTTTTCGTATTTGTTGTTGTGTATGAATGTGTGTGTGTCTGTGTGAATGCTTGGAGGAATGAATGTTTTTTCTTAGTTTTTCTTAGCCCCGCATTGATTTCGTCTAGTTAACTGATTTTGCTGCCACATTTATGGTTTGTGGGGGGTTTTATTACTAACACAGTTTTGTTTAGTTTTATTGTAAATATTTTTAAGTCATATTGTACATAATCATTTGGGGTTCTTTTTTAAAAATTGTTATTTTATGACCCTCCCCCCACGAACAATATTTGTACATAAGGGGACTAGTTAGGACTTCATAGAGAATTTGAGGCATTATGGTGGACGTAGTAAGAAAGGTAGGAGTGAATGTGTTGTTTTGGTGATTGGAATATTGTTGGTTTGTTTGGGTCCGTGTTTGGGACTAGCTAAGTTTAGATTTAAGACAGATGAAGACCGTCATTTCCCCATCCCCCTTTTTAGGCCTTGTGCCACATTTTATACTTTTTTGTATAAATAAATATCGTTCAGACCCCCCGTCTTTTTGTGACCGGTGTTTTTGACTCATCTAATTTGTTATTCTTCTGTTACAGTGTGACATACCAGATTTTTTTACCACGAGGATTTACTGAACGAACTTTTTGGATTGACGATTTTTCTTTGATCACACCAAGTCATTTTGTTAAGTTATTGTTTTCGTTTTTTATTCTTCCATTTCTTTTGTTTGTTTTATTTTTTTTGGGGGCTTCGGCCCACATAATTTTTTAATTTTTTTTATTATTAATTTTTGTTGCTAAAAATTAGTACGTTATAAGAAAAAAAAAGAAAAAGAAGCTTTGTTTTTTACTTCGTTTTTTATTTTTTATACCCTTCTTCTTTTTTAGCGACTTCGGTCGCATTCTTTCTTTCTTTTTTGGTTTGACTAGTTTGTTTTTCATTTGATTTTAATTTATTTTCTTTAGCGGCTTCGGCCGCAAACTTTTATTTTTTTTCTGGTTACAAACCAGGTTTTCTTTTTCTTCTTGAACATTTAATTTGAATTTTTGAAAAAAAGAAAGGAGTTTTCTGTTTTTGTTTTTTATTTTTCGGCAGCCTTTGGGCGCCATCTTTATTTTTTAATTTTACCTGTTTATTTCTTTCTGTTTGTGCTAGTTTGTTTTTTGCTGTTTTTGTCTTTGCTATTTTTTTTCTGGTATATCCAGGCTTTTTCTTTTATTTTGTTTAATCTCTCTTTTTTTTACCTTCTCCCAACTCCTTTCCCCTAAAATTTGGACCCGCACGTCTCCACTTTTAATCCACCATGGCCGACGAAGCCAGTCGGTCCAATGTAAAAAAAGACCTGTTTGGTTCGGCGGCGAAAGAAGACCCGCCGGATAAACCAACTAAAAAGCAGGCGAATACGAGCCCAATTTTGAAAAAAGGTGCTAGTGTCTCCAAAAAAGACACTAGCAAAAATGTAGAAGTGCAAAAGGATGCACAGGTTAAGACCGCTGAGGAATTGCCCTCATGTTGGAAGTCCCCCCCAAGTTGTATCTTGAACATGGCGGATTTCTTGGATAAGGCGAAGGGGTACGCCCATCTTGTTAATAAAGATGGGTTCGTCGATATTGTCCAGGAAATAGATGTGTTCGCAAAAAGAATGGTGACCGTTTTTGTGGTGGATAAGAAAACAAGAAAGATTTGTCGCTCCACAAAAGACACTGTGATTAAATCACTTTTGTCCCTGGGGATAAAACCCCAAAGAGTAATAAAGGGTACAGGTTTCTTCATGTGGGACATTCTGCTACCCACCCCAGAAGATTGCCTGGCCATGGCCAAAAAAGAATTAATAACTAAAGATTTTATAATCAGAACCGAATATGAAGGCCGCAGGCGGACCAGAGTAGCCGTCTTCGAAGTTCCTCCTCAAATTTCGGGAGAGCTCCTGGCTGCATTTTTTATGCAGTTCGGCCAAATTTTAGGGGCTCTCTCCGACAATTTGAACGGGGGATGGACTTTTGATATAATGCTTGACCAGAAGGCCTTCAAGTCCGTCCCCAACTGTTTGGAGTATGGCGACCGGAAAATGCCGGTCATAGTGACCGGTAGAAGACCAACTTGCTGGAGGTGTGGAGAGACTGGTCACCTTTCCTCCTCCTGCCCAGGAAAGAAGGCCCCTGGAGTTCCGGTCGCTGGCGACCAAAATCCCCCCTTGGCCGAGAAGCTAAAATCCGCGGCGCCTGTAGTGGGCCTAGCTGCGAGGCGGACCGGTGAGGAAAATCCCCCGGTTGGGCCTAGACCCTCATTACCCCCAAAGCCGACGCCTGCCACAAGTGTGGATAAGGAGAAGGAGGAGGGGGAATGGCGCCTCGTAGTTAGGGGCAAGGGGAAGACCCAAACAGCGGTTCTTCAGTCCCAACATGACACCGGGGACAAAGTCACCTACAGCCCCATTCCCTCTACCAGCTCCGAGGGCGACGCCTCGGCGTCTTACGAATCTAATGCTACCGATGCGCAAAAGAATAATGAACCCGGCTGGAGGAAAATATTAGACCTAAAGAAGCTGAAAAACAAATTAGATGAGACGCGGGCTAAAAAGCAAAAATCGCTGGGGGCACCGGGCTCCCTATCCTCTGCCCCGTCTTCCCCTTCTGCATCTAAAAAGACATTCATAAAACCTCCTCCGCCTAAATCTGCATCAAACTCACCGGCAAAATCTCGTCATTCGTCTAAACCATCGCCGGTGAGGACGCCTACTGGGTGGACACCATCCACTACACCCAATGTCACGCCCATTTCAACACCTATACATTCTCCTCAAAAAAAACGTTTAAGAAGTCCCGATACTCAATCCATCACCGACAAAAAAAAAAAGAAGCTCAAACCACCTTATCTCTCTGGGGAAGACGTCTGCCGCGTATCCCGGGACCAGGCGGAAAGGGTTTTCGGGCAGACACGAAACCCAAAGGAGCTGAAAATTTTGTGGAATTTTAAGCAGATTAACGGTGAGGATGTGGAGAGGCCCGAAAAATTCCCTTCCGCTCAAAGAATCCTCACAGTAGTTAGAACTGGCCCGGGTACGCGGGAGATTTGGGGCATGATAGAGGAGGCCCAGTCGTCACTCAAAATGGTGCCCCCAGCTGCCTATCTTCTAGACCCTGAAATGAATGAATGTGATCAAAAACTGAAAGGGAGGGTCCCAGTTTTTGTTCACCCATCCCTTTATAGGGCTCTCAAACTCACCTACCCCTCGGACATCGGCGGCTTGTCTCAAGATGATACCGTCGAAAATGAGATGGCGTCCGGTTCTATGGGACGAGCTGTCGGTGTCCTCACCCCAGCCATGTTCTATCCTGAAGGACAACCCTAATCGGCTTGACAATGGCACTCTGGTTAGCTAGCTTAAATGTCCGGGGCCTGAGGTCCGAGTCTCGCAGGGCGAGGCTCACTCGTGATCTTCAGCGCCTCGGGGTGAATGTATGTTGTATACAAGAGACCCGTTTTTCTTCTCATGATCGTGAGGACATACTGTCTAGGGGGTTCGCCGTTTATTCAGCCTGTTTTGATGGTCGTTCGAGGGGTGTCTCTTGGCTAGTGAGCAAGTCTTTGAAGGCTGCTTGTACCCTTGTCTTCGCGGATCCGGCGGGCAGACTTTGCGTGCTGGATGTTACCATAAAGGATAAGGTTCTACGTCTCATTGGGGTTTATGCGCCCAATACCCATTCCGAGCGGCCTGCTTTGTTTCGGCAGATCGCGCCGTTCTTGACGACGTCTCGTCGGGTAGTTTTAGCGGGGGATTGGAATGCCGTCCTTGACCCCGATATAGATCGTATAGGGCAAAAACAAGGTACTAACAACCCGGATGTGAAACCATTTCGGGACTTTATCGATGAGTTTGATCTTGTCGATAAGTTCCGGAATGAACACCCTCGGGAGGTAGCATGGACTTGGACAACTAGTGGCAACTCGGCTCCGGGGACGCTTGCGAGCTACCTGGACCGGGTCTTAGTTAGGAGAGTCGACGTAGGGCTCTTAGGGTGTCCAAGTTTCCATTATATAGTTTATACGGATCATAGGCTTGTCCGGGTCCGTGTAAACTTAGATAAGCCTAAGGTTAGATTGGCTGGTTACTGGAAATTGAACTGTTCCCTTTTTGGTGATCAGGGTTTCCGGGACCAGCTGCTACTAATGATACAAAGGGAATTGACGGGTGCGGTTGTGGGAAATGCCTGGTGGGGCAAATTAAAATCTAAAATTCGAACGTTTGCTGCCGATTTTAGTCGTCGACTCAATCTAGATAGATTAGCGGCGCAAACTGCTTTAGAAGATAAAGTCGATCGGGCAGTGAAATCCCGTGTTAGTGGGGACATAGCTTTAGCTAAGGCAGAGTTGTCCTCCTTGCTTATCAAGAAGGATCAAGCTCTGGTAGTTAGGGCTAGGTTAAAAAGAATGTCTTCTGAGGCAACGAATATGGCCGCTGAACTGCGTGCAGAGGAAAATCGAAGCGCGTCTAAGCGACATATCACATGCGTCACGTTGCCGGATAAGCGGACCGTGACCACAAACGCGGGCATATGTGAGGTGTTTCGGGACTATTTTCAGGATCTTTTCACCAGGGAGCCCGGTCTGAGCTCTGCTCAGTTCGACGCCTATTTAGCTGACTTTCCCTGCCTTTCGGCAGCTGAAGCGGCTAGGTGCGAGGGTCCCATTACAGAGTCGGAGATCTGGGAAGCGCTGAAGCAGGTTGGCCTGGATAAGTCTCCGGGATTAGATGGTCTTCCCTACGAAGTGTACTTGAGGTTGTCGCACGTTTTTGTTCCTTTGCTGGAACTGATTTACAACCACTGGATGAAGCGGGGGTCTTTACCCCAACGCTTCACCAGGGGTGTGATCAAGTTGCTGCGTAAGGACAAGGGCGGTGGGGATGGGTTAGGGAACTTTCGCCCTTTAACGATGTTAAACACTGACTTAAAGATTTTGGCGAAGATCTTAGCCAACCGTTTGCAGCTTGTCCTGTCTAGTCTGATTGGCCCCGAACAGACTTGTGCTGTGAAGGGCAGGACTATTCAGGATAACCTTCATATGGTACGCTTGATCTTAGAACAAGTCGACAGTGATGCCGCGCTGATCAATTTAGATCAGTCCAAGGCCTTCGATAGGGTTGACCATCGATTTCTGGAGGCTGTCCTTTCGGCGGCCGGTTTCAGAGCCGACTTTCGCTCCTGGATCCGACTTTTGTATGCGACCCCCGGTGCGCTGGTGGAAGTGAATGGGGTAAGATCGAAGCCTTTCGTATTGTCTCGCTCCATTCGTCAAGGTTGTCCGCTCTCGCCTCTGCTTTACGTTCTTGCGTTGGAACCATTCCTTCGCAAGTTGAAGGCGAATCCGGTCCTGCGCGGAATTTCCCTGCCTGGGGCTTCCACCTCAGCCAGGTATTCTGCCTATGCTGACGACGTTTCGGTTCTTGTGTCGAGCAGAGCCGAGATTGACGAAGTCAGCAAAGAGATCAGTGGGTATGAGATGGTGACAGGGGCCAAGATCAACCGCGATAAGTCTGTGGGCTTGCGGTTGGGTGCGTGGAAGGGAGTTTCTCTTCCCGGACCTTTCCTCTGGACGGATGGGCCGATCAAGATACTCGGCGTCTGGTTCGGTCCTGATCTCCAGTTGGAAATGAATTGGTCGGAGGTGCAGGGGAAGGCCGAGATCGCGGTTAAACTGTGGTCTCGGAGGAGACTTTCCCTGAAGGGAAGGGCGGAGGTATGTGTTTCACACATATATCCGATACTCCTTTACCGACTTTCTGTGCTTCCGCTCCCGTATGCCAGACTAATGTCATTAGTCCGGACCTTGTTCTCCTTTTTGTGGAGAGACAAGGCCCCTATGGTAACTCGCGAGATCTGTTGCCTTCATCCCTCTGAGGGCGGTCTGGGTATGCCTAGCATTGAGATTCGTCAATATATGCTTCGCATTACCTTTCTAGACCGAATGTGTCGCGGATTGGATGAGGTGGGCACCTTTTGGAAAGAAGATGTCCGAAAACATTTCCCATCCCTGAGAAGTGTGCACTCGTGCGAGGAGGAGGCCGGCCGTAGACCTCGCGCCGAGTGTGCCTTCTACCGCGAATGTCGTAGTGCTTTGAAGCTCCTTTTACGGACGTCGGATGGCCTCTCCGACGCCCAGGCGTTGTCTCGTAAGGCATTGTATCGATTGTTAGTTAGGGGGTCCGTTCAAGATGATCTGATCAACGAGCTCGGTCTTACGAAGCAGGAGGCTCGCTCGATGTGGCCTTGGGCGCCTGGGTTGAAATGTCTCAATAACGATGAGGCATCACTCACCTGGCTGATGATTCGTGGGGCCCTCTGGGTCGGCAAGAGACTCTGTTCAGCAGGTTTGGAGAAATATCCAAACTGTCGTCGCTGCACTGGGGAAGTCGAGACCATTGGTCACGCCTTTTTTCAGTGCAAGACGGTAGTGCCGTTGTGCAAGTTTGTTGAAGGCCTCATGGTTCGCATGCTGCAGGGAAAGTTCTTTGTCCTGGAAGCCAGTTCTGTTTGTAGCAATGTGGTGTCGCAATTGACGAAGGCTGAACACTATGTGTTCTGTTGCTTACTAGGGATTATGAGAGTCGTGATTTGGACGACGCGTCAGAAGGGATTCCATGAGGGCGAGAAGTTCACCTCTTCCCAACTGATCTTGTACTTTAAGCATCAGCTTAAAGTCAAGATTAGGACGGAAAGGCGGCGGCTCACCTCATCGGAATTTGGCAAAAGGTGGGTGAATCTTGCGCGAATGTGTAGAGTAAAAGGGGCTGACCTAGAGTGGCACTTGGATGTCGGTTAGGTGCAGGATTTGTCCTAACAGGGTTGAACATCGGCAACCCACCCAGATTTTAGGTTAGACTAGGTTTTCGATTTTGAATCTTTAGTTTTCCCTTTTTTCTAGTAAACTTAGCTAGGGTATGCATGCGCATTGGTCCCTTTTATTTCTGTCCCTATTTTCCTTTTGTTTTAATTCCCCATCCTCTCCCTCGTTAGGTGGTCAGTGACTTCAGTTCTCTGGTGGATGCGGGGCGCCTTTCGTTTCGTGTGCGTGCTTTTTCGTATTTGTTGTTGTGTATGAATGTGTGTGTGTCTGTGTGAATGCTTGGAGGAATGAATGTTTTTTCTTATTAGCCCCGCATTGATTTCGTCTAGTTAACTGATTTTGCTGCCACATTTATGGTTTGTGGGGGGTTTTATTACTAACACAGTTTTGTTTAGTTTTATTGTAAATATTTTTAAGTCATATTGTAAATACTCATTTGGGGATCCTTTTAAAAGTTTTTGTTTTATTGACCCTCCCCCCACAGACAATTTTTGTACATAAGGGGACTAGTTAGGACTTCATAGAGAATTTGAGGCATTATGGTGGACGTAGTAAGAAAGGTAGGAGTGAATGTGTTGTTTTGGTGATTGGAATATTGTTAGTTTGTTTGGGTCCGTGTCTGGGACTAGCTAAGTTTAGATTTAAGACAGAAGAAGACCGTCATTCCCCATCCCCCTTTTAGGCCTTGTGCCACATTTTATACGTTATGTATAAATAAATATCGTTCAGTCCGAAGTCGAGCGACCGGCTGATCGGTTGAACTCTCTGCCTTCGGGCGGGGAGGAACCCGAAGGAGGCTACGCCGAAGGGCGGAGTCTCTTCGGGGTGATAGACCGACTCTGAACCCGTTTATACGGGTTCAAAGGGCAAATTTTTGCCCGAGTCCACGGGCTCAGAAACCCCACGTTAAACCGGCCTTGTGCCACATGATGCCCTCGTGGGGGTGACTAAATAACGTTCAGTTCGAAGTCGAGCGATCGGCTGATCGGCTGAACTCTCTGCCTTCGGGCGGGGAGGAACCCGAACGAAGCTACGCCGAAGAGCGGAGTCTCTTTCGGGGAAGTAAACGGACCCTGAACACGTTTATACGGGTTCAAAGGGCATATTTTTGGCCAAGACCACGGGCTCGAATATCCCACAGGGTCGGAGATCCCACGGGCTCGGAGATCCCACGTTACACCGGCCTTGTGCCACATGGTGCCCTCGTGGTGGGGTGACTAAATACCGTTCAGTCCGAAGTCGAGCGATCGGCTGATCGGCTGAACTCTCTGCCTTCGGACGGGGAGGAACCCGATCGAGGCTACGTCAAAGGGCGGAATCTCTTTCGGGGAGGTACACCGACCCTGAACCCGTTTATACGGGTTCAAAGGGCATATTTTTGGCCGAGCCCACAGGCTCGGAGATCTAACGTTAAACCGGCCTTGTTTCACATCATGTCCTTGTGGGTGGGGTGACTAAATACCGTTCAGTCCGAAGTCGGGTGACCGGCTGACCGGTTGATCGATTGAACTCTCTGCCTTCGGGCCGGGAGGAACCCGAATGAGGCTACGCCGAAGGGCGGAGTCTCATTCGGGGAGGTAAACTGATCCTGAACACGTTTATACGGGTTCAAAGGGCATATTTTTGGCCGAGCCCTCGGGCTCGGAGATCCCACGTTAAACCGGCCTTGTGCCACATGATGCCCTCGTGGGTGGGGGGTGACTAAATACTGTTCAGTCTGAAGTCTGGAGTGAAGTCCGTCAGGAGTCTGTCAGTCAGTCAGAGTGAGTCAGTCAGTCGAGTCAGAGGCAGTCAGACAATTACTGCAAGGCATTGGAATAGTGATACTGGTCGAGACTACATTGTTCTCTCTACTAAACCTGATTGTTCGTACTAACACTTTCTACTTCTCTGTATATATTCATGTTTGTAATACATCTGTGTTATTCCATCTCCGTGTTCGAGTTCTTCTTTATTGGTTCTACCTTGGACTATCACCGTCGTACAAGGAACCGGACCATAACAATAGAATACAGCGCAGTACGTAATCTGTTCAATGAAACAACGTTAAAGATTAACACTCACGTGTCAGACACTCTACTGAATCTGACTATATCGCCCACCAATACCACCAGCAGCTGTTCCGTAATTCTTCAGTTCCCGATATCAAAGGTTGGTAGTGAATATTCGGGAAAAAGATGTCCGCCTTTATACATTGAATATTTTGAGCTTTCTGATTGGTTAACCCTTCTATTGGTGAACTATAAAATGTGTCAGCTCATTTTGGCTGGCTCACTACTACACCAGAGTACCAAAAAATTCCAACAAGCATCCCATGTGTTTTCACAAAGAATGACTTCCATCTCAGTTACAAGCTCTTCTTTCATCATCTCATCCTTCAGACTACCTACATTCAACCATTTAGGAATACTTACGCCACCACCGGTCATTTTCGGTTTAAACACAAAAAGGAACTTTTGTCCGAACCAACAAATAGCGCGGATACCACAGATATCATTCATGTCCCGTTTCCTTACGAAGACATAACCAATCATCTGCAAATTTTTCGAGCCAGGATGCTTTCAAGTGTTCTTGAATTTGTCTTTCTGACGAAACATTGTCCTACTGATCTGGCAATCCATCTCTGAGCAGGACTGCAACAGTAGCAAACCATTGCTATTGCACTTTCCTGCTCCATGTCTTCCCATCACAGTCCAGGTTTCAAAATCTCTCCATACCCTAGCGTCAAGTCACCAAGAATAACGGCTTTCTCTGCTAACGGTATTCTTCGAACCATTTCAAATAATGCCAGATATAAAGCGACCATGTCTCCCTTGCAAGAACACATGGTCGGACTATACACGCTCACGTAAGTTCAAAAACGACTTATGATAAAAGGGAGCCTCATCGTCAAGATCTTATCATTAACTCCATGTGGAAGTTCTTCTAGGCTTGCATTAATGAAAGTCTTCACGGCAATAGCCATACCAGATTCCCTTTTACAGCCTTCCCCTCTACCACTACCGAAGAAGGTATAGCCGCCATACAACTCAGTAAACTGACCCTCATTAGCAGGTCTTGTCGCAGTATAGTATCACTATGCTCATTTCATATGTTTGAAGCTCCTTCGCTATGAGAGCAGACCAATTAGACCAATGACTATAAGTCCAGCAACATACAGACATACACATATATACAAAAAATACATATACATACACATATATAGAAATATAATATTATTATAAGTATTACTATTACTGCAATTATTATCATTATTATTATTGAATTCTCTTTCATTTCATCTTCCTATCAGAAGTATTAGTTTTGTAACTTTCAGCAACTTGCTTCAATATCTGCTACGACGAGACGCTTTTATAATTTAAACAAAGACGCCGTTAAGAGAAACAGATTAAAAAATGGCAAATATAATGGCAATGTTAGCAATAACCCTTGAATTGAATGGTATAATAACTTAATAAGATTTTTTTGCAATTAAAATATCATTAATTTAAAATATAATTTGCGATAATGAGCAAATTAATATATATATATATATATATATATATATATATATATATATATATATACACGAAATACATTTTTAATAAATATCATTGCTTTCATGATAGTTTTTTTTTAGTAAAAATTTAAATAAATTATGATTTATAGTCAAATAGATTTAAATTAAAATCAGTTGGATATTTACGTTGAGTTATAATAACGTTGAAGTATATATTTCTGAATTATTATTTTTTTTTTATTTCCTTTGATTTCTCGCATGTACACATTTCTTTCCGGGTCCCCCCCACAGACCTACGGTTAGAAATGGCATTATGACACTTTCCACTGACAAAAAAAAAATTACATCAATAAAGCCCTTCGTAAAGTGTGGGCTGTAATTGTGAGAACCATTTTTTTAATATTTTTTTTAGGCATGGACTTCTAGGAATCCCTTCGATTAGTCTCCTGGAATTTTTTCCAACCATTCCTAGGACTCCAACTACAATAGGGATTGTTGATGTTCCTATGTGCCAGACTTTTGAGATTTCTATTTCAATTTTTTTGACACTTTTTTTGAATATCTTCAAAGACACATTGCAGTCAGCAGGGACTGCCATATCAATAAAGAGGCACTTTTTTGTTTGTGGTCTTTAATAAGAATGTCTGGGCGGTTGGATTTGATTGTTCTGTCAGTGTGTATTGTGTAATCCCATAGAATTGTAACAGGTCCTGTCTCCGTAACCTGGTCTGGGTGGTGTTCATACCAGTTTATTATTATTATTATTATTATTATTATTGTTTTAATATTTTCGTTCATTCTCTTTTCTTTTACTGTTCTGCTCGTATATTTTATTTGTCTTATAATTGCCATTTTAGAAGGAGGCTGCAGAAAATGGTGAACTTCAAACAGATTTTAAGGCGTATGGCATACGTCAAACATTTATCATTTTAGACATTGTCAAGAAAAGTTGTTGAATTATACAGAAGCCATCTTGAGTTGTTTCTGAGTTGATTCCTTTGAGCCAGTCACAAGACAATGAAGTAATAAACACACGTTTTTGCATAAACAACACAATCTCCCCCACGGTTTGCATAAAAATCTGAAACAAATTATTCTTCAGATTATTATTATTCGCCAAGGAGTTTCCTACGACATAACCAATAGAAAAATTACAGAAATTAGTTTATTTTCTTAATATGGATTTCAGATTCCAATTATGGAATATCGGTTCAACAAATTTTAAATTTTAAAACAAGCTTGTCAGAGCTGACTAGTTTGCAGAATTGCAGACGTGAAGAAAATGTGGAAGATTGGTTGACAAAACTGCACTTCACCTTGCCTACAGTCCAAACCTTGCTCTATCAGACTTTTCGTTGTTCCCCAAGCTAACGGAGAAACTTAAGTGTAGCCGTTTTGAGAACAATGAGAAGTTGGCGGAGATGACCCATTATGTGAAACCGCGGGGAAGTATCTAAAAACCGTAACGTGTCTGTGTGGCTGCGCGCCCGAGGTGCATTCCAGAAGTTCTGTAACTTTTTTTTTTTATAGAAGAGGCAGTTATAACTGCGCTATATTATTGTAATTTTGATATAACATTTCTATACATCTAATAAGTTTATATGACATTTTTTTTTAAATTTTAGATTGAAGAAGACGGCCGCCACAACTTATTGAACACACCTTACACTTGCAACAGCTGACTAGTTTTCAGAATGCAGTTTGTAAATGAGAACATTTTGGAACCTCATTGTGAAAAAAAAAAACCTGTGTGTAGTGATATATAAATGACTGCATAATTAGCCTAAGGTATAGGGATTATATATGTGCCCAAGCCGTAAGGGGAGGGACAGAATATGATACACGAGATTAACAACAAACGTAGGACTGAGAAATTACGAAGCAAATCACATTTTTAAAAACTCAGCAAAAATCCTGCAGAAACTTATAAAATGTTCCAGACTGCCAATCGATTAACTTGTATGAGCAGATCCGTTTTTCGATGGCACTAGCGGTTCAAGAGAACTTGTTGAAAAATTCGCAATTTTCTTGATGAAGACCGTCATGTGTTTATAAAGACAATAAGCGTACAGTAGCAGATGATGTGACAATTGTACACAGAATTATTCGTTATTATCGGAACATGCGCAAAATGTGTGTTAAGTTTGTTACCAGGGTCCCTAGTGACGAACAGAATGAATGACGCGTTGGTGACTACAGGGAAGATGATGGATGAGCATCGAAACTGTCAAATGCCATTACTGTTACTGCAGTCCAGGACTTGATTCTTTTGACTTTGGTTATTCTACAAGCTGAAGGAAAAACTTAAGGGCAGTAGTTTTGAAGATATTGAAAAAATGAATGAAGCTGTGATAAGGGTTCTGGACGCCTACTCTTTGGATGTCATCCATGGGGCCTTAACGAAGGGGTTGGGGTGCTACAAGGGCACTAAATTTAGAGGATACTTCTTTGAAGGAAATTAAAGTTTTGTATTTCTTTGAAGTTAATAAATGTCTTTCCTGAAGAAGCTTGAAAAACTTCTGGAATGCACCGAGTGTTTCATTTAATTTTGCTCCATTGGTAAATGTTGTTTTTTTTTTTTTTAGTTATTTATTTTCTCCATGCCAGAAATGTTTTACACGATTATTCTTGACATAATTTTATAGTCCCACTTAGTGTATACAATCAGAGCCCCCCCAAAATGTGCATTTTATATTAATTCTATTTTAAGAAAATTTACATATAGTAGAGTAAGGACGACGTGGCTCGGATTGAGGAATCAGAGAGCCGGGTTCGAATTCCAGTCAAATCCATTACATTCATCTACGTTCCTTACCCTTGGGAAAGGTATGAATAATCTTCTGCTCCCCCTCCAGCTATGATAAATAGCAGGACAGACCGGGTTCTATAGCTTTAGATGGCAACTGGCCTACTGCCGAAAGAAACGGAAACCTACTGCGGGAAAAATCTGCCTCGTCAGTCATGTATCGAAAGATACATGATCGCCTAAACATGTATCATGGATTGCATATAACTGACTGATCACTGATTCTGGGTGGGACAGCAGACCCCAGTGCTGGAAATGCAGCGAGCAAAAGAATAAATTTATTTATTATATCAACGAACAAGGCTACGAACTACCACATTTCACTGTGAATGCACTTAATATTTTCTTGTAGGTTTTATACACTAGATTAGAAATATTCGAAAATCTTTTTATGTTAATAACATTCTTTGTATTTTTTAAATGTCGAAAAAATGTCAGACAGACAAGAACATTTTAGGAAATCATCCTGGATATTAATCCGCCTACACTATTTGTGACCGGAAGTATCTGATGGCCCTTGAATCAAGCTGAAAAATTTTTTAGACAGTAACAATATATTAATAGTCCTAAACGACGGATATTATCAATTGATTTTACATTAGCGATCATCAGATATCATCAATTGATGATTGAACCTTTTTTCCAACGATAAGGAAAAAATAAAGTCTAAATGACGAATTGGTAAGTCAAGAATACACGAGGTTAAGTTATTTCCTGAAAAAATTGTCTGCAAATGAATCTGGAAAAACAAATCAAAGATTATATCTGCTTGATCTTTCTAGATTGAACAATTGGCCAAAAATATTGACAATTTGGTACGCAACAATAATATGTATGAAAAGTTCAAAGTTTGTCATAGTATTAAAAAATGCGAAATTTAAGAAACTAACGGTTGATTTATTTCTTTTTTTCTCTTTGTTTATAGTTTAAAAGAGTTAAAATAACATTTTGTAGTTTTATCAAAATAATAAAAAGTAGAATTGAAAAAATAATTTTATTGCTTTCTCATTCGATTTGCTTGCGGCTTTTTCGCTGTTTAAGCGTTAGATAAGATATCTTTTAAGATCTCTTTTAAGATGTATTTACGATTCTTTTGCGGTATGTTTATTTTTATTAAAGTTACTAGAAGAAGACAGAAGATAAAATACATGATCATCAGGAAAATGCGATTTTCAGGTCGGGAACACCAGAATCAAGCAGAGGGAGGAAGTTTGAATATCTGGCAGAGGACTGTAAGTGCGACACTGAGATCCGTAGACGAACTAGGATAGTGTTATAGTGGAACACACCTATCCTAGAGTTAATAGACTCTCCCACCTATAATAAGTAGGAGTAGGAGTAGCAGTCGCTGAGGGAGTTTGGTCAGTCAGTCGATGTCGGATATTAAAGTATCAGCCACCACAACTAGATTACTGCGTCATTACCTATTATATCAAGTTCCTAACGTTTTGTACGTCGAACCTATTTTAGGACCGACTTAGTACAAATACAAGCCTCCACTGTGAAACCACTATATAACAATTTTGGCGACGAGGGATTCGAACTCATACGGAGGAAGAAAAACCTTTCGTACTACATAACAGATAGCCAAGGACACATTCCAAAAGCTGGACAGAGTATTACGAGACAGGAGGATTTCTTTGATAAAGGAGAAAAGTATACTGAGATGTTACGTGACATCTGTCCTCCTTTACGGCAGCTAATGCTGGAAGGTTTCCCCAAAGATGAAGGCGGGACTTGAAGCGACAGAGATGTGGTTCTACAGAAGGCTGCTAAGTATACGATGGACTGACCGTGTGAGCGAGGACTTAGAGTCTTTCTCCACCAACAAGATTTCAAAACGCTAATTCACTTACAGTTCAATAATAGAACAAAGAAATCAAGATAGAATAATCAGAGCCAGTGTAACGGATTTCTGAAGAGTAACTTTAGAAATAGCTTTATTTTTTCATTTCTTCCTTTATTTTAAAGTCTTGAGACCATAACACGTTGAAACACCAGGTTTCCTACTACCACCGAAGTTAGGCAACGTCGAGGCGGGCCAGTGCATAAATGGGTGACTGTTTAGGAATAATAGGTGCTGTAAGCTTGGATGTGCATGTGGTGTAATGGATAACAGCAGCGAATTTAGGGAACTGAGTTCCAGTTCCAGTCGGATTCGTTATATTCGCTTACCCGCACAAATGTAACAATGCACCTCTTGGTGTACCAGATACGGGTTAATTTTTAGTATATCTATTAGTAATTCATTATTATTACCAAAAAGTTCTTGCAATCTAAGTATATTTTCTGGTTTTAAATAACCTGTAAAAGTTTAATGTTGTAACCAAGAAAAGGTTACTGAATGAGGAGTAACCAAAAAGGCAGGTTGGAAATGAAATGTTAATCTTTATAACATCCACAAAATACAATACTGGCCAGCGGCGTGAAGTAGGTAAACCACTGCTAGCGGCTGACTACTTAGACAGCATATTACCACTACTTACAATAGTGTCCAACGTATCTATGAGGATTTCGACACACACATTAGTGTTCAGAGATACGGTATATAACATTTAATAAGCAGTAAGAAAAACAAATGGCTCAACTAATTCTTTATTTTAAAAAAAATACAAACGTATCGTCGGTGTAGCTTGGAGACTGGTTTTTAAGAAGATACGACGAAAACGAGAAATAGAATGTCATAAAATAATTCGAATTTTTGAGAATGACATTCAAAACAATTTGTTTTACACAATGACGAACATAACAGTGTGCAACTCGATTAAGTGTCTCTCATGAAGTAGTGGGTCAACTAGAAACCAGTTCACTTCAGTGTTTCCACTGATATAAGGCCACAGGTTTAACAAAGGGTCGAACTCCATTGGCTTGTGTTAGGGTGGAAGATTTTACAATGTACAAACCCCTGCTGGTTTATTTAATGTCGGAAATATTTTATTATACTTGATTCTAATTATCTTTGGTTAATGTTTGAATCTATAGACAAACATGGATCTTGTTTATACTTGAATCTGCTGGTAAATATTGTTTGTTCATATCTGCGTCCAAAGCATGCACCCAAAAGATGGACAGAAGATTTTACAGAAACGCACATCTATAAGAATTTATCACTTTTATTTTCATAGTGTTCCATATTCCTATCGATTTAGCTTCTCAAATCAAAAATAAAACAAAGAAATTCTAAGATGGGAGTCCATGTCTTATGTAATTAGATTATAAATTTGATCCCCCCTCACCGAACCACATAAATCAATCAATAGATAAATAAGCGAAATATATAATAATAATAATAATGATAAAGAGAAAAAGATATGCTTTAAATTCATATTCACCGGTTGTTTTGAAATTCATTGAACTTTTGTATGTAAGCATTAATATGACGCAGGAAAATGATAACTAATTTATGAATTAAATAAGAGAAATATTAGCCATTTGTTTATAGTATGATTATATATGTACATATATGTATATGCATATATATATATATATATATATATATATATACTTATATATTTTATATATATATATATGTGTGTGTGTGTGCGTGTTTGTTTGTGTGTGTGTGAAGTATATTTAGGCAACAAATATTCATCCGAACAAGTTTGAATAAAAACAAACAACAAAATTGAAAAATATAATATAAGTATTTAATGGATAGACCTTATCGTTTCTTTTTCATGAAATTATATATATATATATATATATATATATATATATATATATATATATATATATATATATATATATATATACATACAAATACACATATACATACATACATACACATATATATATATATATATATATATATATATATATATATATATATATATATATTGTCATCCACAGAGAGAGTGTTGCACTGTATCAGAAAGTCTGATTGATTCAAGCTCGGATAGAAACCCGACCGATTTGGCATCAGTCAGGGATCCTACGTCAAGAGAGAAAGGGAACATTTTAACGTTTTCTATACGAAATAGGCCAGTTGATAAAATCTCTTTTTTTATATCTAATAATATCTACCGTAAGAACGAATCTTTTATCTGCCACAGAACATAAAATTTCGTCTATAATAACCTTCTATACAATTCGCGGTTTCAGTCATCCACTGAGGGTCTAGAGGCACAACCACTACAGCTAAAAGGAAAATGAAAATTTCAATTCAAAAACAAACTGGAGATGGTTGGGCTCCACCAGGATATCTTGCCGTCGATATATCCAATGCTACTACGGCTACAAGACACGTAGTGCCACCCCGACACAACCGGTTAATGAAGAGAAATAGTCTGTAAAATACTTTTCAAACTGAGAAATAAATAAAAAGCCGAAATTTTATTTATATCCTAAATTATTTAAATTTTTATTCATTTTTTTAAAGTCACATATAAGCAACTTTTCAATCGATAATCTTTTTAATTCATCGCGTTTGTACAAAAAATAATTTTTATCTACAGTACGAGGCAAAAGATGGACGCTTCCATAGATAGTCGTAGAAAGAGTAGAACAGGTTATCAGCTAAATTACTGAATGAATCCGTTCCTTTAATAGTTTCTATGCGTTGTGGTGTACTGTATAACGACTGGGAATGAGAAATCGAAGAGTCGAGTTCAAATCCCAGTCGGATTCGTTATATTCACTTACAGATAAATACCCTTGGTAAAGGCATGAATCCAACTTTTTTCTATGAGCTATCGGTTGAATAGCAAGATAAACTGTGTCCTACAGTTTACGTCTACTGCAGAAGAAAACGGCAGCCTACTGCGGGAATATCTTCTATCTCGTCAATCATGAATCGAAAGATACATGTTCACCCAAGCATGTATTGGGTTTAAAACCTAACCGATTGACTAAGAAAATTCAAGTTGACGGCGTCATGGTAAACATCAGAAAATGATGCTTTACAACAAAACAAATGTAATTATGCAGATATTTTACAGAGGGAAGAGAACTTCTAACATAATTGGCATAGGACGGATATTCGGCTAATATTTAAAAAAAAAAAGCTACGCACCGTCAATTTTTCGACAGCAAAGTTGAAACACATTAATACAGCTTCAGTGTTTTTTTTGTTTTTTTTTCAGATTTTTAGCTTCAGAAATATTTTTCAGCTTATAAATAGGACGGTTAGACTGATTAGGATCGACGGAAAGCATCCATGAGTCAGAAAACGCAAAAATATACATCTCCTCAGCACAGAAGCATACGAGAGAATTGATGGTTACGAATACTGGAATCCCCTTAGGTGAGACGCTGGAAATGTCAGCGTGCATTTGTAGATCAAATAAAAAGGTTTCGTCCGAATTTTCTGAAAGATTACTGAATACGGCATGACTCTGACGAATGCCGGGTCCGTTCAGTGACTGAAACCTTATAATAATGAAAAAAACAAAAAAACAAAAAGAAACGGGTCCAAAATAATCGTTGTGTATGTGATAACAATTTTCCAATGAATCAGACTTATCAATAATTTGTGAGAGTTATCAGGTGCAGATTAGGTTCCACAATGTGAAATGGGTTTAAATAAGGGTGGGGAGTTTCTTAATATACGTAAGTCGGCTGGAAAGATCATAGTTTGAACAAGACATTATGTAAGTTGACGCATCCTTTGATAGACTAAAAAAGCATGCATGTGTACCAGAATACAACAACTGGCAGGTCGCTTGTATTCTGATAAACTTAACATTTTGTTTAATCAACTGGTGTATCTACGTATATATTATGTTCGTCGTTCTATGAACTTTCCATCTGGCTGTTGTAAGATGAATCATTTCAACATTTGTCCTCGTCTTTTTTTTTGTATTTCATTGTTCGAGATGAGGAGTGACCCTATTGAAACTATTTGCTTTCATCTTGAGGCTATATGTTGATTTTCTAAGCGTAGCTTAGATGTGGCACAAGGCCGAACGTATGGGGCACCCAGTGACGATCGTACTCACTGTTCAGTCGTAATTGTCCTATTGAGACAAGCTTACTAACAATTGCACCACGTCAAGATGCCCCATAATGATTTTCTAAGCGTTCCTTAGTTGTGGCACAAGGCCGAAAGTATGAGGCACCCAGTGAGGATTGAACTGATTTTTTGAGTCGTAATTGATCTAGCGAGGCAAGCTTACTAATCATTACACGACGTCGAGATACCCAAAGTGTTTTTCTAAGCCTTGTTTAGATTTGGCACAAGGCCGAACGTATGGAGCACCATGTGTGATCGAACTCATTGTTCAGTCGTAATTGTTCTATTGAGAAAGTCTTGCTAATTATTATATCACGTCGTGATACCCAAAAATGATTTCTAATCGTAGATATGGCACAAGGACGAACGCATGGTGCACCCAGTGAGGATCGAACTCACTGTTTACTCGTAATTGATCTAGCGAGGCCAGCTTGCTAATCATAACAACACGTCGTTATACCCAAAAGTGATTTTCTAAGCCTTCCTTATATTTGGCACAAGTACGAATGTATGGTGCATCCAGTGAGGATCGAACTCACTGTTCAGTGGTAATTGATCTAGCGAGGCAAGTTTTCTAGACAGTGCACTACGATTAAGAGCGTTTTCATTATTATATACCCGCTTGTTCGGTACCCGTTGTTTCGCATAGGCAAGATGACTAAATTTCAAATCTAAATTGGTTGATCTATTAAAATACCGTATATCCTCATGTATAAGCAGACTTCATATAGAGAGCGACTACTGATTTTTTTTTTTTTACATGAATTTTAACCCCTCCTGAAAAATTTAGCTGTATATAGTGCAACCGGTGATCGGAGTTTTAATCACTTAAAAATATTACCTGTGTATAGTATAGTTATCTGTTTTTAACGTCAAAAACTAATAATAAAAACTGGTACTGTATGCGAGTATATACTGTATTACGTTTATTAGAAACTTTATCCAATTTAAAAGCGAATGTGGTTATAAAATGGCTTCAAATTGCTGGCTTATTTTTTCTGTTACCCTCTGCAATATGCAAATTAATCTCTGCGATACAAATGCACATTTTAATTTCGTTCATGTCCTTTGTTCATGAACATTTTTATTTATTGACGGACAAATTAAAAAAAAATACCCAAAAAACTTTAAAAATCGTTCTATTTATAGGCAAATAATTCCTGAAATGTCCAGTAAAATTTTATAATTATCAGATTTAATTAAACCTATTTTTCTTGTTTCCAATATAACGGGAGGGAGCCATGGAAGAAAGATTTATTCTTCCATTTTAATTTCGCCCATTATGGGCATTATTATATCTGTAACACCGTACTTCACGGATGGAACAGAATGGATGAAAGGAAAAATGAATGACAAACACTCTTTGTTCTCAGAGAAACTCTTATACTACTAAGTTATACACTAAACTTATATATATATATATATATATATATATATATATATATATATATATATATATATATATATGTATGTATTTCCAAATTTAAAAGAACGAAGAATAAAATTACAACTTACAAAAAATCAATTTAAAACAGGGCTCACTACAAGAGTAGAGTAACAGATTTCTCTTGCTGCATTGATAATAGTTTTAAGTTAAAATTAATGTAAAAATATAAAAATTTTAAATTTATTTTCCATTCTAATTTATAATATAAGGTTTGTTTTGTTTAATATTGTATTGCTTCTTAAAGTATCCTTTATTTATGTTCTATGGATAATATTGTTTGAATATGTGATTTCATTTAACAATGCCATAAAATTTGAAACGAGACTTTATAGTTTATGTATTAATATCTGTTGGCGTTTCATTTCCGTTCAAATTCGAAGTGTTTTTTTCAGTATAATTTCATTGGCTTAACTCGTATCAACATTTTCTTAAATGTTACTTTCTTAACTTTCCTCTTCCTTTGTGTCTTTGTCATTTTGAATATACTCCACGCTTTCTTTTGCCTTTCTTTTCTTTCTATTCTGTTGGTAGTAGTGCTAATCTCTTATAATTTCTTTTACTTTTCTTTTTTCCTCTTCTTTTTCCTTTTATTCATTACTTATTTTCTTTCTTTTTTCCTTATAAAAATCTTTTTTACCTTTTACAGAAAATTTTCCAAAAACAGAAAACGAACTGATGTTTCATAAATTGAAATTTTAAATGAAATCGTTTATTTTCATCATTGTTAACTACCTGATGAGAAGTTGTTTATTCTTCATTGAAACAAAATGTACAATTTTGTAGTAATAACTCACATCTTCTAATGCAACAGTTTATAATATATATATATATATATATATATATATATATATATATATATATATATATATATAAATATATGTATATATAGAGAGAGAGAGACGTGTACCACGCGAAGAATAAAAATATCTACACAGCAAAGTAGAGTAAGGAGAAACAAAAAGGAAGGCTCTTACATATAATATGGAGATACTCCTTTGTCTGGAGAAGACTTGTTTAGGTCTACAGATTCAAACAGGCCGGATTCATGTATTTATTCCAGGCGAGGACATATTCTACGAACGGGAAACAGGGAATCTTGGGTTTTCCCAAGCTGATCCCCGCGACCTGGTGTTTCTTTTTATATATGGGGAAAAATATATTCCCAAAAGACACCATGGACTTGTAAGCTGCTTGGGGGGCAGATTTAGGCTCTGCCAGAGCCACGAGGTGACTAGATTCTGCTACTGTAACCCGACTGAAACTGATTGCTGCTTTAAGCGGCCAGTCACGTGACCCAAGTTATTTCCCTTCAACAATGAGTTAATCGCCTTCTGTATCCTTACACCAACTTTATGATTATTTTTCAACCCACGATAGAGATTGTACTGATTAGATGATAGGGACTCTATTATTCTAGTGTTTTATTTCAAATTCAATCAAAGCATGGTCGTATATGAATGTGCATGCCAGTGTAAGTTACATATACACAACACAATCATATGCACATACGTTAGATACGCGCATGCAGAGTCATATATAGAGTGACGTCGGACAGAGAATCTGCTGTTCTTATAGACACAATGCTTTGATCAAGTACAATCTGAAGATATTCAGGTGTCCCTTGTTAGACTAATATCAGCTAAATATTGATTATTTTCTTAGCCTAGTCTCTACCAAGAATTGTTCATTTCAGTGTGTATTATTTCACTCCATAATACAGTAATTGGACTCACGACAACTAGATTATAGTAACCTATAATTAACCATTTCCTATACATACTAAGTCACCGTATATACATACTAAGTTACCGAACCATCTTTATTTGTGTGGTTTTAGAACCTTTTATATTTAATGTCAGGTGGTTTCAATGTGTTTAACAGAGTGGCTTTGTAACGCTTTTGATAAATTTGTATTTCATTTTTATAATAATCAATTGATATCCCATAACAACCATACCGTTGATGGGTCATGATGGCCAGGGATTACCCAGTCAAAACGTGTCTATAATAATAATAAAAAAAAAATCGAATAAATTAAAGTTACTTGTATTTTTTATAAAAAAAAAGATTTAGCTGTTTTACCTAGATGATTTCCGGTGTTTATTCTACTGAACAACATTTTGCGATTTTCGAAGCAAGCCTCAATATTTAATAGAATTGCAAAGATTGTTTTCTTTCTAATATCCATGTAAGGGAATATCTGTTAATGGTAAATTCTTCATCAGTGTTTTTTTTTTCATCTTGTGATGTTGCTTTTTGTCATTCCACTTAACCAGTGTTTATAAATCAGGAAAGAAGAAATGATCCCGTGGATATAAGCATTATTTCGCGATCATGACTTCAATCCCAGAGTCAGGCATTAGAATCTGGTTAGCTCAAATATATCACGAAAGGAAATAAGTCGACATGGAAAATATCTAATAAGTCATTGGAAACATACGCCTGGAATATTTCGAAACCAGTTCTCGATAAGATATTGTACATGTCAGGCAATCCACGAATGATAAAGGAAAGATTTCAACCGCCGTTAGAAATATTTCCGGCGTTTCTACGCAAACACGCCATCCCAAGAAATAAGCATTTATCATTTTTGTTTGTTTGTTTTCTTTTTAATCGGCTAAGCACATCTGATCACAAATATAACACATTTTTCTGTTTTAAAATTTCTAAAATTTAAGAAGGTTTCTTTTTGCAATGTAAATTCACTGTAAATTGACCCTCCCTAGGAAATTTTAAGCATAACATATGGTAAAGCATATTTGGTTAATTTGCTAATTAGGACCCCCGCTTAGTTTGCAATAAAAAATATTTAGGTGTAAATCTGCATGCTTCATTCGAAAATGACTTGATAAATTTGATAAAATTTACTGTTTTGGAGTTATCGACAGTAAAATTTCAGATTCAGTCGCGTCGCGGCAGCCATTACTGGCGTCGTTTGCATAAATTTGCTGCGCAACAGCTATAAGCGGAATATTCACTTGTCTTAATTATTGCGTACACAATTTAGTTCTCTTGAGAATTAATTGAGATAAGGCGGGACGAGTAAGATCAGCAAAAAAAAAATCTGTTTCCGCGTTTGGCTTCCCGCAGCAAACAACGCCAGTAATGGCTGCCAACAACGATGCGAATGGATCCGAACATTTACTGTCGATTCTGCAAACAGTATGATATCTACCGAGGCATTTTCGATCTACATAATACATGACAAGTTCACTGTTCACTGCTTTTAACCATAACCATAAAACCTAATCCAAACCTTAACATATTTTATACATCCAACAGTTGATAAATTTCATACCATACTAGAAAATGAATAGTAGATATCATATTATAGTAGAAAATGAACGGTAGATATACTATAGCAGCACCAAGAATTCTTATATATTTTAGCAAGACAAGACTCAAGAGCCACTCAAAATAGAGGGTTTCAAAATTAGATTGTTGTATGAATGTAGGAGAAGAACAGGAAGATGTAACTCTGGCTCTAGAGATACATACGATGGGTAATGCTTGAACACGTTAAGAATGTAGTGTTCAGGGAAGCATCATCTCGGGAGACTTTTTCATTTATTATTGTTATTTCTTTCCTCTTTTATTTATGTAGTATGATATGCAAAATGGACTTACACTATTTTGCATAAAATCAATCGACTACAAGTGTAGGTCGACGCACGGGAGGGTTACTTCTACGTTACAGTCTTTGTCTTCGGGCAGAGCGAGGCTGTGGCTCTGTCTACGAATAGAGACGCAGCTGGAAAAAAAAACTGTGAGGTGCCTCCAACCCTTGGACTAGAGAGTGAGAATCAATGCCATCGCAACCTTCGGTTGCGAGGTCTGGGTAATTTTGCCCCTAGCTCGATTTTATGCGGTCGGATTCCCCACGTTAAACCTGAACCTGTGTCACATATCGGCTTAGTGGGAAAACCGAGGTAAATGAAATTGCTACGTTCCAGCCTTTGTTTTCGGGCAGATTGCGACTTAATTGCGGACAGAGACGCAATAGGGGGATATAAAATACTTTAAGGTTCTGGACTCTAGGAACAGCTGCCCGAGGCTGCACCCCCACCACTGCATTTGAGAGGAGTGATCGGTAGTCATAGCGAACGATCTTAGCACAACCAACGATTGCGGGGGTTTGGCAATATTTGTACATGGCCCGAATGTACGCGTTTGGGTTTCCCAAACTTTAAACACAACATTTTCTCACATCTTGTCTTTATGGGGAGATCGTGGTAAATAAAACTTTCACATCAGAGACTGAAAGTCAACGCAACAATTTATTTATTTTGAGCTTGCGTATGAGGATAAATTTCCAATAACATTACTTAGAAAACTGTACACACCTCTGAAAGTTGTTTTTTTAATATACTTTATATGGAGAGATTTAGGCATCTCGATGTGGTGTAACGGTTAGCCAGTTTGTCTCGCTAGAACAATTACGGCTGATTAGTGAGTTCGATCCTCACTAGGTGTCCCATACTTTCGCCTTTGTGCCACATCTAAGCGACGCTTAGAAAATCATTAGGAACTCTGAAGTGGTGTAATGGTTAGCAAGCTTGTTCCGCTTGAACAGTTAAAACTGAGTAGTGAATTCAATCCTCACTGGGTGCCCCATACTTTCGGCCTTGTGCTACATCTAAGCGACGCTTAGAAAATCAATATGAGGAGAGCTTAATCGACACTAACCCGAAAAATAAGATTATTTATTCGAATAAAGCATATGAGAGATTTATAGAGAAACAACCTATAACGCTCTAATATTTTTTTAATCAATGCTGTTTGATAGTTGTAGGATTTTAAAATGGATTTTAGAAATGCATTGTAACACAAAAAAATGGATTTTAGAAATGCATGAGTTAACACAAATAGGGTTAAAGACGAAATTGATTAACAAAATATGAATGACATTGCTATTGTGAAGACATTCAAATAACTAAATCTATTAATGACTTAATCACGTTGCTTACAATTCGTAGATAAAATCACGAAGATGCAACTGGCCTAACAGTTAACAGTGAATTAAAACGCAATCGACCAATCAAGTTCAACTTCTGGCTGAAACATTAATGCTCTTGAAAAAGGCGGGATTGATCTCGTCTCGAAAGCAATAGTAGAAGAGACTATCCTCTCTCGGTCTGGCTTGCAACCAGTCTGTGAGAAGGAAACACTGAACTCAAAACTGTCAGGAAACGAGCAGTAATCTATCTTTTCCAATAAAGGACTTTGATATACAAATTTTATATATATGAAATGAAGATAACAGCCGAGGAAGAAGAAGTGTAAGCAAGCATAAAATTTAAGATGAAAGGTAGTATTTCTAAATTCATAATAATGCAAATGCTCATCTCGGAAATTTGGACAACTATTATGTCTAATACTACTAGAAGGTGTAAACAAGCAACAAAATATAAGATGAATGATAGCATTTCAAAATTCATAATAATAATAATGCTTTATCTAAAAAAATGGAAAACTATTATATTAAGAAGTGTAGACAAGCAAGGAAATGTCAGATATAAAAACTACTAAAAAATTAATAACAGAGCGGTAAATCTGTTGTTATTCGCGAAATAAATGACAGTAAATTAGCTCAAATACTCATTGGCAGTTTTGGCAGACGGATGTTAAAATTAATTCATCCGCACATTGCATAAAATATTTAAAAAGATTAATTTCCTTAGTTTAAGCTGGTTTAATAGCGAACATATTTCAATCAATCCTGAAAATGTTATCGACTTCATGTCAATATTTTTTTAAACATTATTTTTTACGCGTATGAGCATAATCTGAAATGTAATTTGGAGAAAGGTAAACGTTTTATCATCAGACGCCATGTCAGGTTGATGAAAAACATCGACACCTTCTCATATTTCCCTTGCTTCTGTTAATGTAATGAATGGAGAATTGCAGCAGATACATTAGGATCCAAACACCAATGTCCTGGGTAAGACGATAAACTATGCATGATATCAAGGCTTCTGATCAGGAGGTTTTGAGGAGCGTGGAACCACCTCTTAATTGCTGGTGTTCCCAGGTCCACCCTGACCCGGGATGGTAGAACTTGCTATGATCCCAACTATGGGCAAATAATTTTCCCCCAAACTCGAGTCAAAACACTATGAAAGTGAAAAAATATGTTATAATACCAGAAATACATTAATATATTAGCAGCGATATATTTTTAGAAAAAATATTACCATCAATGCATTTTAGAAAAAAAATATTACAAGCAATAGATTTTTGAAGCAAAATATTATCATCAATACATTTTTAGAAAAAATATTACTAGCAATGCATTTTGGAAAAAAAATATTACAAGCAATAGATTTTTGAAGAACACTATTACCAGAAATAAAAAAAAATGGCCGGCATTAAGTAACACATTGAGCTTGATTTGTCGTAAAACAAAGCAAAACAAACCAATATGGTGCAAAATGTTATATATTTGTAGAAATAGCGTTTGAATGAAAGTTGCTTCAAACCTTTATCAATGAATATAAGTGTATCCATAAAATATGTTTAAACATTGTATCATTTATACGTTATTTTTTTACTAATATTTCTTTATTCTTAGTTTTTTCTTCCAATTTCTAGTACGGCGATATTATGAGATATTATCGAATTTCCTAGATGAATCATTGTAAGTTACTAATGTTTAACCGTACTTTTCCATTTATTTTTTTATATTCGTGAGATTATATGCGTTCAAATTTCTTACATGAATTATCACTAATAATTGCAACTTTTTTTTTCAAAAATACTATTCCGCATTCTTCAACTGTTATTAATATTCGATGAATAATGACTGATGTTAATTTACATTGGACTCCGCTTCATTTCATATTCTCTATAAAAGTTCGTCGCCTCTCTCTGTCTTTTATGGCAATTGCTCCGAGGAGCTGCATTCGCTGGTTCCCAGACTTCATGAATTCAAGCGCCCTACAAGGCTGGCATCCCGCTCTCACCCTTTCATTGTCGGAACTCCTAAATGTAGCCGTCTCTTCTACTCCAATAGCTTCATGTCTCGCACCTCTCGCCTGTGGAACTCCCTTCCATATTCCAGTTTCCCTGAGAGCTATAATCTCCAACTATTCAAATGTAATGCCAATCGACATCTCCAGTTGCCTTGCTCTATCCACTGTCCTTCTCCTCATCCTTTCTTCTATCACTCCTATCTGATCTTGCTCCAAATCTTCTGTAACCGCTTGCGTTCTAGTGGCTTTCCGCCTTGCTTGGGGTGAAACTCTTACAAAAAAAAAAAAAAAAAAAAAATTAAATAAGTAAATTTTCTACTTCACTAAGCGAAGGAACTTTTTGGCTAACCCAATCCATTCGCGAGCTTAGATACAGTCAAATTGTGCTGACAGCCACAATCCGTTGAAATATCGATTTCTGAACGGCCATCGAAGTTAAGCAACGTAGAGCCCGGTCAGTACATAGATGTCTGGAATACTAGGTGCTATAAACTTCGATATGCGGGCGGTGTAAGAGATAAAGGATCGGAATTATTAATCCGAGAGACGGGTTTCAATTCCGTTTGGGTTCATTAAATTCACTTAAACGCAAATACCCTTGCGAAAGATATGCATCCCACCTTTTCTGCTCCCACCAGCTCTAAAACTTGTATCACTGTCTAAAAAAATTACAATCTAAAAATATTTTTGACTTTAAATAACCTGCAAAGTTTTTGATAAGTCGTAAGAAACGAACAAATCAATATGAGATTAGATATCTATAGATTTCTTCGATTATTGATAGGGGATCTACAGTAGTATATAGGACTTGCAGAATACGACAGGGAACTCTGTCCTCACTAGGTACCATTCTTTTCGTATTTTGTACTAGTGTGGCGATTAGTATTAGTGAAGTGGTATGGATATATACCTATGTAGCATCTATACCATTAAACATATTTTCAAAAGACAATACAGAATAAAAGCAAATAGACGATAGATGGTTTTATGAAATAATTCTTCCTTAAAATAAGATATCAATGAAAAAGAATCTGGTTGTAGACATCAGAGTCCATCTTCAAAGGTCTACATTCTGTAACAAAAAAAAAAAGTTCTACCAACTGACAGTCTTTAGAGTAGCGTTCCCAACTTACGCAATGGCAAATGAAAAGAGAAAAATGAATTGACTTGAAAACAGGTTTAAATGCGCCAGTCTGCTGCTGGGGCTACATACATCTTCTAACGCCAGTTTTTGTGTGTTCTCCTGCTATTATCCCGTAACGTAACTACCACTCCAATACTTAAAATAAATAAAAACCCGACATAAAATCGCCCAGTTCATCCAGAAACAAAAGGTAGAGTTTTCCCAAAACTTCCATCTTGATAAAACGGCTTACGGATTAAAGAGTATTTATCATTCCAGGATGGATTAGGTAATGACTTGCGGGAGGTCCAATTAATTAACTAAATGATACAAGTCAATCGTCAGGGAGAGTCGTGTTAGCGATTTCAATAGGTCAGTTTTGCTTGAATTGTTTTATGGGATATTAAAATTTACTAGATTGAACAATGCAGAATTTACACGTTTTCATACACTATAAATAGGTACACACTGGTTTGGTTCTGACGAGGGTCAAAAGAGTAGAGACAGAACTAGTTCGTAAGAGATTATAAAATGTAGACACAAATTTGATTTGTGAAAAAGATAGATATAGATCCTCTTTGCACGAGGGTCCAAAAGGTAGACTTGGGTTTAGTTTGCACGAGGTTTAAAGAGATTTATAAAATTACGGTAACCTGGTTGTCGCTTTTTTGTAGATTTAGAACATTACATGAGAATTTATCCTGTGCGTTCTTTAAGTCTAGCGACATGGCGAAAATACCAACAGTGTTGAATGATAATCAATTTTAATTCAGCAGAAAACGACATTGAATCCCCCCCTCTCTCTCTCTCTCTCCATTAGGTAAAGTAATTTTTGGTTTTTGTCAATAGTAGGTTAAAAAGATGCTTTTTCTTTGGTTATATTGCACGCAGTTTCGAATAAGCTTTTCGATATTTCCATACAATTCTGTTTTAGACGTATACGGTGTGTCAGTTAAACTTTCGTATTTACAATTCTGCTTTTAACTTTCTCGTTGACGCAGTAATATTTGTTTAGAAAGTGATTAGATTTGCAGGATTTTCTTGGATTACAATCATTTGGAGATCGATGAGCGAGATGTCAAGCGATAAAGAAACTGAAAAATGGGAAAAAATCTCGATTATTAACTTGTTCGTAAAATTAAATTATTGCGTACAAAAGATACTAGAATAAATACTTGCTTAATACTAGGTAATAAATTGACTTATAAAACTATATTTATTGCATACACAAGGCAGTATAGAAAATACATACATAAGGCAATAGAATGTGTGGAATGATAATGTTTATACGAATTTTTAAAGTCTTTTTTATCGAATGGCGAAATGAAAATGGCCGCTCTTCTAGATCTGTTTGCATTAATATAGGCATCCCTCAGGTTTCTATCATCGGACCTACTCTGTCTTAATTTTAATCAATGACTTTCCTGATGGCATCAGTTCTCAAATTATCTATGCTCAAATTATCTATGCTAATGCTCAAATTATCGATGCTAATGACACAACCATTCATTGCTGTCTTAATAGTAAGTCTGAGGGGTTTGAAAATGTCAAATTTGCAGCTGCACTGCATTTTATTGTTAACTTGAGAAAGGAATGACTTGATAATTTTAAAGCCTCTAAAACGAAACGTCTCTGTTTTTATCGTCTGAAAAAAACCCTTTTTATCTTCCATCAGCATAACTGATGTTAACCTACAGGAGAGTGACCCATTGCGCTTTCTTGAAGTAACATTGCCTGTTGAAATGGAGTAGAAAAATTATATTGAATCATTTCCTATGTCTTCTGTGAGGAACGTTGGGTCACTCTTTTGTGCTAGACATATTTGTTGTGAGAATCTTACATATTTATAAGTCTACCATTCGTTCTGACTTTGGATATTGCTGCCACATCTGGTCTGGTACTACTGCTATAAATTTAGAGTTTCTTGATAAAATCCTAAAAAGAGTCTGCAATATTATAGATCCTGACCTGCGTAGCGGCTTTATTCCTTTTCTATAAATATTTCCATGGTAATTGTTCTGGTGAAGTGTCCTCTATGGCAGCTAGATTTTATGAGTTTAAGGATGGTACTAGATTGTCGGCAAGTCTCATTTTACAGTTGAAATGGCAACATGTAACTGCAACTTCTATGCTAACACTGTTTTCTAACGTACTTGTTTGTGTCACGCTCTTCCGTTTTCTTGCTTACCAGCGAACTTTGATCTTCCAAGATTTAAATGCAATGTCAATAATTATCTTCTTAATTGTGGATCTTTTTTGATCTCTCTTGTGAATAGTGTTTCTCATATTTTCTTAAAACTCAGGAACCTCTTGCGTCTTAGCCTTCATGCTTTGCTTAAGGTGAAAAGATTAAAAAATGTAATAAGCGTAAAGGAAATATATATATATATATATATATATATATATATATATATATATATATATATATATATATATATATATATATATATATATATATATATATATATATATAACCTCAAGGACACATGACACTGTATAAAGGCGTTAGTTAGATCCAGTGACAGGACCCAAAGTGTGTGAGTTCAATACCTGGTTAAGGCGGTGGAGAACTTGGAGAGGGAATTAAGCAGGAGATAGTGGAAAAATGACATCCATTAAACATGGCACGTGAAACTAGAATAGTCTATGCCAGCAAGCGAAATAAAGGGTTCAGTTCGACATTCCAACCACCTGAAGAAGGTCGGAGTGTACAACGGCCGAATGTTGTGATAAATATGGCAACAGAGATGAGGACAATAGTCCGAATAATATAAATAGTGTACATAATACCTCGTTTCAGAAATATAGACTTCAACTCTTATTAATTAATAAGTGCATTGGTTATTTCCAGGTAAACTGACATCTGACTGTTTAAAAAAGACTGCTCTTCTTATTGGTCAAAATAGTCAGCAACAGCAGACATGACGTCATGATCACTACGATACTGGCTACCTGTCAAATGCTGGCGAACAGATGATAGTCAAATCAGAAGATGAGGGAGGGTTATCAACCAGTTCAAAATCGACATCACGCACAGCAGACATGGAAACTAATTACATGTGCTGGAGCATTGTCCTGATAAGAGAAGAACTGTTTCATCGGCTTTTGGTCTTTATCGTCGTCTTAACTGCCTCATGGCGTTGGCATAGTACTTTCCATTAGTGGCGTGGCCCTTTTAAAGTTAAACAATAAACATAGTGCCTTTCGCATCCCAAGAAACTGAGGTCATCTCTTTCTTTTCAGATAAAACGGCTTCTTTGGAGCAGTCGGGTCGAGGTGTTTCCACTGCATGGATTATCTCTGGCTCAAAATAATGGGTACAGCATTCATGCTGCGTTGAGAAATATTCAAGGAAACACCTCTATTTGCCTCAAACAATGTCAGATTTTCCCGTGATGTGATCAGCCTAGTGCGCTTTTCATGAGTTGTCAGAAAACGTGAAACCCACCCAGCAGAAGCCTCCGTCATGTCAATGTCATTGTGCAAATTATTCTCAGCTGTTTAACGGAATATACTATTAGCTATTTGACTTATAGTCCATCGATGGTCATCCATGTCGTGAACACGATAAATGTTTTCCGTGGTGGTGGCTATCACACTACATGCAGATCTTGGATCATCTTTAAGACTCTCCAATCCTCCCTAAAATCCAGCTTCTCACTTTTGCGCTGTTGAGTAAGCTGTGGTGCTATCCCCTAAGGTTGCAACTATGTCGGCATGAATGTTCTTGGTTGTTGAACGCTTTTTCTGTGGGAATAACACGATGGCAAACACCTGGAGAAGGCCGGAGCGCACAACGGTCGAAACGTTGTAATAAATATGGCGACAAAGATGAGGACAATAGTCCGAATAATGTAAATAGTGAATATAATTACCACATTTAAGATAATACGACAAAATTCAAATGTTTTGGATAAATACATAGAAGAGGGATTGACATTGTGTGTCTAACTCTTAGTTTGTAAGTCGGTGACGCTGGCAAATCTAAAGTGAGAAGGCAAATACTTTCGGTTGGTTGTTTCAGCTGATAAATCTCTAGGCATTATTTAATGTCGAAACCTAAATCTTTTGTACGCAGTTTTTTTTTACTTTTTTGAGATAATAATGCTTTTATCCATACAAATTCTTATTAATGACCCCATAGCTAAGAGGCGGGGATGTGGATACATTTCCCATGGGTATTTGCGTTTAAGTGAACAAACCCAACCAGAACTGGAACTCCATTAACAATTCTGAGTCATTATCCATTACACCACCCGGAAATCCAAGCTTACAGCACTTTGTATTTCCAAGCAGGTACTCATCTAGGTACTGATCATCCTCGACGTTGCTTAACTTCTGTGATCATACGTGATCCAGTCTTCATTATAATAATAATAATAAAATGTTATAATAAACGATTATGAATGCCTCTGTTGTGAAATCATTCTTTTTTGGAATTAATACAACACTTTTTTTTCTGTAGATATTTTCAAGCATATAAAACGACATTTCAGGACAAACAACGCTTGCTTTTCTGTCTCGTCTACATTATAAAACATATGATTTTTTGTAAGTTCAATCTACAAATTTTACTGTAGTATATAACCAATGGTGGTATGCTCAAGAATCACACAGGATCGCGCGTAAATTTATAAAAGCCTAGCGAACCTATTTTTGGATTATCCGAAAATAATCTCATATATATCTTGACTTTAAGAATATGGTAAATCTTCTAGTCATACATTTGATAGGTCTTCCATAGGATCATTACTACTGCAGTTCGAATGTGGTTAAGAAGCCATAACACAGCTAATTTTCACTAGAGTGAAAAAGCATTTTGCTTAGGGTGGGAACAGAATTTCAGCTTGGAAATATTTTGATAAATAAATATTCTCTATTAAATTATCAAAATGGTCTCATTCTTTTTGATACTAGAAAGTGATTTCTTTCTATTCTCAGTTTGAAAAGAAAATAAGCAGAATAGATGACCTCAAGATGACCCGCCTTTATAGAACCGGTTCCTGAGAATTTGGGATATTATTATTGCATATAACTAAGTACTACCTACCGTATGGTTGGATCATTGTCAATTAAACAGTTTAACCACTACGTTTTTTCTGATGAGGAATTTGTCTAGACACCGAACTGGATGAGAGACAAGACATTTCAAAGAGTGTACGGGCCTTATTGTAGCAGAATGGAACACACTAGTTCAAGGAATCAGTGTCCACCTGTCCGTGATCAAGAAGTACTTTCAGTTTGGTGGACATCGGCTGGCGCTTAACCTAGAGCGAGATACGATTCTCCAAGTTTACATTCCTAAGACACGCTACACGTGAAAGAATACCAATCCCGTTTTTAGTCCAAATAGTAAGATGCAAATGGCCAAATGTTCAGCTGCGAATTGACTCTACGACCACACATTAAGAAAGCTCAATTAGATCTTATTTAAATATTCATGGTCACCTACCGGACACTATTCGTAACATACTTTTTGATAACACTAATATAATAGCATCATCTATATGCAAAAAAAAAAAAAAAGCCTAAAAAAAATGGAAGCCTTATTAATATAAACAAAAAAAAAACAACACTTAATTATATAAACTATGAACATGGGCACAATATCTTGTCCGTGTTTTGAAAAGTGAAAACATTTTATAAAACATACATGCAACAAAGTATTTCTTATTTAACAGTTAAAATATTTAATCCCTGAAAATGGCTAAATGTATATCCGAAAGCGCTCGGATAAAAAAAAAAAAAAAGCATTCGGACAGTTTTATATAATTTATCATCTGCAAAAAAAGTAAAAAAAATTATTAGATCGCATGCGAAATTGTATAAAAAACTAAATAAAAGCACCTTGTCAGTCGTATTTAATGAAATGTGCATATATATATATATATATATATATATATATATATATATATATATATATATATATATATGTGTGTGTGTGTGTGTGTGTGTGTCTGTGTCTGTGTGTGTGTTTGTGTGTGCATTTTTCCGTAATATGGTGTATACAGCTTCTCGGTCAGAAATTAAATACCGAGAGATTGGGGTGACATGTTGCAGGTGTAGTTGGTGGTAAAACTATCCTCCTGTAGGGAATATGATAAATTGAACGGATAACTATTTATGTTCAGCGATATCTATTTAAGATCACGGATTCGAATCCTTCCGTATCACCAACGTCGTATATACAATTATCTGTAGGCATTTCTTCCCTCTCTCCGATCACAGAATATGGTCCCTTCGATCAGAGTCACGGAATCTAATTACCGGGCCAGTTCATATTACAGTAGATAGCCAAAATAAAAACGCGTATGTTTGATATGTTTGTATATAATTTAAAACCAGTCACGTAATTTAAGTAATGATTAATATTCGATATTAAAATCGTGAAGTGATTTTTCGTGTGACCAGATTTACATAAGATATATGGACGTGAACTTTCGTATTAGTGTTTTCCAAAATGATAAGCATTTACAACATTTTATTTCGTCTTCTGCAAGAATTCGCCATTTAGAACGTTGGCTAACACTGCTCTCCACAATTTCGTGTCCTTTGTCACTTTTAATAAATTTCGTCTTTTTTATCGCTCCTAAACACTGTTCTGCCATCCACGTAGTCAAGCTCGCTAGGTAAGTTATCTGCTGTTTTCCATTGTGCCTCTTGTCTTCAATCTGTCCGGTGAGATTTTTTCAAGCTTCTCTTTCCTCATTATGTCTCTTAAGAATTTCAACTGTCTCTTTCTGGTGTTAAGTATAAGTATCCTTTTGTTTTTATTTTCTCTAAAACTTCGTTATTAATATCAGGTACGCTATAAATATTGTATTCTAAGCATAAATATTGCATTCCTTGTTCCAGTGTACTTAACCAATCCGGGGTGTTCTTGTCCTGTTTCCGGTCTAATTCTGCTGCGCGTACTATTCATTAGAATTCAGATGATAAGTTTCGTGATATGGCTGATTGTCTGATTGAGTTCACATTCATTAGATCCTACCTTCGTAAGACCGCAAATGGCGAATATAGTTTGAGAAATAAAGTCGGTAAATACTGTCCCATAAAATTCTTGCAATCTAAAAGTATATTATTACTTTTAAAATAAACTGTAAAAGATTGCTAAGCCTTAAAAAAATGAATCAATCAATTATATTTACGTACTTGCATTATGCGACCTGTTCCCAGGAGGTTGACATATTCTAAGGCCGTTGCCCCTGATCATAAGTATGCGTTTTCAACTGTACAGTAATTAATGTCACAAATCCTGTATAATGTGATACAGCTTTCACAACTCCACTGCAGCCAACGTCGATGAGGCGTGAAGGT
>OZ010583.1:94384942-94414942 GCA_963932145.1 Acanthosepion lycidas
TATATATATTATCAATATATTGCTCCTTACCATTATATGCGATTCCAATGGAATAAATTATGACTGTGGAATATTAGTGTTTAAGCCTTTTTATTATATTCTTACTCTGTCCTGGACATTGAGTTCAACCTGGATTCTATCCTCTTGGAATAATATTTTTTTTTATACAAATATATATGTATGTGTATATTTACTACTAATATTCTCTCTCTCTCTCTCAATATATATATATATATATATATATATATATACTAGCTGAAAACCTGTCCTAGCTGGCTGCTTTTATGCTTACCTCTTGCGTCGGACTCTTGATTGGGCTTTCATCTCAATACGTAGAGAAGAGTACATGTAATAGGCAGCAATAAACCAGAGATGAACTCAAAACTAATCGCTTCATTTAAATATTGCATTAGTATTTAAGTCTTTTAAAAGTTAAACAATAATTCTTCTTCCGCAACTTATTTTAAAGACAATTTCATGTACGTAGCTCCTTGTTTTCCGCACTAACAAGTATCTTTTTTTTTTTTCATATTTTTATTTCGCTGGTTTTGGCAAACAATTTAGATTATTTACAAGTTATAAAAGTTGTTATCGTACAATAAAATTCGTCGGAAAAAAAAGTCACGTAAAAAAAATAAAAATCGCTGAAAACAATCGGAGTAATGAAAACTTTGAAATCCAAAATTTAAGGACTGCCGGTCCGGATCCGGCTAGGAATGTTTTTAATTTTCTCACGTATTCGACCTGATTCCAAAATGGAATATGATATGTTTGGCTACGGCCTCGAGGAGTAAAGTTGAATATATATATATATATATATATATATATATATATATATATATATATATATATATATATATATATATATATAGAGAGAGAGAGAGAGAGAGAGTTTCATTAATGACTACTGATAATGTACTGCAATTAAGCTTATTATTCATTTGTTCTCCCATTCGCAACATAGAAAAGAGAACTATAACCGATTCACTTACATTTAAAACTAACTATAATGGAAGCATTAATTATAAAAAAGAAAAACCCAACACTCAATAATGTCGACTACGAATACGGTCACAATATTCTGACCGTGTTTGTGAAACATTCCAGTCGTTCTAGATACATATATAAAAATCGACACATTCAGTTAAAAAAAAAAATCCTTCATAATAGAATAGCCAAAAGAGTTCGCTATATTGAACATTCCAACTAATTTTACTCACTTTATGGCCAGAAAAGGAACCAAAAATGTGAACACAAGAAAAAATGAATAAAAATCGTAATCGCAGTACGTTGTCAGCCGTCTTTAATAAAGCTATGAATTGCTGCCTAAATACACAATATATATATATATATATATATATATATATATATATATATATTTATATATATATATATGTATATATATATGTGTGTGTGTGTGTGTGTGTGTGTAAATAAAAATATAAATATATTTATATATATATTATTATTATTATTATTTATATATTATATGCGCTGTACTTATTAGAAAGCGCTCAATATCAGAGATAGAGCTCACAAACTCACACCGATCCAACTAAACATATATATATATATATATATATATATATATATATATATATATATATATATATATATATATATATACAGACATTACTGATACACACACACACACATATATATATATGTGTGTGTGTTTGAATGAGAAATGTAAATCTTAAAGAAGATTTGGAAAACATCAATTTTGACAGGTTTCCCCGATGGGTTGAAATAATCAGAAAAAAAGAAAAAATTATTTCAAAAATTTCTTGCTAAGACGCTTTTTGTTGAAATAATATTGCTCTTTTTTTTCTGCAATGACGCCGATCCATCGGCGAAACTTGTCAAAATAGAAGTTTTACAAATGTTATTATATATTTAAAACACATGCGCGTGCGCGCCTAAACGAAGTCACATTTTCCCACACACATATATATGTAAGTAAAATATTAAAATGTTACATAGTTGTGGGGTAAGAGCTCAATATCAGAGAGCATTTATCTCTCTTTCTATCTAGACATAGATTGTTACATTGTCCCGCTCTCTACCAATCTCTCTCTCTCTCTTATATATATATATAGGCTGCAATAGGAAAATTGTCGTTACTTTTATTTTTAGTTTCGCGCATGCGCATTGTCTGTTTTTGATTTTGTTGACTGAACGGTATAGTAGTGTCAATTGGACACCGTCTGTGAGAAAAAGAGCACCATGAGGAAATTCACTCCGCCGGAAATTTGGAAACGTCATGCTGTTCTGCTTGGCATTCGTGCCGGAAACAGCAATACGTACATTTCAGAGTGTTTGGTTGTCAATCTGAGGACAGTATAGAGGATTCCGAAAGAGCTGAATGATATATCCAGTCAACATCATGGTGTTTGGAGTGTTCACTAGTGATGGGAACGTTATGGCCCCATTCATCATTCCACGGGACCTTAGACTCAATAAGGAGGCCTACATCAAATGCCTTGAGTAGTTAGTGCTATCCTGGGTCAAGTGGGTGGCTGCTGGAAGACCCTATATCTGGCAACAGGACTCTGCATCATGCCACACATGCAAGAGTACCTAATAATAGCTGTCAGACAATTTCTGTGACCACATCTCCCCTTATATCTTGCCACCTAACTCCCCAGACTGCAACCTCTTTAATTATTATGCATTGGGCGCAGTTGAGCGAGAGACCAACAAAACGCCTTGTAACACCAAAGGTGAACTGAAGGCAAGGATTATGGCAGTATTCACCAACTTTAACCAAGTGACTGCCCAGACGAGTTACAGAAGATTCCAGAGTCGTCTTGGTGCTGTGGTTGAAGCCAAGGCTTTTTTTAAAAAATAAATTTACTCTTTAGTATTATATTTCAAGATAGTTTTGTGTAATTTGGGTAAATATATCTGTTAAAATGAGATGTCAATGTTATTTTCATTTTTGCGTAATTTAGACAACAACTTATCCATCGCATTCTACAGTGTGTGTCTGTATGTGTGTGCACGCGCGTCTGCTTGATGTTATGTTCCTTATAGCCGTTCAATTTCACTTACCATTGTGAAACGATCAAAGATAATTATGTCCTTAATATATTTTTTAGAATGATATTAACCATATACAAGGCCCAAGAGCCACTCAAGACAGAGAGTTACAGAGAAAGAGGCACAGTTTATGAGGCTATGTTGGGAAAGATAACTCGAGATCTGAACAGGTTGAGTTTGTAGCGATCGGAGGAAGCATCCTCTTGGCAGTCTGTTCCCCAGAGTAACGGTTGTTTGAGAAACTTACATCTCTCCAATGGAATACAAAGGGAATGGTTGTTGTTCGCTGCAATGTCCATGGAGGATCTTAATTGTAAAGTTTAGAACTGGTGGAACTGAGGACTGTGGTCCGAAATTCTTGTCACCTGTTACTAATGAGAACAATGAATAAATAAGTAATACAAAATACATGTACTGGATTCAGTTTATTCCTTTTCTTTGAACTCGAATCAGAAATAGAAAATTGCATTATGGGGGGGTACATGACTTTCGGAACACCCTGTAGTACGTCTGAATACATTCCATCGAAATAGCGACAGATTAGCCAGAGGTTTGCAACGTTTCGTGTTTCGAAAAGAGGATATTTGTTTGAAAATAATTCCTCGCCCAGCGGATAAATACAAGTGCTTTAATCTCACCTTGGGCAGCTATAAACGATGCTCTTGATTCTCGATAGTCGCTTCATTTACCCATTGGCTGTTTAAGGGAATCTCATCCAAAATTAACGATCTCTTTTCTTATCTTAATATATACAATTTCCAGGTGAACACGTTACACCTAAGACTTTTATAATATCGCTAATTTAGATTTTTTTTCCTGGTTTTAACGCGTCAATTGATTCTGGAATAAAGCGGACCGCAGTACACCTAGCTGAATATACAGGGTGATTGAAAAGTGACACCCTGTTTTATGTATGATGGACTCCCCCGTGTTGTAAAAATTATATTTAGACGGGAAAGTCCATAATATATTAGTTATTAAATAACTACATACAGGGTGATTGAAAAGTAACTCCCTATTTTATGTATGATGGACTCTCCCGACTAACTAAATTTTTTCACAATAGGTGACAGTTCATCATACAGAGATAGGGAGTTACTTTTCAATCACCCTGTTTTATTGTGAAGTTAATGGACATGCTGACAGAGTAACAGCCATCACTTCGGAAAATGTCATCTGACTCGGTTCAAATTGCCGTCTCACCTACTGCGTTTACTTTCGCGTAACCCTAAGAAGTAAGTTATTGACCTTATAGATAAGACTTAGTGATTGTAAACTTGAACAGAGATCAATGTACAATGTTTCGGAAAAAAACAAAACAAAACTGGTAAATAAATTAAGGACACAATGGAAATCAATTGCCCTAATAAAATGTATAACGTTAATCTAAACATTATAGAAAACAGAGATTACAATAGTTTAGTAAAATTAATATCTTAGAATATATTATTGCTTTAAATTATTATAAAAAGGAAACCGTATAGCCATGAATAAGTTCTAACCAGTAATTTTTTCATCTTAATTTGACTCTAAATATAGCCGTAGAATTATGGTGTGAATGTTGGTTGTTTGCTTTTGTTTAACGGCATATCAACACCTCTATGGGTTATTTAATGTCGAAATCGAAATATTTAGTACGCAATTTTATTTTTTTTATTTTTGGAGATAATAATGATTTAGTGATAAAAATGTTAGTAATAAATCAATAGCTGGGGGGATATAGGTAGATTCTTACCTTTCTCTAGTGTATTAGCGTGTAAGGGGATTCTCCTTCCAGATTCTTCCATAGAGATTGGCTGAGGAGGCGTTTTTTGCCCCCCCGTGGGAGTGGATGCTGCGGTTGTAGTATCGCTTTTGTGATTGAGACCGTCGGTCCTTCCTTGTGTTCCCCCCACCGTTGCGTAGCATCTGTTACGTAGCGGTGGTATGATCGCCTATGACTAGCTTGGGCAGGCTAAGACCAGCTTAGACCAGCAGCCCGAATGGAAACACTCGGGTCTCCATGTTAAAAACAGACGTGCCGTGTGAATATAACGAACTCAACTGGAATTGGAACTCGGCTCTCCGATTAACAATTTCAAACCAATATTCATTATACAATCTGCCTATCGAAGCTTACAGCACCTAGTATTCCCAAGTTATCCCTTGTCGGCCTTTTGGCTAAGATGGTTTATCATCTCTCAGTTGCGTCTCTGTCTTTGGGCAGAGGCGCTCAGGGGATTCTCTGTCTAAGGACAGATGGGAAACTTGGAAAATTATACTGAAGAGGTGCCCAGCTCTGGGGAACAGCTGCACGAAGCCGCGCGCTCCCATTGCACCAGAGGGAGGGGATCGGTGCTCGCATCGAGGCCAGGGCAACCGACGGTTGCGGGGACTATGGGCAATTTTTGTCGCTTGCCCGGGATTACGCGCTCGGGTCCCCACTTTAAAAAAAAACAAAAAAAAAACTTGTGTCACATCTCGTCCTCGTGGGGGAACGAGTGAATATCCCTGGTATTCCCAAGTGGTCTCCCATATTTACCAGGCTCGACCTTGCTTAACGTCGGTGATCATACGCGATCCGATGTTTCAAAGTGATATTGACGTAATCCTGATTTGAATGGTTGCGATAAAAAACAGATTAAGATGAAGGCAAATCGTTTTTATACATTAATAAATCTTCCTTCAGTTATCATGTTGGTTTCGGCTTTCTTTCTCGCCAATTGTGAAAGGAAATGATTTATTTTGGCATATTGACAGTTATTTTTGCTGTCATTATTTAAAGAAAAAATAGGCATTTTTATGTTCTTCCGAATTATAAATTAGATGATCAATTAGCAATGTCAATTACGCTTCTAAACGTTATGGACAACTGACATTACGATAAGTGAGGAGAAGTAACATTTATCAGATGAAACATTGTCAGCCATGATTAATTTTTGACTAGGATTTCTTTCAGCTTTATTTTAATTAATTCTAATCGGAGCCGTGATCTACAGTTGCATGTGCATAGAGAAATAAAGATAAATTAAGATGAAAGATTTACTCGTTAATAATTAATCACTGTTAAGAATCTTTCATTCATTGGAATTACAATAGTATTAAATTCCAATAAATGTTAATTTTAGTAAACTGACGTAATATCTATTTTAGTTATCTTTACAAAAAATACAAAAACATTATACCTAAGGTGTAAATGAATTTAAAAAATGAAAAATCTTTCTTGAAGCTTTTATTTTGGTTTTAATTTTTAATTTAATTTAATAATTAAAATTTAATATTTCCACTAAGCCAAATACAGCGTCGCATTTAAAAAAAAAAAGTATTTTAAATTCGCTGGAATGAGTTCATTTGCCCAAAAAATTGATTATCGCACATTTTAGTCGTCATTCATTGCAATTCTCTTTATAGAAGATCTTTCAAAAATAAGATATACTTTCCCGAAAATCTTGGGGGAATATTAGCAGATTTAAAGTATAATTAATCCGGTTTTAAATAAATACGATTTTATTTAAGTCTAAAATATCAAAAAGGAGTTTCTCAACTAGACAGTAGTTCACTATTTACATTATTAGGACTATTGTCCTCATCTTTGTTGCCATAACTGAATCCTTTTATTTCGCTCGCTAGCGTAGACTGTTCTAGTTCCACGTGCCATGACTAATGGATGTCAGTTATTAGTTATCTCCTGTTAATTCACATCTCCAAATTCTCGAATGCCTTAACCAGGGATTGAACTCACAACTCTTTGGGTCGTGTCACTGGATCTAACCAACGCCTTTATCCATTGTGCCATGTGCTCTTAAGGACACATGGCACAGTTGAGAACTTGTAGAGGGGAATTAACAGGAGATAACTGATAACAGACATCCATTAAACATGGCACGTGGAACTAGAACAGTCTAACCCAGTGAGCGAAATAAAAGGTTCAGTTTGACATTCCAACGACCTGAAGAAGGCCGTAGCGTTTCAACGTCCGAAACGTTGTGATAAATATGGCAACAAAGATGAGGACAATAGTCCGAATAATGTAAATAGTGTACATAATACCTCATCTCAGATATATAGACAGATACAGACAGTAGTTGTTTATTTAAGTTGTTTCCGGGTTTGACAGCTAGTTAACATACTGATATTTATCTGCTGTTGTTCTAGTTATTAAAAAGTAATTAAATTAATGTGTATGACTTCTGTATATAATTTTTAAGTACTGAATAATCTTAAAAATTTAAGAAAATATTTTCCGTAATCTAATATTTTTATTGAATTGCAAATATTTTTGTCTCTAATATTTATTATGGTTATTATTTTTATTTTCTGATAATGTCGTGTATGTTTCAGCATGTCATAAAAATTAGGCATGTTTACATGTATGAAAAAAATTCAAAATTCTTTTAAAAATATTACTGCGGAATAATTTATATTAAGCTTTTCAATTTACGATTAATAAATATAGCCCAGAAATTTAAAAGATTTAAAAATCCGTATAGAAATTTAAAAGATTTAAAAATCCGTATAGAAATTTAAAAGATTTAAAACTTATTATTCTGATTAAAATTAAATAAAAGAAAACAATTCTTGTAAACATTCATCGATTTTTTTTCTTAAGACAATAGTGTCCATAATATATCATGCTCATAAAAATAATTTCTAATTAAATAATGTCTTAGTTTGATTGCATTTTTATTTTATATTTCAGAACATATGTTGGGCAAATGAGTAACTGTTTGAACAAATAATTTGATTTACTCTCTCCAAGGAGTCCTGCGCTTAACTAATATAAATATGAAGTGACATAAATTTTAATTTCTTGAAATTTCATGAAGCAATTAAGGGGATTAACAAAGGCGAATGTTAAAAGAAAAAAATAAAATAAAATAAATAAAAATATTTCTACCAAGATTTTCTAAAAAAATTTCTAAAATAATTTAATTAATTTATGAATTTATTAAAATCCGACAATTATTTTGTTTTTGCGAGAATTTCAAAATCAATGTTTTTTTTTTACCGTAAAAAGGGTCTAAATTTCCTAATACTATCTTTGGCCGTTGACGCTAAAAATAAGATTTTTAAACATTTCGATCGTACTAGAAAGTATTAAAAAAATTAATAAAATAACGAAACAATACTTTGACTTTCCTATTAATAATAAAATAAACATTTTGACGATAAAAAAATTGTTTTCATTAAGTTTGGGTCCATTATTTTTTATCATGGCCTGCTCTTTTTTTGTGGAGGTAACTAATCTATTATCTGTAAAGTTATGATAAATTATTAAAATCGCTTATCAGATGTAAAACACTTATTTTTCTTAAAATGGCTGACTGTAAATATGATCGTTAATATGCGAAAACAAAGAATTTATTTCAGCGTACGTTAGGAGTAGTAAAATCGAAAGCAAAATGATAATTGAAGGGAGAATAATTAATTTTTGACTATAAATCTTTCATCTTAATTTCACAGTTTATTGATAACTTTAGAATCAGGCCTGGGTAATTTTGATGAAAATCAAGTGAAATAAAAATTATTAATTCTTTTTTCGGCTATCATTTTGGTTTCGATTTTTTCTTCTAGACAATGCTGAAAAAATGATCTACTTTGGTCTATTAACGGCCATTTTATCCTCAACATTTTCTGAAGAAAAAAAGACTACGTCTGTTCTTTCGTCTCAAAGAGGAATAATATGTGATATTAATCATTTTTATAAACGTTATAGACATTAGATATTAAGACTGTTTACTGAAAGGAACATCTGTTAGAATTTGAGATGATTCGGGATTTTTGTCAGATTAAGCACTGTCAACCACGAATAATCTTTTACTAATAACTCTTTCATCTTAAATTTACGGATTATTTATAACCATAGAATAAACGTGTGAATAGTTGTGATGGAAAACAAGTTACATGAAGATGAAAGAAAGCCTCGTCAAAAATTAATAATTCTCTCTTTACTTATTTTGATTTCGGTGATGTTATTCTAACAATTCCAATCTGAGAGGAAATTATTTGTTTTCGTATGATAGCGGCCATTTTTATTTTCCCATTTTTCTGGAAAACAGGGTTTTTCGCCTGTTCTTTCGATTGTCGATCAGTTTGCGACATTGGTTATTCTTGTAAATGTTACGAAAAAAAAAACTGCTGGAATTTAATATTGCTTAAAATTGTTATTCAGATGAAGCCTTGTCGTTTATAGTTAATGTTTTAATGTTAAATCTTTCAAATTAATTTCCCTGAAAAGCAAGTGAAATAAAGATAAAAAAATAATTAAAAAATGAATGATGTTTAATCTGCTGTATTTTATTTTTAAAGTGTCAAGTATTGTAACAATATTCTCTATTTTCCTAATCATTTTACCATAAGTAAGTCAATAAAGCCACTAAGCCCCTGTAAAATAACAACAACGGCAAAGGTAGTAGTTCTCAATTATTTTATTCTCGTACCCACGAGATAAAATGCAAAAAATATGTCTGGCTCCTGGCCAGTCAGCTGTTTATTTAACAATGGAGGAGGCAACTTATGTCTGTTTGTGGAAGTCCTCCATTAGCTAATGAGACCTTCCATTTCTACCCTGCAGTCGCAAGGAGAATATGAGTGTGATAGAATATGAGAGTAAACATATATATATATATATATATATATATATATATATATATATATATATATATATATATAAGGAGAGAGATAGAAGATGGCGATTGACATTGCATTTAACTTTTAAAAAATCAAAGTTGACCGGAAAGGAAAAAAAAAAAACTGGAAGAGAGTTCTACAAACAACAAGTGCGACAGACGAAACTATGAAATAGAATTTACTGTTACCACTAACCATTTCAACTGCAAAATGATGAGATCTTTCCGCCAATCAAGTACTGCGCTTAAATTCATAAAATCTAGATAGCCTAGATTAACGTTCATCCGAACAATTACCATGAAAATAAAAAATGCCAGGTGAGGACATTTAACATTAGAGAATCTCTTTTTGATGACAAAATGAATGTCTAAATGCATAAAACAAGTACTAGACTGGATGGGCAGCAATATTCGATACAGGAACGACTATTTGGCTTATAAATTTATAAGATTGATTCTAGACAGAAAAATGGTTTAGTGAACTAATTTTCCTAGCAGCAGACCTAATAATTTACTCAATTTAGTCCTTCCCCTTCGTGTCAGCGGAAAACATTGCTACGAGAAGATGCAATGAGTTATTCTCCTGGAGGTTTGAATCAGACATACTGATGGAAGGCATAAAGTGTTCTCTCAGATGATTAAAATCTTATAACCGGAGAAGACGCAATGAGTTATTTTCCTGGGGGTTAGCATCAGCCATACTGATGCAAGGCATAAAGTGTTCTCTCAGATGATTAAAATCTTATAACCCGAGAAGATGCAATGAGTTACTCTCCTGGAGTTTAGCATAAGTCATACTGATGCAAGGCATAAAGTGTCCTCTTAGATGATTATAATCTTATAGCCTGAGAAGATGCAATGAGTCACTCTCCTGGAGGTTAGCATCAGCCATACTGATGGAAGGTAGAAAGTGTTCTCTCAGATAATTAAATTCTTATAACCCGAGAAGATGCAATGAATCACTCTCTTGGGGTTTTTTATGTTGCTTCCGTCGTTCTTTTTTATGAATATCTTGTAATATATTCTGCAATTAATTTCGCATCGTACTTTTTAAATCTCTGTTATTTCAGTTATTTTGAAATCTTTAAAACAAACTTGTTTTCTTATGATATCTGTTCAGTCTATATTTGTTCGTCACAAGATGAAATTACTTTTTCATAAGTGCATCAATTTTTAATTTGTTGTTTTTCATTGTCTCGGTGTGTCTCTCCATTATTCTTCATTCATATCATTGTTTTGTTTCTTTTTTAGATTTTTGCTTTTCTTTTTCTCATTTCTAGGTATGACACTGGTGAGAATACGTGGTCCGCAATTTAAAAAAAAAAAAAGAAACAAAGTTCTTCATTCAGTTTTCATTTGGGGTTCGATTTCATTATTTTTTTTCTTTTTTCTATGTTTATGTGTAATCACTCTCTTTTATGTCCGATCATGTAATCCAGTAAAGCCTATAGCATGGTCAGACCATCGGAGACTAAAGCGGGTTTCCTCCACTAGGCTTTTCTGGTGAGGCGGTTTCGTTAGACACTCAGCATGATTAAAAACAGGGTGCTACGAAAGTCTTTTCACCAGCTACTTTATGTATTTTTTTGTTACAGATGGCTGACACGATCTCCTACAATTAGACACAAGCTCTTACATTATGTCGGCGTCAACGAAAATGAATAAACTGAAAACAGTACATGTGCTTTGCATTACTTGTTCTTCTATTGTTTTCATGTTTTTTTCTTTTTTTGGTAATAAGTGACAAGACTTTCGGACCACTGCGTACTTGTAAGGTCTAGTGACAGAAACTGGGCCTCATTGCTATACATTCAACCAGTGCACTGATGACACAGTATTGATGGGCGTACTGCTTCCTAGACTGGTCAACGGACAGTGCGAAGTGTCTTTCCCCATGGCATATGTGTGCACCTGTCCGTGACTAAATCAAGATTTCAAGTTTTTCGGTGAAAGGTTTTTGTTTAGTCTGGTGAGGGATGGACTCTGCCAGATCTGCTCAAGTGCTTAGGTGCGAAACGATGCTGTTGTTGGATTAAGGACCTCTTTATTTTTTTCTTTGTGATTATACACGCGTCATGGGCTGAAAATTGGTTTGGTGGAAATACTTTCGAAACAATACTAAGAACACAAATATTAACAGTAATCATTGAGAGTAGCCGTTTCCTTATAAAGAAACATTTGACATTCATTGACCGAATACTTAACTTTAATGTCAGAATTTGCAAAATATTTCTCTTCAAAGGACTTTTCCGAAAAATAAACATCTTATATCCTCTAACTTTTATCATTCCTTGTAGAATTAATGGCGGTTTCTTTCCTACGTTTTGTTTAAGGTAATGGAGACACGAAACAATAGATTGACATTGGAAAATTGGAGAGACGAGTTCGAATTACAGTCAAATTCACTGCATTCACTTATGTGCCTAATATCCTTGGGAAAGTGTCCTATAGGAATAAAGTGTCGCTGACGACGCTGGAGTTTGAACACAGATCACTATTTCTATTGTATCCTCTATTACAATACGGATCATACTTTCTACACTATCCTTTATCTCTATACTATTAACTATCTCCCTATACTGATTACTATTAAGGTCTCTATTCGGTGGTCATTTCCCAGCGGGATTATCGAGCAAGTACTATTAGTGCGAGTGATATTCGAAGGCGTCTGACACCAGTATTGTTCAACGGCGTTACTATATTTGTATCTGCGATTTCAAAGTCTTTACAACAACGAGGAATACGAAAGTGACAACGAGTGTTTATTGACGTTACAAAAGTAGTAAAGAGTGTTCATTAGCATCATAGAAGAAAGGTATGAATGCATCACTCACGTATGGGTAAACAGGAGGACAGACTAGATTCTATAGCCTTGCTTGGAAACCAGTCCAGGAGAAGGAACACTAATTATAACCACCTTGTATGTATGCCTCTTTACGCAAAGGCTAGAAGGTAAATTCAAACAAATCCACTTCACATGTCTCGAAAAAGGAACTGATCCCTCTACTAGTATACTGGTTCTAACAACCACAGGACTGGGACACGTCTGGGAGCCGTGGACCTTTCTAATTTCAAACCATTCGTCCATAGGTATCTACGGTACTTTAGGCAACGAGTGTTGGAATCATCGAGTAATTAAATTTCTGTTATTTTGTGAAAAAGGCTTTCAATTGTCATAATAGTTTTTGAGATGTAAACGACGCTTGCCAAATGGCCCTTAGCCAGATGGAGGCCAACATGCGAACTATTATAATCAAGCAAGTCCAGTAATGTAAATATATATTTATACTTTATTTTCTAAATATAATTTATTTAAATAATTTCTCTGATTTTTTTGTTTTTTTTTAATTAAACAGTATTAATTACATTTACCGTATGTTCGAGAAATTTCGTAGAAAATGTGCTTCTCCGACTGTAATCGAAACTTTAACCCTAACGAGAATCGTCATTTAATCTAACGTGCTGTTCATCATTCACTGACAAAGAAGCATCTGCTTAGCAAAGTCCGAATTATAAACAACTAAGCCGGGAAATATGATAGAAATACGAACGCGTAATAAAATATCAAAAGATGTCTGCCAAAAGGTAAACAGGTCTTTATTAAACAGGGAAGTTCCGTTAGAAAGAAAGAAAATAATGCTGAATGCCTATGTAATATCAATCCTCCTATATGTCAGTGAATGCTGCACAATTTCCTCACGTATGAAAAGAGCTTCATGATATACATTAACAGATGGAACGCGTAAACTTACCTGCCGAATTGTTGTTGGTCATAACTGCTCGATGGGCGCTGGGAGTCGGATAAATTTTTATGTGACATTTTAGAATACCTGATGCTTTGACTATTGCTCGAGATTGAGGATTGTGATGCTTTTGCTGTTGATCTCCTTTTGGGATTTTACATAGATTATGATTTCAGTCCCGGGTTCCGCATTAAGAAGACACTGTTCCATCGGAAATTAGTTATTTTTAAAAATCTTTTAAACGTGCTACCGCTTACTTCTCTTCTACATCTGTGTATTTTTTTTACTTTGAGGCATTCCCACTGGATGATAATTCTCTTGAGTTTCCTACTCAACTGTTATGTAATATCAGTCATCCTATATGTAAGTGAATGCTGTAGATGAGGAAAAAACTTAAAACCAATCTGGTTCTACAAAATGGATGCTGAGAATACCAAGAACTGAACATGTGAGCAACGACGAAGCATGATAGAAAAAAGAAACAGAATTACGCTTGTACATCATCAAGAGACAGTTGAAATTTCTATAGTAGAAAAGAAAGAAAAGGGGGAAAGACAATTTGTAATTCATAGGACAGATTGATGGCAAGAGGGGCAGAGGAAAACGACCAATAACCTACCTAGATAGAGAGCTTGGATAAATGGATAGAGGAGTAAGGTTTAGAGAAGATGACCAAGACAAAATTTATTAAGAGCTACAAAGGACAGGAAGATGTGGAGAACCATGATCACCAATGTCCTCAAAAAATAGCCGGAGTAGATAAACAGATAGATGTGTGAAGAACGTTGCCTGACAAAATTTATACAATTAAACAATTTTCTTTTCTTTTTGCAACATCTCTTTCTTTTTTTTTATTAACGCTTTTTTGTTGTATCGACTTCTCCGTCTCTTTTCTCTCTTTCTTTCTCCCTCTCTTTTTTAATCTTTTTTTTCCTCTCTTTTGTTTACTCTCTCTTTCTCATTCTCTTTTCTCTCTCCCTACCTCTCTTATTTCTCTCCCAATCTTTTCCCTCCTCTTTCTTTTTCTCCCGCTTTTTTTTCACCCTCCCTTTTTTCTCTCTTTCTCTTTGTATCCATTTTTTCTCCATCTTTCCTTCTTTTTTACTCTCTCTCTCTCTGTTCCTTCTCTCTTATTCTTTCTCCCTCACTCTTTTTTCTCTGCCTCCCTCTCAGTTTTCTCCCTCTCTTTTCTCTCTCCCTTTCGTTTTTCTATCTCTCTTTCTCTCTCACCCACTCTCTTTTCTTCCCCCCTCCCTCTCTCTCTATCTCCGATTCTCACACACACACTCTCTCTCTTATTATCCCCCCTCCCCCCTTATATTTCTTTCTTTCTTTCTCCTCCTCTCTCCCTTCTCTCTCTCTTAATCTCTGGGTGGAGCCCCGTTTAATAATTATCGAAAAATGATAATACATTTAAATAGTCTCACTAAAACTCATATATTGTACATTTGTCGGCTCCCAGAAAGTAACTTAATTTTTGTACATTGACAAGCTCCAGCTATTTGAATTTTTGTATTCATATATATTAACCAATCAGCGACGTCGTACGGGACGCGGGGTGTTCTTTAAATTGGCACACGGTAAAATATCTTTGAATTAAATTTTGGAGGCTCAACTTAAGAATATGTTCAATAATATTTTTCTTCCTTAAAAGGTAAATTTAAAAATATATATTGGCCAATAAGCTTGAAATAATGAATCTAAATTTTAGATTCATCCGGTGCCTAACTTTATTATATTATACAATTCTTGTTTGCTAACTAGTCTTTCAGTGAACCTTTGACCAGGGTGTTTGTTCGATAATATGTTACGCAAACAAAACTGAAATACTCAGAATTAATTACTCACATCTTTCACATTTTTATTCGCGCATACAACATTACAAAAATTACGTTTAGCGATTGCGACGATATTCTACTAACTTGTTTACATGCTGTAATAGTAGTGACTAGCCTTCCCCCGCCTTCTTTCTTTCAGTCTACAACTAGAATTTATACACATAGGGAAAAGAAGGTAGCGCTGTGACACATAGATCTGTACACATATAGAGCAATTTTCCGTTTATCCTATGCTAACGCAATTCTTTCAGTTGTACTGTAAAAAAGATACACAAAACATGTTTGTGTGAAGTTGTTCGCAAAGAATCTTTGAAATTCATTTCTTTTAATTTGAAAGAAAAATAATACTTCAATAAATAAAAAAAAAAAATATTAAAATTTGTAGATCCGTGTTTGAAGATTCATATTTCTTCGTTTACGAACTTATATTCCGCTACATCCCTCCCTCCATCTATCCTTATATATCTCTCTCTCTTTCTTCCCCTCTTTCTGTCCCTCTTTTTTCTCCCCATCTCCTTCTCCCTCTCTTTTACTGATACTTAATCTTCTTTGTTATATCCAATCTTAAACCCTCTCACTTTCCTCTTTTACTTTCCTTTCCTCCATGGATTTCTCTATCATTGGTTTTACTCGCTACTCTCTATTTCCCTCACTCTCATTAAATCTTTTGCTTAATGCTTCGTACATTTGTTTCCTTTCCGCTTTTTCTATAATTGGCTTTATCAGTGGCTCGTTTCATTCGTTCCCCAAGAAGACATTACTTACTCATTTACTTTTCACACTCTCTTAAGCCATTTCTCTCATTTTTACTCCTTCTCCTCTCTCTTGCTTCATATCTGTCTCCTTCTCCGCTCTCTTCTTTTCCATTTCTTTCTCTTTTGTCTGTCTCACTCTACTAAGCAGTTTCCTCCATTCCGCTTCCATCACTGTCTCTTGATTTTCTCTCATCCAATGCGCGATAATATGATACGTTCTGCTTCGAGATTCTTGATAAAATCAAAAGAAGAATATGCAAGTTTATCGGCCCTGACCTGGCATCTCGGGTTCAGTCACTTTCCAACCACTGTTACTCAGATAACCTGTGTCTTTTCTATATAAATATTTTCATGGTAACTGTTCTGATGAAGTTTTCATCTTTGCGGTAGGTTCAAAATATGGGCAGTCTAGGGTTGTTTTTCGCTTTAGTTTCCTTCAGTGAAGGTAGGGGATGTATACTCATGGGCATCTTTTATTTGTTGTCCCCACATCTTCAGTTTAATTCCCCTTCTTTCCACCATATGTGATAGAGATGTCAGTTATCTGGTGGATGCTGGACGTTTTTCGTATTTCGTATTTCATAGTGTGAATTTCTTATTTGATGTGTTGTGTGGATAGGTATATAGTTGAGTTAGTGTAAGGTTGTATAATTTTTTCAATTATTTAATCGCGCATAAATTTAGCTGATATTTCTGCTACAAGTAAGGTTTATAGGGAAGAGGATTTTGAAAAGATTTTATTTTGTTCCTTATCCCAACAGACAAATTGTACATATGGAGACTAGTTATGATTTTATAGAAACACTGAGGTATTATGGTGACCGTAGTAAGAATAGTAAATAAGAATGTGTTGTTTTGATGTAAGGAATATTGTACTATGTTTTGATCAGTGATTTGTGGCTAGCTAAGTTTAGATATAAAACAGATGAAGATCAGTCTTATCCACCGCCTTTTTGGTTTTGTGCCAAAGATTTTTTTTTGTAAATTACAAGAATAAATATCAATTTCCTCTTTAGTACCTCTACTTTAAAAATTTAAGCGCAGTACAAAGTTGGTTAGGAATCGTCATATTACAGTTTCAATTGCTAGATGTAGACGTATATTGTATTCTGGTAGTTTTTTTTCTCACACGTCTCGCTTGGGGACATCACTTCCGACTTCTTACTTTCAAATCCACATTGATGTTGAAAATTTAAATACAATGTCAATCGTAATCGTACTGAGTTCTTAATTTATATTCTTTTAGTGTTCTCTCTTCTTAATAATATTTTTTTCTTATTCTTCTACACCCAGTAACCCATTGAATCTTTATTTTCTTGCTTCGGATGAAATGAAAAAAAAAAAAAGAACCAGTGTGCGGCTAATGAGTTTCCTCTTCACCGGTTTTCTTTTTATATGGCCTTATGCCAGACTAACAAAAACATTACTACACATTTTAATGCACTTAGGTACATCGTTAGGTCTGAAGGTTTAAATTAAATTATTTTACACAAGTAATATTGATTTTTGTCATAATCCCCGTCCTTGTCGATGCATTTAATCCAACTCTTTTCGAATAATCACATAGAATATTATAGTGATTTACTAAGCGAATTTTAGATGCAGTAGAAGGGCTAAAGTATGGCGCACTTAGGTTCGAACTCACGACTTAGTCGTGGATGGTCTAGGGAGAAGAGCTTTCTAATCACACAATAGATGGAATATTATAAGATCCAAATGTCAGATTAAAAGTTCATCCAGTAACTACGCATCAGGTTATGTAATTATTGATCCACTCCAGTTTAATGTTTTTGAGAAAAAGGAGCTGAGAAATATAGGTTTAGTTCGATCCTCACTAGAGGGGATAGATTGAACTCTCTTCCTCGTTTCTTAGTGCCATTATATTCCCCTGTTGAGTATAGAGCCAGGCCCACACTACGATTTTGATTTCAGGGTACTTCTTCTCTGCAGTATGCCAAGCAAGACTAGATAGCCTTCTCTGCTCAACTATTTAACTCACAGCTGGTCGAAAAGGGTTATATTCTTACCTGTTCCCCAAAAGTATTTGGGCGAAAGCGAACACAGCGGAACTCGACGGAAATTTGAACTCGGCACACTGATTCCATTTCCCACGTTTGTAACCCATCATCATCATCATCATCATTTTTCAGCCTCATTATGGTAGGTCGGAACTCCATTGATAATATCTTTCAACACTGTTCGGTTCGGTATTGCTGTCCCCAGACCCCCAATGTCCAACACTGAGTCCCGAGCTATAGAGTCTAGGAAAGACACTTCTAGAAGGATGGCATAAGAGTAAAGATGGGACTGAGATTTCCCTGTCCACTCGGAGGTAATGGTCAGAAAACTGTAATAGTTTCTGTTTGATCTTAAGAGAAATTGGTATCAGTTATCTGTAAATTGTGTTAAGCGTTGCATGTGATCTCCAACTGATGTTCTGGATTTTTCTAAGTAGATTTCACTATGTTTCATCGAATCGTCTTTCTTTATAACCCATACGCTCCGCACGCATCCCGATTGAGGAGGTGGACGAATAAAGAAGCACTCGTGGTAGTTTGATTTATAGCAAGTAAGGTATCAACGACGAAGACTATTTTGCGCAATATGTGGTTTGGTGGAGTAATGGATAGCGGCTCGGATTGAGGAATCGGAGAACCGAGTTCGAGTTTCAGTCGAATCCATTACATGCACATATGCGCTAATACCCTTCGGAAAGGTATGAATCCTCTTCTTCTCCCCAAACCTAGTTATTGGCAAATAGCAGGACAGGCCGATTTCTATAGCCTTGGATGGCAACTGGTCTACCACAAAAAGAAATGGCAACCTACTGCGGGAAAGAAAAATCTGTCTCGTATCGAAATATACATGGTCGCCTAAGTGTGTATCACTCATGGCACATAACTGACTCATAATGTGGTTCTGTCTAAAAAGAAACAGAATTGAATAAAAAACACCCGAACGAAGAAGAACAGTGAAACCACAAAATCTCGTTTATATCAAGTTATTTTTTAAGTATGCAATTCTAAAAGTTTGGTAACTATTTGGTGCTAAACATTTTTCCCGCTAGAATCTATTGTGCAGCTTAATAAGTTTACCATATATCCCTGCATTGAATATGGTTTCCGGTGCGCTTCTGCTATACACCTAGAAATTCTTGACACTAATAAAAGAATATGCAACGCTAACGACCCTGTCATCTAATCTTCATTCATTTTATCCAATGCCGCCATATAGCTTACCTTTGTCTTTTATATAAATATTTCCATTGACATTCGTCTCATTTCCTCTTCTGTACCACAATTCATGTATTTAAACGCAGTACTAAATTGGTATATAGGTCTCATCAATTTATTATTGAAATTGCTAAGAGGATCGTAAATTCTATTTTAACGTTTTCTTCCCTTACGCTTCCAGGCTACAGAACTCCCTTCAAGCTTCTTCCTTCAATGTCAGCTAGGATATTAAAAAAATAAATTAAATGTAACACCGATCATCATCATCTGTGTCCTTTAATTCTATTTCTTTTATTGTCCTTTCTCGGTAACGTTTCTCAGTTTCCTTCTCTCTCAATATTCCTTTACATCTTAGTGACTTTCTTCCCTTTCATGTGGTGAAAAGATATAAAGATTAAAAAAAAAACAAATAAGGAGGGACTTGCGTAAAGAATAATAATGATGCCTTAGTCATGGAAGTTCAAATTGTTGGAGGTCACCAACGTTTTTAACGACACTATTCTAAACTAAGTAGTAATCTACATATAGCAAATAAAATGCAAACTTTTTAATTGCCTGGCACTAAGAAAAATTGACATTACCATTCTACTCGGATAATAAAGACTTCATCTTTGAATTCAGAATCCTCTGCAGGGAGCCTCGCCTTTCAATATTGGTATGCAGGCTTGTTCTGGCAGACTTTTTTCTTCTGGGTGTTTTATATTTGTAGCATTATGTCATACCAATTTAATCTCACAAAATACCAATCTTCCTTTTCTACAAATAGCCTTTTAGGCACCTGTTTAAACAGACTGCCTATATATATATATATATATATATATATATATATATATATATATATATATATATATATATATATATATATATATATATATTATATATATATATATATATATATATATATATATATATATATATATATATATATATATTTATATATATATATATATATATATATATTTATATATATATATTTATATATATATATATATATTTATATATATATATTTATATTTATATATTTATATATATATATTTATATATATATATTTATATATATATATTTATATATATATATTTATATATATATATTTATATATATATATATATATATATTTATATATATATATATATTTATATATATATAGTTATATATATATAGTTATATATATATATATATATATATATATATATATATATATAATATATAGTTATACACACACACATATATATCTATCTATATATATATATATATATATATATATATATATATATATATATATACAGAGAGAGAGAGAGGTAAAGGTTCGCACATATTTTAATATACATAGGTACGTCGTTATGTTAAAAAGTTAAGATTTTTATTTAATTTTTTTTAAAATATTTTCTTTTCTGGAAATAAATTATGTAGAAATTGACCGTACGTCTATATCTTTAAAAGAGCTTATTTTTCATATATATATATATATATATATATATATATATATATATATATATATATATATATATATATATACACACACATATAAACACACTCATATATATTCATACACACATACACACACACATATATATATATTCATACACACACATATCTATCTATCTATCTATCTATATATATATATATATATATATATATATATATATATATATATATATATATATATATATAACCTCATCCACATGTAAAAATGTCTACAAACTAAGGAAGCATTATTAATAAAAAAGAAAATGCCAATGCTCAACAACTTCACCTATGAACACGGTCACAAGATGCTGACCGTGTTTGAAAAATAAAAAAAAGATACCTATAACTCTAGATACATACATAAAACAATCCATACATTCAGTTAAAAGTAAAAGCAAAACTAAAATCATTTTTGATAATAGTGAAAAGTATAGCGGAAAACGCTCGGACATACACAAGATTTGGACACGTTATACATTATTTATGTCCAGAAAGAATGAAAATCAAATAATAAACTTAACCACAGTACCTTTTCAGAGGTTTTTAACTGAAGCAAGTGGCAATTATATCTTTATTTAGCTGATGTGTTATCATTTGGTTGTTTGATGCCATCACTTACCAACATAGGTTTGACCACTGCACACCGTTCGTCTGTTTTTGAAACATTGTTTTAAGCTTTTCCTGCTTATTTCATGTTACATCGAATCGATGTTGTTCCGGAGAGAAAATCTACAGCCATAGGTTGAAAATTTCAGGGCCACAGATTCAGCGTTTAAAGAAAGGGACCTGGAAGACTTCGATCCGTTCGAATTCCAGAGAATGCCATGGCTATAAGACAACCTGTTGTGCAATTTCCTCCCCGTTCAGTTTGTAAACTCTTTGGGGATTGTCTGATTTAGAAGCGTTTTACACAGCGAATTGAAGTTTCATCCATACAAATTAATTGTTGTGCAAAAACTGTAAGAACACCACTGGGAATATCGCATGGATTACTGTGACGATAACTTTCAAAATGTTTCTGAAAATACATTTCTTTTCCCAAATGATGATGTTCACTTTTATCTCTCTGGCTGCGTTATTAGGCAGTATTTACGCTACTGTGCGGAAAATAACCCTACTACTACACGAAAGACGGCTATACAGCAACAGAGTGACTCTGTGTTGCATATTTGCAAAATTTAGTGCATGGGACCCCTTACTGTTTGCAGGAACAAGAAAACTATGAAGAGATACTGCGGGACTTTCTGGAAGCTAAACTCAAAACTAAAACTTTGGGGAGTCTGGATGTGTGGTTTCAACAGGATGAGGCCACCGCCCACACAGGGAGATCAATGGAAGTTTTCAAATAGATGTTTCCAGTACATTTGATTTCCTTACGCGATGACATCGGATGACCAGCACGCTGGCCTGATCTCAACCCCCCGATTATTTTCTTTGGGGTTACTTGTAAACTGTGATTAACAGACATCAACCAGCAACCACGGAATAATTAAAGGATGCTATTCACCAAAAAGTAGCAGAAACCTTTCTTTAAGGATTTCACCCCAAGAAATATTATTAAGGAACAAGAACAATCAGAGAAGAGGAATCAAGATGATAGTAGATAACGATTGACATTGCATTTAAATTTTTGAAGATTGGTTGGAAAACATGAAAACGGAAGAGAATTCCACATGTGAGAAATGCAAGGGAAGAAATTATTAGCAAGGAGCTTACGGCTTCATCTAACCAATTCAACTGTAAAATTGATGACAACTAGTACATTAAATTCATAAAAAACAATGCAGCATAGCGAAAACTTCATCAGCTTACCATGAAAATATCGCCGGAAATTATTTTTCTGTTGATGGAAAACTTTAGAAATAGGTTTATAACAGTGCATGGCAAATAGAGGTCAGCATTTGGTGTCCGTCATTTTTAAAAGCAAATGAAAAAAAACCGTTGACCTTTGTCTAAAGATATTTTTAGTAGTTATTGACTCTATCTATAAAAGGCAGGATGTGTTTGTGTGTGTGTGTGTGTGTGTAATGAATGCACGGCCGCAATTTTCGACGGATTTGCACCAAAACTTACATGCACATGCTCTAAGTTAGCGGGAAGGTAAAGATCGACTTTGCATTTCCCAACTCTCATCGATAGTGGAAATAATCTATATTTTCATGCTTCTACGGAAGTTTTCATGTAGTTTGCGGCCATTTTCTACTGGCCAGAGTGAGAGCCTATAGCTTGCTGCCACGAATATGCAGGAAGATTCTACTGGCCAGCGTGAGAGCCAACAGCTGACTGACACGAATGTTAACTAGCATGATAGCATGCAAAAAAAAATCGATAGTGTATTCGCCAGAAGTGGGAAAAATTTAAATCTGCATGGCACTTTATTCCAATAGGCTCATTCACTTGATTCTGATTCCGCAGAACAGGGATGGGTATGGAAAAGTATTTGATGTTAACATTCTTTTTTCATTCGGTTTTTCCAGTTACGAGTCCTTTTTTAAAGCTGATCGTTTTGTGTTCATTTTGTTTAGTTCTTTTTTCGTAACAGATTTAATGTTTAGTATAGAGCTTAGAAAAAATTGGCAGTGTGAGATAGGCAAGAAGTAAGACGTGTAGCAACATCAGCACGTCAAAGGGCACTCCTTCAAAGGCAAGGAAGGGCAAAAATATTTTAAGACAAGTAATAGCGATTGCTGTATGAGTCGTACGATTTTTGAATCTAGCATGGGCAACGCCGGGCCATGCTGCTAGTATTAGTCTATTTGCCAAGCTTTAAGATGTTAAAAGTATTTCTGCCGCATTCTGTAGTTTGTAATTATAATTAAGATGTAGGGAAAAAGAAAGCGTCAGTTTAAACAGATACCAGAAGAATATGGTTAAATAGCTATTTCCATCGAGTTTTCATTTCATTTATACTGTACAAGACTGATGAAACGAACTTTTTAGGCGGTATTTTGAATATAAAACACAAATGTTGCAGTTTGAATTAAATATACCTCGGAAAAAAATCAATCCTGTGTTATTATCATCAATCCATACCAGCAAATGGCATCGCTCTATTTTTTTTTTCTTTTTTGGTTGTCTCTAGTATTACTTTGTATTTATTTTATTGACCAACCCTCATCGCTGAAGTCTACTTATTGATTTTTCTGTTCGACTGCTTCTTGTTTACAAGTGTTTTTTTTAACACTTTAGTATAATTTTATGTTATAGTTGCAAAGTCTGTTGCAAAGTATTGAATGTCTATCATTATATAACTCTACTTTTGCCCAATTTTTAAATTATTATAGGAAATTTTTTTTTTCTTTTCTTTGAGTTGTAATTCCCCGCGGTGTGACGCCCAGAGAAACGACGCTTACACGGTCTCTCGTCTTCTTTACAAATATCTACTTAAACAAGAATGAAATTGGAAAACCCAGTACCCCCAATTGTCGATATCTTAGAAACGTGTGTTAATCAGACACAGAGTCTTAATACTGGCATACATAATCACGATCTAACAGACTCGTTTTTCATATTTACTGTGTTCAGCACCAATGAACGCTAAAGTTTGCGCAAGTTTTCTTTTTTAATGTCGAACAGATGTGCAGGTGGAGTAGTTTTTATTTGGTTTATTTTGTTTAACGGCATATCAACCTCAGTGGGTAATGCCGACAAGATTTTAGGATATAGAATAGAATATGTGTTCATTGATGTTAAAAATAATTTTTTTTTTCAAAATTTATTGCTTGTAAGATTTTCTTTCAAAAATGTATTGCTGGTATTTTTACTATAAAATATTTTTTTTATACATTCATAGTTTAGGGGGTAACTACTTGCCCATAGCTGGGTGCCTAAAAGATGTTACCACCCCAAGTCAAAATGGACCTGGGAACGACAACAAGAGCTGGTTCCAATCTCCTCAAAACCTCCCGATCAGAGGCCTCTCCGCTGGATGTAGCTTATGGTCGAAGTTGGTGTAGTGGTTAGCATCTCAGAATGAAAAATCGCCAAGCCGGAACTGCACTCAATATCGTTATAATTACTTTCGCAAAAATGCCATTGTGAAAGTATAAATCCACCCCTTACACACTTAAGTATCCATCGGTAAGCAATGATTATTAGACCAGTACAAGCAACGCCAAGTCTGATCAGAAATTTGATGGGTGACAGTTTTTTGAATAGCAAGTGCTATAAGCTTGTATATGCAGATAGTGTAATGGATAATGGGTCGGAATTATTAGTCGGAGAGTCGAGTTCCAGTCTCATCTGGATTCGTTGTATCCACTTAGGCGCAAATATAATTAGGAGCTATCGGTTAGTTCGAAAGACTTGTGTCATTAACACTTTATTATCTCCAAAGAAAAACATTCTTAAAATCTAAAAATATTGCCTGGCTGTAAATAACCTACAAAGAGCTGATAAGCCGTAAAAAACAAAAAAATAAAACAACAAAAAACAAAAACAACCCCCCACAAAAAAAAAAAAAAAACACATCCATCTAGCAGAAATCAACTCTGAGTTGAAACCGTAGTGCGTATGTGACCCTCTACTCAAGAGAGAATTCTGTTGGCACAAAGAAGGAGGGTAAGGCGTTTTATCTGTCACTTTGGATCTGAATGCAAAACCGTACGTCTCCTGGTGGGGGATATACATGCTTGTAACTACGAGCCACTCAGTATAGCTGTAGTATAAAGTGGTTGTTGAAGAAACACAAATGGGTCGGAGCAGATGAGCATGGTTAGAAATGAGCAGCCATGCTGAAGATGAGAAACCACATTGATCTGTAGTGTCCCTTCAAGTCGAAATTGCTCTGATATATATATATATATATATATATATATATATATATATATATATATATATATATATATATATATAAGGTAATCCCATAAGTTCTGTGCGAATTTGAACCTTTTGTTAAAATGAACGAAATTTAAAGAGTATTTTATAATGTCTAATGAAGCTGAACATTATTTGTTATGTTTAGATACATTCAAAGTGATCAAATTTTATTTCAGAGAACAATAGAATTAAATTATGTTTGATTAAAACCCTGCTAACATGGAAGTACCCAAGAATCATTTGAGGCACATAATGGTTTATGAGTTCAAGAAAGGAAACTCAGCGGCCGAAGCGGCTAGAAACATTTACTGGAGAGGAATGTGTGAATGAAAGAACTTGCAGAAGATGGTTTGCAAAATTCAGAGGTGGAGATTTCACCCTTGAAGATGAAGATCGAACCGGACGTCTAGTTGAGATTGATGAAAAGCTTCTTGAAGCTACCCTTGAAGAAAATCCTGCTTTATCAGTTGAGGAATTGGCAGTGGTTCTCAGTTCAAACCATACAACTGTTCATCGTCATCTTCGACAACTGGGAAAAGTTCCTAAACTTGGAAAATGGGTGCCTCATGAATTATCTGAAAACAACCTCAAATCCCGAGTTGACATCTGCTCTTCTCTCCATTCTCCCCAACTTGTTTCACCTTTTTTGGATAGACTTGTGACTGGCGACGAAAAATGGATCTGTTATCGAAATGTTAAGCGTCGTAGACAGTGGCTTGGTAAAGGGGAAGTACCCCAGCCACAGCCGTGAAGGGAACTTCGTGGGCAAAAGTTTCTTCTTTCAATCTGGTGGGATCGCCAAGAAATAATCCACTTTAAATTCTTATCATCTAATGCAACAATTAATGCTAAAATATACTGTCAGCAATTAGAGCGTTTGAACCAAGCTTTGAGGAAAAACAGATCTGCTCTAGTGAATGGAAAAGAGGTGATGTTTAATGAGGAAAATGCGAGACCCTACACAGCAAGAATCACGTCAAAAAAGATCGAAGAACTTGGTTGGGAGAAAATTCCTCATCCACCTTATTCTCCCGAACTTGCTCCTTCAGATTACCATTTGTTTCCTAGTGTACAGAATCATTTGGAAGAAACAGCTTTTGTAACACAGGAAGAGATTAAAACTGATATTTGTGAGTTCTTCGAATCAAAGGCAAAAGAATTTTACAGTAATGGAATTAGTAAGCTTGTTAATAGATGGAAGGAAGTCATAGATAATCAGGAAAAATACAATGTTGATTGAATCTGTAATTAACTGTAACATTTGGTCACTTGTTTTCTTTATTCAAAATTCGGACAGAACTTATAGGATGACCTGATATATATATATATATATATATATATATATATATGTGTGTGTGTGTGTGTGTGTGTGTGTGTGCGTGTGCGTTTGTGTGTGTGCGTGCGTGCGTGTGTTTGTATGTGTGCGTGTGTGCTTCGAACGCTAAATGGTATTAACTTCATGATATCGCCCTTTCAACTTTAGCCTCGTCTTCAATCCTCAAACCATAGTGCGTAATATCTGCTCTTCAACGATACTCGTGGTGGAGAGTTGTTCTGTTCTTGGCGTCAAGACGTCAGCAAAATGTAAAAACTCCTCTGGTCGGATAATTGTCAGTCACCTTTTTAAAAATAGATCGATAACGTGTTTGCGTTTTTCTTGCTGTCATTGCTTAATAGGTATTCACTTTATCTTAACTTATACGGCAGCTGTGTTATATCGCGTTTCCAGGATAGTTTGCATACATGGCAAATAGCGCCTTTGAATGATTCATTCATTTAAGCTCTGCTTTTGCGCCCCTGTGGCCATAGCTCCCCGCATCACACAATTCTAACTCATGGTGATATTCAAAGCAGAATGATTCAATGACTTCCACTGGGAATATTGATTACCTCCTCATAGAGGTGGAATTGTTTTTTAAGTTAACTTCTAGCCTTTTCCTAAAGAGCACGACCTACAATGCATCATGTTGCTTAGAATTCATAGTTCCCTTTTTCCTAGACTATAGGACCAATTTATTTGTGATATTTAACCAAAGGTGAGTAGAGATGGATTTATACGTTTCCAAAGGTCATTAGCACGTAAATTAAAGTAAAGAACTGAGCAGGAATTCGAACTCGGCTCTCCGATACCACAATACTAGCCATTACTCCAACTTGAATATATCTATTGGCTTGTTTTCAAACGTTTGTTCTAATTAGGCTGATGTAAGTGGTTCCAGGTGCGTTTTTTATTCTGGAAATCTTTTCTTGTTATATATGTTTCATAGAAAACAGTTTCATTCATCGAACAATTTTTTTTAATTAAAATTTATCCAACTGTCGGCGCACAGCCGACAATTGTTATGGGTAACAACAATTCATTTAGTTATTTTAGCGGTTCCATCTGTTAAAGTAAATCTCTCTTTATATGTGAGGAAATTGTCCATCATTCACTGCAATGTACGAGGATTGTTATTACATAGACATTCAACACTCTTTTCATTGTTCCTAGCAAAAACTTTCCTGTTTCATAAAGATTTGGGAGGCGCCTTTTTTTCTGTACCAGTAAGCGTTTGAGTTTCAATCGGCGATTTTTAATATATGCCATATAAGTAAATTTTTGAATTATGGTATAATGTGGCTTCCGATTTATATACTCGGGTCATGGGCTTCTTTCAGACTAAATCCCCCATCTTCTGTCATTTAAAGAACCATGCTTAGTCCTTTCAGTTTATTCTCGTTTACTATGTTGTATATTCTTTTCTGCAGTTTTTCTCTGTCTACCATAAACACAGTCATCTGCGCATCTTATATCATTGAGAATGCCTCCCTATCTCATTCTCGGATGAAGCTGTAATAAAAGTGAAACATGTTAGATTGCTAAACGTTTACAATTTCTTCTTTATCATTCCATGAGATTTATAATAATAATAATAATAATAATAATAATAATAATAATAATAATAATAATAATAATAAAAATTGTTCTGACAAGTACAGCCCACACTTTACGAAGGGCTCTATCGATGTAATTTTTTTTTTTTTTTTGTCAGTGAAAAGTGTCATGATGCCATTTCTAACCTTAGGTCCCTGGGTGGGACCCGGAAAGAAATGTGTAAACGCCAGAAAGCAAAGAAAATAAAAATAATAATAATAATAATAATAATAATAATATGTACTTTCTGATGAAAAAAAAAAAAACAACATTTGCTTTTATCTCCTTTTATCTCCTAGAAATTTCAATTTCATCTGAGAGCATCTTCAGAGGTGGGGGGAAATATTTGTGGATGTGTCTACATTTTGAATCTACGAAGCTACTCGTGGACTTGAAAGGGTTAAAACTGAAAAAAAAATTAGACTAATAAATCTAAATTATTTAACCAAAGCTGGTTGGATTAAAATATGCTGGTTGAATACATACATACACACACACACACACATACACACACACACATTTACATACATACATACATATATATATATATATATATATATATATATATATATATATATATATATATATATATATACAGAGTAGCAATAAAGTCACTATACACTTACCTACAATAACAATTAAGTCAACGCAAGTAAAAGCTCAAAAATTTATTATTAAAAATATTTCTGGTTATTTGGTTAATAATAATAATAATAAAATGCCTTAGTAAACAATAGTAAATTAATTAATTGTTTGAACTGCAAGCCTCCTGTTTTTGCTTTTTTATTAAACTGTATAGTAACTTTATTGCTACCTTGTATATATATATATATATATATATATATATATATATATATATATATATAATTATTTAGTTAAAAATATGATTCTATCGCTACGTATGAGTTCTCATGTTTCAAAACAATAACCGAAAACTTCGATATAATTATTTGAATTAAAGTACCAAGCTCTGTTCCATCTTCAAGCGAAATTTTTTTTTTTGAATAATTAATTCTTGAAATTTACGCGTTTTATAAGCATATTCATTATTAAAATTAAAATTACTATGGTAACGGCTAGAGAAATTATTTAAAAAAAAGGGTGTAAGGGTTAATAATATCTATCAATATCTCAGTTATATTCAAAGAGGTCAAGTCACGGTAAGGTCAGGGTGTCTAAATTCAAAGCGGAAGATGACATCATCTAGTCTGGTTAAGTGTCTATGGAAATTTATTTAATTTTTTATTTAATTTTATTTTTTTCCTGAAAGGGTTTTGTGTATATAAAAAACTGTCATAATTCGCTAACATTTAATTTTTGACAATTTCATAGAGGGTTTTTTTGGGGCGTAGGGCATTTAAACTTTTTATTTAGACTATGGAGTTTAAAATTTGTATTTACTATTTTATGCTAATCATTCAATGCGAAAATTTGATAATGTCGGCAAAACATCGTTAACTCATGTCTATTGTTTAATAAATGTTCATTATTTAGAAACTTGATAATGTGTAGTTTATCATGTAGACATAAAGGGCATGGGTCATCCCAAATTTTTCAAGTTCTAGTTTTGTTTATAATTTT
>OZ010583.1:94417442-94489942 GCA_963932145.1 Acanthosepion lycidas
CTGACTGTGGGCGTAAAAGAATTTTATTTACATTTATTAAACCATAAATCAAAGAAAACTTTTGTTTAAAATCTAATCTGCTTTATGATAATGAATGTTGGAAAATATCTTCGCAGATGGGAAAGAGGCATTTCATAACAGAGAGCTGTTTTTTACCGCTGAGCGTATCACTAAGCCCAAGTTTTAAACTTGGAGTGGGATCGGTTTATTTTGGTCTAATATCCAAAGTCACGTGTACGCATGAACGAATATCCATCGGATTCAGATATGTGGAGGAAACTGGACAGACTGCACCGCTGCACAGGGTTCCTATGACATCCGGTGTGGGACTGATGCTGATAATGGTAACAATGATGACGATGATAAAATATATTTTTCTGTTACCAATTATTTAAAGTAACATTTTAATTCTAGTTTGTTTACGTAAAAAAAAACATTGTGTTTAATAAAAGCTTTATTCTTTTATGCTATGTCCTTTCCGGACGTGAGCGACCATAGCTACCCACCTTTCCTTATTAGCACTTAGTGCTCTTCATCATTTCACGCTCATTGACTTGCCGTCCATGAACACGACCTCGTTATGTAGCTTACTCTGTCCTCTTGCCTTCTGCATGTCCTGTTAGTGTACAAATCGCCAAGTCTTCTTTCCTCATAATGTGTCAGAAATTTCAACTCCCTGCTTCTAAGTAGACACTCACGGTAGACAGTTACGGCATGAGATTTTAAGGAAGGTGAATATTGGACGTGCATATAATGAAGATATGTAGGATAGATAATGGCTGACTCTGGACTTGAAGAGGTTAAGATAGTAGTGATCAGGGCAGCAGTCGTTCGAGAGTCTGTTCCACAAAGTAACAATTCTAGGAAAAATCTGCCTTAGTGGAACTTATTCTTTACAAAAGAAACACGAACAAAATGCGGGGCGGGGGTTGATTTGACATCGTAAAAATAGGCATGCTGTGAATGCTTGAGGAGTAGGAGTAGCGGTAATGGAGTGAGTGGATAGTAAATAGTCTGAGGGATAACGTTTACTGGAAGGGAATAATTAATTGCCTACAAGGCTCCATAAACGCTTTTGAACTCAGTCAAGTCTGGACAGTGTGGACTGCCCAATTATTTTTTTTAAATCGAGTACACCCCAAGCAAGGGAGTAAGGCTACTAAAACATAAGGGGTTACTGTGTGGTGAAGAATTAGAAATAGAAACATTACTAATGGACGAGAATAAAACAGGTAATCAGGAAGATTAGATTTTGATTCATATAGCATTTACATTTTTGAAGATTAAAGTTGGCTGCAAATCACGGACCCGGAAGAGAGTTCCACATGCGAGAAGTGCGAAAAAAGAAACTGTTAGCATAGAAATTACGGTTACATCTAGCCAACTGAATTGAAAATTTAGGAAACCTCGACGCAAGTACCATAGGGAAGAGCTCATCCGTACAATTACTATGAAAGCAATTATAGAAAAGGCACAGTGGGGAAACTTTACGGTGGTGGTAAAGTGACTGAAGCCGAGACGCCAGATCAGGACCAATAATATTGCTGATTTTTCTTTGGATTTTGTCAAGGAGCTCCAGATAAAGAGCGGGAGCAGATATGTGACAGCAATATTCTAAGTATGGACGAGAGGTAGACCTATTGATACGTAAGATAGATAGTGGAGAGACAAATTGTCTCGCATGAAACAGTGAATCGACTGACCTAGCAATAGACGCAATATAGTCTTTACACTTCATATCAGGGGAGAATGTTAACCCGAGATGGGGCAACGAGTCACTTCCCTGGATCGCATGCTGTTGGAAGGCAGAGAGAGGTCTTTCCGATGATTAACGGAGAGCATGTCACCGTATTACTCCATCTTTGGTCTAATCTGATTTTTGTAAACATAAAGCATGGCATCAGAATTGAGGTATTTTCTGGAGCGATGCAAAGAAACAACTAATATTCCGCCATATTTAGCGATGGCACGAAGATAAACGTTCCATTTCCAGTGAGCTTAAGACAAAACTCTAGTTAAGCTGCTTGATTGAGTGCATAAGCACCTACCAGGAGTAGCGCGGGTTTATGATCTGTATGGGGGTGATAAACCTTTAAAAATATACTCCGAGGATAATCTTACCTAAATATAGAGTCTATAGATAGCTCGAGAATTGAGTTTAAATTTAATTTACCTTAAAACTGTTAAAATTAAAAAAAATAAATCTGTATACAAGCAAGTGTCTGGTCGTGAATGATACGCGGTTTGCAGTACACAGAATCACTAGTATGAAAAAGGGTTCGAAAACTAACAAAATACTTGCATTCTCTCACATGTTCTAGAAATACTAGAATTTTTTGCAACACGATGACACATGTTGAAATTCTCACAGTATTTAGTATTGTTGAACATATCGCTAACCAATTTGCTGATATATACACATTCAATGTATCGTTTACTTTCGAAAACCGTTCGATGAATTTGAATAAGATGATTTGTTTGGAAAATTCTTTGATAAAAAGCCTACTTCACATTTTAATAATTAATTTAATTTAATCTTACACGACTTCATGGTAAATAATATTCTTTAGAAAATTCCTTTTTTTCCTTTTTAACAGCGAAGAAAAAATTCTTACTCATGAGCATACAACATACAACAGGCCATAAGTTAATATTTATTCTGAAGCCAAATTCCAACGTTTTGAAGCGTTTTGCTTTGTGATTTCTCACAAACGTAAGGCGAACTCAAACGTAGATTCTTGTATATATAAAAACTTAAAGAAAAGATATGCAAAAAAAAAAAATTGCATTTTTATTAAATAAGTATTTGCTATTGTATGGATTAAATGGTTTTTAAAATAGTATATGTATTTTTTATGTTAAACAATCAAACTTTTAATTTTCCCAAAAACTTAATGAGAATTTATTTTACTAAGCTACATACACTGGGAAAAGAAACTGTGATTTGTACGCCCTTATCTCTTCGCACTTCTCCCCAAAATTTGGTTTCGATCGGTCAATGTATGGCTATTTTAGATCATGTGACGGACTAACAGAAATCTCAGAATTTTATATATAGATAGATAATAATAAATATCTAACACAGTGCTCTCGTTTAATATCGTTCTTTTATCTGCTACTTGGAAACTGAAAATGATAAAGGAATTATACCTTCATTTCTTAAAAGACGACCAAAAAGGCAATTTTGTTAGAAGCATTTTTTCGCGAGTTTTTCCATCTTAGAAGCAGTCGTTCAGGAAATAATGTTATTGGTATGCTACTCGACTGGAAGAGTCGAAACGATCAATTTTCTTTTCATTCTGTCTATCTTACATATTTACAGATATATAAATAGAAAATGAGCTGATGTTAAAGTAAACAAACACCACACACACACACACACACACACATATATATATATATATATATATATATATATATATATGCATAGATGTATGCATTTGTGTGTGTGTACACATATTGTAACATGGCAATCCAACGAATTATATGCGTTCATGAATCTTTGAGAAGTGATGTAAATATAGTTGCAAGCTGAAAAATGTCAGGAAAAAGCAAGGAATAGATGTATTTTCTTTAAAAACCTATTTACAAACGGCAGTACATATTGTATATATATATATATGTAAATTCATTTGTATGTATAAAAACTTATATGCAGAAACACTGTGAGCACAGCAAACAAATATAGGCATCTGGATGTAATTGCTAGCGGCGTAGAAGGAATTTGTTTTCGTGTCTATCTAAAATAAACCATCGGCAATAGTTCTCTCGTAGCGAGAGATCAGAGAGCGAAAGACCCCACGCTTTGCAAATGATACAGCTACAGGAGCCGCTCTTGAAGTACCCTCACTACGGTACTTTTATATGTACGACATGATAGGGCCACTTGACGAGTGATGATAACGGGATCGTCTTCGACAGACTGTAGAATGTGTTCTTTGTGATTAGGCGTACGAGTATCTTTCAGTCTTCTTTGATCCATAGTTTGTGATGCCACGGATCCTGTCTCAGGAACGCGATGATAAACAGCAGCAAATGTTGGATGACTTGACTGCCTTCGGTCTGGAAACACATCTGATACAGCCGTGCAGCCTCGCGTTCATTACCAATCGTGTGGCCGTATGGATCGAAACCCAACCGATCTGGCGCCAGTCAGAGTTTCTACCCTTAAGGTATCACCATAAACAGGTAAAAATGATGGACCGGAGCGTGTTTCGATCCAAGGTCATCTATATCTCCCGTCCATCATTTTTAACTTTCTATGGGCAATAATATCAATTCTCATTTCCAACTTAATTTACTGTAATTTGGGGGTTAATATTAATTTTAGTTTTATTTCACCTCTATTTTTATTTTGATTTCACTCTTTATCTATTTTTTAAAAAAATATTTTAAATATTTATTATTATATTATTTGGATTATTTTCTCTTTAATAACGCGTTAATAAATTAAAGAAAATAATACAAAAGTTTAAAATGTATTTAGTATTCGAATTGATACTGTAAAGTTAGTTTTGCTAAGTTTTAGTATAATTCATATAAAATATAAAGGTTTAAAATTTGTTTAGTATTCTAATTTATATTTTAAAGTCTGTTTTATATTTATTGTATTACTTCTTTACATTCCAGTAATAATTTTCTTTGAACATAGGGAATTTTTGCCATAGAAACATTAATCTAAATCGCTACGTTACCGTTTAAATTTGAAGTCTCTGATTCGACGGAATTTCATTGGTTGAATTTGTTGCTTCTTTGTTTCTCTCGCCTTCCTCTTCTTTTTTTGGCTTAAACTGAAATGCATTGATTTATATTCTGTAAACATCTTATCTCTTATATCCTCAACTTTCTTCCCCTTAAAATATAGGAGAATGCTGAATACTTGTCTCAACCTTTATTTCCTTTTCTTGGTCTTTTTCTTTTACTTCCTCTTCCTTTCCATCTTTCGATTTTTTAATCACTTAGCTTTCTTTCTGTCTACATATATAAATCCCTTTTACCTTTTATGGAAATTTCCAAAGACGGAAGTCGGAGTTGTGCCTCGTTAACTGTATTTTGGGAAAAAAAATTAGTATCGTCATGTTTTTCCAGCTGCAGAAACGTTAATATTTAACGTTGAAACAAGATGTTCAGTTTTGTAGTTGGTATAGACATGTTCTAATTTAACAGTGTAAAATAAATAAATACATATTACTCTACATCTTTATTGAGACCTGTTTTAAATTATTCTTTTGAACGCTGAAATTTTACCCTTCTTAGTCCTTTTATATTTGAATATATATATATATATATATATATATATATATATATATATATATATATATATATATATATATATAGTTTATGCAAAATTAGACCTAAGGAGGATGATATCCAAAGAGCTCAATGTAAATTCAGAGCAAATAAATTTGAATAAAAACAGACCACTTTAAGGTTCCATGTAATAAATTATTTCGCCACAGCCCTTTTTATAGGGCTCTGGATCATCAGACTCTACTTCCAAAGGTTGAAATGAAAAATGAAAAGAAATTTACACAGTTTTGACATTTTTTAATGAAAAATGAAAAGAAATTTACACATTTTTGACGGTCCGTCAAAAATGTGTAAATTTCTTGTCATTTTTCATTTCAACCTTTGGAGGTAAAGTCTGATCATCCAGAGCCGTTTTAAAAGGCTGTGGTGAAATAATTTATTACATAGAACCTTAGTGGTCTGTTTTTACTCAAATATATATATATATATATATATATATATATATATATATATATATATATATATATATATATATATGTATATATGTAAAATAAACATTTATAGATTTGAAAAATCTCTCATAATAATTTATCGAGTATAGAACAATAATCCTCCACAGAATGTAGAAAGAAATGCACGCCCGTTTTGTCCTTTTTCGGGGACTCTTCAGGATAGGAACTGGATGAGAATCCGTTGAGAACGACCTTCAATTTACGGTTTGACAGGAATGATTGTATTAGGTTATATAATCGACCCGTAATGCCATAACCCTGGAGCTTGCGAAGAAGGCCGGCATGCCAAACCCTATCAAATGCTTTGGAGATGTCTAATGCCACGGCACGGCCTTCCCCGTTATTTTGAAGAGCTCGGTAGACAGTTTCAGTGATGGCCGTAAGCAAATCAGCTGTAGATCGGGCAAAGCGGAAACCATATTGCTTCTCTGAGAGCAGATTATGGGATGTGAGGTGGTTTACCACCTCGATATTGATTAGGGCTTCAAAGACTTTGCCGAAGAGGGGAAGGAGACTGATAGGACGGTAGTTGGAAGGGTCAGAGTGGTCGCCGGAGTTCTTGAAGACAGGAACGATCGAAGAGGACTTCCAGCAGTCAGGAAAACAAGATTCCTTGAGGCAGTAGTTGTATAGTTTAGAAAGGGCGGGCGCCACTTCAGGCGCGCATTTCTTCAAGACAATGGCTGGTATCCCGTCTCCACCACTAGCCTTGTTGGGGTCTAAATTGGAGATAACGCCCAGTACCAAAGATGGGGTTATGTTTAGCCTACTCAATATGGCATCAGTTCTAAGAGGGAAGTCGGGTATGGGTACACCGGAAGAGTCGAGCGTAGAGTTGAATGAAAATTTCCGAGCAAAGCAGTAGAGGAGGTCAGAACTTCGAATTGGTTGAATAAAGATTGGTATAGAGGGTTTTCAATTATTCAATACGCTCTTGCAGAGACGCCAATAATCTTTGGAGCCAAATTTGTGAGATGCAATACGTTCCTTCATCCGAGCCGCAAATAGTGACTTAGCATCCTTGAGGACACGCTTACACTCGTTACGGGCGGAGGCAAAGAGACGTCTATTGCAGTCAGACATGCCGCTACGGAATAGGTGGAAGTAGTGGTTTCTATGGGCGATGGCGGCTGAGCAAGCAGCGGAGAACCAGGGGAGGAGCGAAACTTGACCCTATATTTCCTAGATGGGATGAAAGCGTCGATTCCAGCTTTAACTCAGGAAGAGACCTCATAAGTACATTCTTGGGCGGGGAGCTTGAAGACTCCATCCCAGGGGAGATCGCGGAGGAAATCACGGAACGCGTCCCAGTCAGCGCATTGATAGTAGAACGAGGTTCTAGTGGTAGGAGGTTCTTTATAGGGGGTGGAGTTGAAGGAGATGTTAACAGATACTACCCCATGATCAGAGTTACCAAGAGAGCAGAGTTGCGAGACGCTGTAGGATTAGGGGATGGAGGTAAAGCACACGTCGAGAAGAGAGGCTTTACCTTCCCGGTTGAAGGCAAAACGAGTGGGGAAGTTAACTATCTGTGTGAGGGAATGAGAGATTGAAAAATGAGCGTTTGAATGCCTGCGTGGTCAGTAGTAGCATTCTTAAGCCACAATGTGTGATGGGCATTAAAGTCATCAAACACAAAAATGTGAGCAAACGGTTGGAGTGAGAGAACCTTGTCTATGCTGTCCGAAATGCTATCGAGTATCTCACAGTCTTGAGAGGATGGAGAGCGGTAAAGGAAGAAGAGATAGCTTACCGCATTGAGAAGAGAGAGTCGGAGACACATGTATGACTGGTCTGGCGATTCGAGAGAACTCTCTGGCCACAGGGAGATGTTCCTTGACGTAGACACCAAGACCGTGCATGTGGGTCAGAGAGTCTTTTCTGAGGAGAGGAATGTAGCCGGGGATCGAGAGATCAGAACAGGGGATAGACGAAACACGGTTTGTCTCACAGAGAGCCAGTATATCCGGGCCTTTTGCAGTGAGGAAAGATTCCAGACTGCAGAAGTTTGTCCTAATGCCACGGATGTTGGAGAACGAAATGTTGAGGGGTTTAGGTGATTTTTGAGAGGCTGGTTTTCGGGTTAATCTTTCGGTTTTTGTAACTCATGTTGAATTTTGTTTGTAAGATGAGAAGGCACGAAGTAAAAGAAACAGGCTGTTTCGACCGTGATATGGAGAGGAAGGAGTTGGCACAACCTGCAACATTATGTGGCCTCAGGGCTGCCCACTGGAGGTGACTGCAGGGACACCTTTCCATGCGCGACATGGCACTACAAACACCCCGGTATTATACAACTGTTGATCAGAGCGGCCCCTCAAGTCGATACGCAAGAGTTAGGGCTCCTAACTACCAGTTGGAAACAGCAACAAGAGAACTGTCAGCCGTGTACCCTCAGAATGAAGAGGTGATGCCATAGACTGCACATATCACGGGAGAAACAGAGCTGCACTAATACAGAGGCCGGAGAGAGAAAGAGTACCGGGAACCCCTTCCTAGACAAGAAACAAGGCGTAAGCCTCTACTCACGTCTAATAGAAGGGGGAGGAGTGTTGACCGGGCGGTAGAAGAGACTACCTACTCCTATTACAGATAACACAAAGAAGGACGACAAAAACAGAGAGAAGGATGGGGTGGATAACAAGCAAGGAGTCCTGGTTCACACTTGGCTATACCCTATCACATTAAGTTTTAACTTAGCTTAAGTCCCATTGTCGATTCTAAAAAAGAAATTGAAAATAAGGTTATCCAGATTTATTATCGTATGTAGCCAAAGACATTCAATTTACCATTTTTCCTGATTTTTCTTACGAACCGGGATTTCTTACTAAACTATTGAATAAGGGAGAATCATTGCGACAAAATGTCTTACTATGGTAGATCACATTTGGCAAGTGGGGGTAAAGAGAAGAAAAAAAAATTAAATAAAAATAAAAATAAAAATAAAAAATAGAGAAAAAAAAAGGAAAAAAAGAAAAATGTAAGTGGGTTTCTGCTAGAGCGAAACTATACTAACACGAGGCAGCAAGTGTCTGCTTTCTTCCTCATGATGGTAACTGAATGTACGGCTTACCTTATGTCCAAGCGTCGACCTGGTGGTGGTGGGGGGGGGAATCAACGGCCAATCCTCCGCCCTCACCAAGTACTGGGCTTGGGAGATATGCTTTCAATAAAATTTAGAACAGGAGAAAAAACGGCGAGACAATTATAATAAATAATAGGAGTAAATGTTTTATAATATATATATACATATATATATACATATATATTAAAAAACATAGCATTTACTTAAATATTTGTATGTATAAAAAGAATATATAAATATAAAATGTCTTAAAAAACATGTTTTTAACGTTGAAACAAGATGTACACTTTTGTAGTTGGTATGTACATGTATAATAATTAATAAGAGTAAATGTTTTATAATATATATTTATAGATTATAAAACAAAGCGTTTTCTTAAATATTTGTGTCTATAAAAAGAATGCATAAACATAAAATATCTTAATATATATATATACATATATATATACATATATACATATATATATATACATATACATATATATATATATACATATATATATACATATACATATATATATTTTATAATATATATTTATAGATTATAAAACAAAGCGTTTTCTTAAATATTTGTGTCTATAAAAAGAATGCATAAACATAAAATATCTTAATATATATATACATATATATATACATATATACATATATATATACATATACATATATATATATATACATATATATATACATATACATATATATATTTTATATATACATATACATATATATATTTTATATATACATATACATATATATGTATATGTGTGTATATATATATATGTATGTATATATATTTGAAGATTAATATATATTTCACACACACACATATATATATATATATATATATATATACATATATATATATATATATATGTCTTTTTTGTTTCCATTTTCTCTAAAACGTTTTTCATTGCTCACATGTTCACTCCATATTATTCTCAGAATCTTTCTGTAGAACCTCATTTCTCTTGCTGCAAGCAAGTTTTTTTTTCTTCGTCATTCGTGAGATTGTTCGGCATTCACTGCCATATAAAAGAACCTATATAAAATGAGAATTAAGTGCTTTTTGTTTTTAACGATATTTTCCTGGTTTTTTTTTTCTTTTTAATAATTTGCTTAGCATTTGGAAGGCATTTTTTGCTATGTCAATGCACCTTCGGCTTTTCGCGTCGCATTCCCACCCCACCCGATTAAACCTGATTTTCACATCTTGAATTTGTAACTTGGATGTCGCGATATTCATTCTATGTGTGAGTAATTCCAACAGCAACTTTTAATGGGGAGACAGATAGAGGAAAAGGAAACTCGAAAACAAGGAAGTAAAAGAATGTCTCAGAATCAATTGCTGATGAAACGAAGTGTGCATTTATCTAAAGGATATGGGATTGAATATTAATTAATAGTACCTCAGAAAATACCACATCCGTTCAAATTACATAAAGGTACACAAATAATAAATATCGAAAGGGTTAGAATTGAAACTAATGATCTGATAAATGAATTTAAAAATAGAATAAATTTTACCTTATTTTCCCTCGAATCCAAGGCCCAATAGCCACTCAAAGTAGAGCGTTATTTAATAGGGTCATTTTCTGAATGTAAGAATTGTAGATTACAGAGATTGATACAGATATTGAGGTTGTGTTAATCGGGGAATCTGTATCTCAGGGGTTTGTTCCCAAAGCAACAGCTCTTTGAAGAAGCTGCTCCCTCCTTACCAATGGAATACGAAGGAAATGAGGCTGATTGGGGCCTTAGATGTAAGGGTATGAACTGGGGGAAGTATACATTGTCGCTCGTCAGGACATTTTCCATTTAAATGACTACAGTGCAGAAATGTTTTGTAGGGTGGTCAATAATAATAATAAAATCATGCAAAACTTTTCAACTCTGTCAAGGATGGAAAGTGGGGACTGGGTTGTTGCAGCTCGGATATGACAGCAACAGTTCATTTTTGATCTTATCTGACTCTTGTAAAGAGAATGGCAAGTCGTATGGCATGATGTGTTAGGGTATTCGTTTGGAACTCTGCTGTTCAATACAACGAACTTTAATCAAATCATACCTTTTTTAAAATAATTAAATTAATCCCATGAGGTTGTTTCGTTTCGTTTATTATATTTTACGGCATATTAACCTCAGTGGGTTATTTAATGCTGACAAGAATATGTTCGTATGAATAGAATAAGTACATTTATATTTTTTCAAAAATGTATTGTTGGAAATATTTTTTGCCAAAAAGAAATCTATTTTTGTAATATTTTTTTTTGTTTTCAAATAATATTTTTTTCAAATATGATAATATTTTTTTACAGTGAGGGTCACCCATTACAAGACCCGGGGTCCACTTGAGATAGAAGGTTACGTTAGGAGGCCATTTGTAAAAGTGGGGGAGATAACAATTAACCTAGCCTTGAACAGGTTAAGATTGTAGTGATCGAGGAAACATCCAGCTGGAAGTCAATTCCACAGGTCAGTGGTCCGGGAGAAGAAGCTGCACGAGTCGAACTTACTTCTCACTGTTGAAATATGGAGGGAATATCGGTGGTTTGCTACTATGTAAGAGGCATGGCTTGCTTTTGACATGAAGCTTTACCTTGGCGGGACGAGGGAATGTAGTTAGTCTGAGCACTTCCCATGAAATTAGTGGTAGAGTAGCGAGAGGCTTGTACCATCTCGCATGGTGTAGGGGTTGAAGGGTGGCGAATACTTCATCACCGATGAGGGATCGGAAACGCTTTTGAACTCTATCAAGTCTGGAGTGTGGGGTCTTGGCAGCTCCTGCCTAAATATGACGACGGTACTCTATTTTTTTTTTTATAAAGACCTATTTTTATACTTTCATACTGTTTTGACCTCAGTTTCATTGTTAACCCTTTGCCTATAGTTGGGACCCCAGAAGGTGCTAACACCCCGGGTCTGAGTGAATATGGGAAAAAACAGCAATAAAGTGGGGGTTACATGCTCTTTAAAACCTCTTGATCTTGCCGGATGTGGTTTATCATCATACCCAGGACACGGTAGATGTTTTAAAAAAAGGAGAGATAAGGGTTGGAGATTTGAAGAGCTTGATTGTTACAATCAAGCTCTTCAAATCTCCAACCCTTATCACTGAAAGATCGACGATGAATATACAGTTCTTATGAAAACAAAGACTGAGTAGATCTTTCTCCTTATATTTAGAAAACGGTAGAAATGAGGCCGATTCCACTCGTGGAAGTAGCATGGCGTGCCGTATCTGTAAGGATGGAAGAAAAGAATGCAGTTCATCTGAACATTTGCAATGGAAATAACAGAAGAATAGGGATAGGCTTCCGACATTGCATCTCTTGGAAAGAGGCTGTAGAGGAAAAAAAAATTATCTTGGATTTTACGATTGAAAGAGATAAGTCAATCGAAACTAGAAGACTATATCTAGTTATATTGAAAAGTCGGTAGAAAAATGTCAGTGGGGATTATTTTTACCTATTTCAGAATACTGCATAATTAAACTGAAAGGAATTGAATAGCAAGCGAAATATATTGACCTCACAAGATAACTGAAGCCATTGTGCTGAATCTGTAGCACTTGGAACAGCCCCAATGGTGTCTTATCAATAAGGCTGTAAGAACGGGAAATCCGAGATATAGTCGCAACTATCCAACATAGAGTGTTGCTGAAAACAGTTACAATATAAGGGTAGGTGTGTTGAGGAGAGTGGCTCTCAACGTCTGACCTCCATGAGGCGGGTATTTTCTTTTGCCGCAAGAAATCAGTGTACGACGAGATAAACACTATTTGCGAAGGGAAAAAATATCGGATTTAACGGAATTAAATAATTTATATCGGAATTTCTGGGATTAAAAAAATGTTATTATTCTATATTTTTTTTAAATCCGATACCCATCCTGAAGATTTCATTTTCTTCTTCATCATCTTTTTTTTTTCATATCCCTTCTGCAAGTGGGCGAACACAACTCTCACGCGTGCGTCTAAGTAGCCTTTCTTTTGCGAACTCAACCACCCCTTCCATCCCTACATCCATTTACACAAGCCAGTTAGTATGCGGCTCGTTGCCTCCACCTAAATCTCTTGACCACGATATGCCCTGTGAGTGCTAAGTTTTCCAAGTCCTCCAAGAAATGCTAACTGTTTCTTTTTGATTCTGCGTATAAGTGTTCTTTTTGTTACCATTTTCTTTCTCGTTGTTTACTCGTGCCGTTCATGGAATCCTTCTGTAGAGGCAAATCTTTGATGCTTCCAATTTCCATTCTCATCTGTGGTGAGATTATCTTTCATCCACTGTCCATACTAATTCAGCAGTATTTTCTTTGTTTCTAATGAGTATTGCTTCTGAGTGGTTTGTTTAACTTTTGGAATACATATTTCATTTGTCAGATGTTCATTTGAATTTCGCTGTCGCGTTTTTCATTCTATGTTAAAACGTTTACAGATATTGAAGCAATTACTTGTCTTTTCTGACATCTCCAATTCTGATTTGGAATCTTGTCCTTTTTCTTTTGCTGACCTTCATAATTTCTGTTGATGTCTAATTCTCTTTTCTTGGTTGGATTTATTTCTTTGCCTAGGAGATACAGTACTTTTATTTCTGTGCCTGTTATCAACACGGTATCATCTCCTTTATGTTATATTGTTATGTTCTGGTATGAACTCTAACTCCTTTGGGATAACCTTGCTGTAGATATTGAACAGCACTGGAGAGAAGATAAATCCTTGTCTTACTCTCTTTCTATTTTTGTGCAAATACTCGATTTACAAATACTTCAAGTTATGCGATGTAATTTTCGACTATTGCACCATCTAGGCTTCTTCAGGGTGTCTATCGTCGTACACGCTAATCAACGCTTTATTTTGAAATGAACTTTTTTCACGGCATAGTTGGAGATTCCTCTGCTGTTTTCCGCGCTTAGATGATTTTTTTTATCAGTAATTAATATCTAAATATACAACAGTGGTGATAAAATATAAGAAGATCCATTGGCATAGAGCTGCCTAGGAAGCCAGCTGCTAACAAATGGAATACCATGGGAAAGTCAATCTTATGAACGACATAACAAATCATAAAATCCGAATTCTGATGAACAGAGCGCGCAGCAGAATTAGACGCTTTATAAGACAAAACAATGCAGTTTAGTTAAAGACACTGGAACAGGGAATGCAATATTTATGCTCACAGAATGAGCAATATAAATGCGAAGTGATGTATATCTATCTTTGATAGATTATGCAAAAACATTCAATGAATTACGTCATAAAGAAATAAATAACTATTTGAACTACTATGAAAGCTTGATGTGTTTGCGAAGGATACTGAAATTATCCAGAACCTATATTGGCAGCAAATCGCCTGCACACGGATAGAAAAGGAATTCAGTAAATATACCAAAATTGAAAGAGGTGTAAGACAAGGATGACGCTTCTCACCAGATTATTCAAATTTTACAGTGAAGCAATCTTGGAAAATTAAAAGTCGTACCAGAATTGATTATTGGCGTCCACAATCTTAACAACAATAGATATACATATGACACAGTTTTGATAGCAGACACAGAAATGAAACTAGAGGAAATCCTACTGAACCAAGTAAAGAGAATCGAGAAGAAAGGACTAAACAAGAATTCTGAGAAGAGGGAATATAAGGTTATCATAAACAAAGCCTAACATGCAAATAACTAATTGGAAATAGCAAAATCAAGCAAGTAAAAATAAGGAATTGTTTTAAAAGTGACTGAAAATGTGATATCGAAATTCGAAAGCACATTGGAAAAGAGACAGAGGCTTTCCAATACCTTAGCAAAGAATTAAGAAATAGGACAAAATCGTTAGAAACAGAGAAAATGACTAATGATATATATATATATATATATATATATATATATATATATATATATATATATATATGAGCGATAGAAATTATTATGAGGATTTGAGATAATCATAATTAAGTAATTCATCGAGTCTTGGAGAAACGTCAACAGAATACAGAAAGCACTAGACAGCCATTTCGTCCTATATTTCGGAGTCATCAACACTGCACTACAGATGAGTCCCAAATATAAGACGAAACAGCCGTCCAGTGCTTTCGGTTAACGTTTCTTCTAGACTCGATTAATATATATATATATATATATATATATATATATATATATATATATATATATGAAGAAAAATATACGGAAAAAACAAACAAAAATCCTTATATGCAATTATGCTGTTTTAATGTTAATATAATGTCAACGTCGGACGTTTAGGTCTAATAAACCATCTTCAGGACATATTCATAAAATATAATTAACATTATCAATTCAACATGTCGGATATATATATATATATATATATATATATATATATATATATATATATATATATATATATATATATATATATATAAAATAAAGGTATATGTAGGCAGGAAGTGTTTATGGAGACTAATTTATATTAGCATCAATAAATAATACAAAAACATAATTATAATTAAGTAATTCATCGAGTCTAGAAGAAACCTCAACAGAATGCACTGAACGGCCGTTTCATCTTATATTTCGGACTCATCAGCAGTGCTCATCCACTACCGAGAATTGAAACCCGGACAATTACTTTATTAAGAAATCGTCATACCCACTGTTTCAATGGGCCCCCGGTTGTGGCGAGGTAGCGAATCGGACTCGATACATGACATAATTGATTAACAAATAAAATAATATAAATAAATCACATTTATTTTCGGCGGCATCGTTCCGAATAGCCGTTGCATATGACGTCACAGTAAACCATTTCAAACGCCCAGCTTTCTAAGCAATATCAGGATTCAAACAAAAGAATTCTCACTGCCACAGCGCAGACACCACTTCGGTTCTTGATAATGATTACGATGCCTTTTCTTTTTATGTGCCGTGTCCTTTCAAAACGTAGGCGCTTATGACTCTCCATTTTACTCTATCCCTTGTCCCTCGGCCAACTCCGCTGGACCACATTCTGTCATCCACATGCTTAAGCCCGTCACGTATGTCATGTGTTATTTTACATTGTCTTCCTTTCCTCTATACGGCCTGGTGTGTATCAGGCCCTCCTTTCTCATTACTTGTTTCAGAAATTTCAACTGCTTTTTCCTGATGTAAAGTATAAGCTACCTCCTTGTTTGTATCCTCTCCAAAACCTCATCGTTGCTCACACGCTTGGTCCATATTATCCTCAACATGTAGAACAGCATTGCCGTCGCCTCGAGTTTCTTCTTCATTTTTGAGGAGATCTTCCAACATTAGCTGCCGTATAGGATAACAGATGTCACGTAGCAGGTCAGTACTCTTTTCTTTGTCACCAAAGACTTCCTCCTGGCTCGAAGTACTCTGCTCAGCTTCTTTGAATGCATCATTGGACATCCCAATACGTCTTAAGATCTCAGTGTCGCACATATCGTCCTTTTCAAACAAAACAATTCCCAGAAATGCAAACTTCCGCATCTGCTTGGTTTTAGTGTACCCGACCTGCTAATCGCATTTCGGTCTAATCCTTTTACTGATGACCATGCATTCCGTCTTCTTGTAGTTTATAGTTAGTCCTTTCTTCTCGCTCTCTTTCGCTACCTTTTGTAGGAGGTTTTGCAGTTTCTTTTCCGTGTCTGCTATCAGTACTGTGTCATCTGCATATCTTATGTTGATAAGGTTGTGTCCGCCTGGTAGGATTTTCAATTCTCTCAGAATTGCCTCGGTGTATATGTTGAATAAGTCACGGGAGAAGACACATCCTTGTCTCACGTCTCTTTCTATTTTTGCATATTCGCTGAACTCATTCTCTATGCGTCTACATGTCGTTTGCTGCCAGTATACGTTCTTGATTATTCTAATATCTTTCCCGAATATATCAAGCGAAGTACTTGAACAAAAATGACAAAATATGAACACCTGACAGTTTATCCACAAATTCGAGCATAATAATCAACACCTTATATAAGATTAAATTGTGTTATATTATAACATATAGTTGTATGGGGGGGGTTATCTCTCAACCTGGAGTTTGTCTTCCATCGTGTGAACTTGTGGTCATGCAACGCGCCTTTTTGCAGTTTTTGCTGAACACCTTCAAGGTCCACAATCGAAATACTACGTAGTGTAATCATTATCCGTTCTGTGGAAAACTTGATCGAGGGAGGTATTGTATGTTTATACAGAAGAAATGTGAGTCTTTCTTTTTTAATTTGAACTATGAATTAATGACTGACGTGCGGCTAGTGTAATCGATATCGGCAGAGGCTTCAAATAACTGATATTTGTGGATTAAATCGCAGAGTAGACTGGGTTCTCTAGCGTTGATTGGAAGCCCGTCATTGATTAGAAGCCAGGAGAATTTTGAATTCCAAACCGAAAAGAAGGCAAAGGGTAACCATTGAGAGATGATAAAGAAAATGAAGAGAGTCATGATCGCCTGCATCCCTGAAAAATTTCGTGCGACCCGTTTCGTCCTTTAGTACTTCATCGGACTAAAGTTATGTTTACGTTGATTTAATTACCTGTGTCCACGAAGGGAAAGAAATCTTGAAATTTTAATCATTTGTATTTGAAATTTTTAACTATTCTAAACTATACATCCAAAGACATTTTTTTTTAATTGATTATACTATATACACAAACACATTAAAAAATTTAAAATATTAAAGTTTTACATTTTAACGTCCTCATCCCTTAGTGCGCATATGTAATCACATTGACGTAACCATCACTGTCACACGTTTGAACAGCTTTATATTAGTAAGAATTAAAGTCGTTCAAACGCGTCTCAAGGAAAAAAAGAATGGATAAATTGTCGTCTCAATTACGGAAAAATGAAAATAAAATTGACATCTCATTTTTAAAGTTATATTTAACAAAATTATGCAAAACTATGGTGAAATAGTAATCAGTAAATTTATTCAATAAAATCGCCATTGAATTCAACCTCGGCCTGCAGACGTCATCGTAATCTCCTGCAACTCTTCCTGGCGGTTTCCTTGTTTGAGATGGTGAATGCTGCTTTAATCTTTGCCTTCAGTTTATCATTGGTGTTACAAGGATTTTTGTTGGTTTCTCGCACAACTGCGCCCCAGACATAATAATCAAGGGAGTTGCAGTCTGTGGAGTTAGGTGGTCAGATGTATTGAGTGATGTGGTCGAAAAAATATCTTGCAATTATGACTGGGTTATCCTGCTTGTATGGCATGGTGCAGAGTCCTGTTGCCGGATATATGGTCTTCCAGCAGCCACCCTCTTGACCTATGGCAGTACTACCTCCTCAAAACACTTGATGAAGGCTGCGTAAGGGTTAATAATTTGTATCAATATCTCAGTTACATTCAAAGAGGTCAAGTCAGGGTAAGGTTGGGTTGTCTAAATTCAAAGCGGAAGATGACATCGTCTAGTTTGGTTAAGTGTCTATGGAGATTTATTTATTTATTTTTTTCCTGAAAGGGTTTTGTGTATATAAGAAAACCGTCATAATTCGCTAACATTTGTTTTTTTGACGACTTTATAAAGGTTTTTTTTAGTAAAATATTTAATAAAAACACCCTAAAATTAAGTTACAGTTGCACTGAAAATCTAGAAAGTATAATAAAAAATAAGTATAATAAAAAAACAAAACACAATAATAACATACTGAATAAACCCCAATGCCAGAATATTTCTAATAAAAACCCTACACTTAAATTAGACAAAAATAGTCGAAAATTATGTGATTGTAGAAACCCAGAAGACTGCCCAATGGAAAATACATGCCTTGTAAAATCTGTGGTATACCAATGTACTATCTCATCATTATGATTCCTAATACTAATATGATATACATTGGGTCTACGAAGAATAAATTTAAAACCAGATGGAGGCAGCATAAGTGCTTTCAACTATATTAATAAAAGAAATCAGACATCTCTATCTAAATATTTTTGGCATTTGAAAGAAATGAATAAAACACCAAAAGTAAAATGGAAAATTATAAACAAAACTAGAACTTGTAAGTCTTGGGATGGCCCATGCCCTTTATGCCTACATGAAAAACTAGATATTAACAAGTTTCCAAATAATAAAAATGTATTAAACAATAGACATGAGTTAACGATGTTTTGCCGACATTATCAAATTTTCGCATTAGCATAAAAAATAAACAAACAATAAAATAATAAATACAAATTTTAAACTCCATAGTCTAAATAAAAAGGTTAAATGCCCTACCCAAAAAACAAAAAAACAAAAACAAAAACACAAATGTTAGCGAATTATGACGGTTTTTTTTTATATAAACAAAACCCTTTCAGAAAAAAAAAAAAAATAAATAAATAAATCTCCATAGACACTTAACCAGAGTAGACGATGTCATCTTCCGCTTTGAATTTAGACACCCCAACCTTACTCTGACTTGACCTTTTGAATGTAACTGAGATATTGATACAAATTAGTAACCCTCACGCCCCCCTTTTTTTTAAATAATTGCTGTAGCCGTTACCATAGTAATTTTAATTTTAATAATGAATATGCTTACAAAACGCGTAAATTTCAAGAATTAGTTATTCCAAAAAAATTTACATATTGGAACTAGTTAGTTTTTCGTAGAGAATTTGAGGTATTATGGTGGACGCAGTAAGAAAGGTAGGAGTGAATGTGTTGTTTTGGTGATAGGAATATTGTTAGTATGTTTGGGTCCGTGTCTGTGACTAGCTAAGTTTAGAAATACGACAGAAGATGACCGTCCTTCCCCAACCCCCTTTTTGGCCTTGTTCCACATTTTGTACAAACGTACAAATCAATAACTATTCAAAAAAAAAAAAAATTCGCTTGAAGATGTAACAGAGCTTGGTACTTTCATTCAATTTAATTGAAATAATTATATTGAAGTTTTGGACACTTGTTTTGAAACATGAGAACTCTTATGTATCGATGGAACCATATTTTTAAATAAATAATTATATATATATATATATATATATATATATGTAGATAGATAGATAGATAGATAGATAGATAGATAAATAAATAGATAGATAGATAGATAGATATAGCAATGTAGAAAAGATGTATGACAAAGTGGAAAAAGTTTTCGTGTGATGCGTTATCTCTCGTAAGATTTCATCGGAGTAAGTAATCTCGTCAACTTAAGCAAACCTAATCCAATAAAGTCCTAAGGAACGAAACGCGTCACAGGAAAAATTTTACACTTTTTCACACACACACACACACACACATATATATATGTGTGTGTGCGTGTGCATATATATATGTATTGATAAAATCTTGCATGACGAAACTCTAGACACGAACAGGTTTTTCCACTGTGCCTTTAATTTTCCCCATATATATATATATATATATATATATATATATATATATATATATATATATATATATATATATATATATATACATACATGTGTGCGTGTGCGTGCCTGCAGAACTCAGAACATAAATTCTTTTCGACAAACCTACCATTGGCACTAAATTGAACAATTTCTTTTGCATCTCCCAGTATCTACCCAAAGAAGAAGCACTCATAAAAACATGTTAAGAAACCTTTAATATCGTTACACTTCATCCAAAACGGTAAGAGAAAGGTACAAAGTATACACAGCTGCAAAATTATCCACAATAATAAACTACAAAAAAAAAAACAGATACATAATAGCTCCCTGTCAACTCCATAACATACACTATTCAAAAAAAAAAAAAAAAAAAGAAAGAAAAAATTATCCCATCTAAACAACACCTAAAAAGTCAGAACTAATTCCAAAACCTTTATGGATATAATCAAAACTAAGAACAACCATAACAATAATAATTCAGATTTGGCATATGTAAAATAAAATGCCAAATCTGTTCCTCACAAGACATTGGAGAAACATGTAGAAATTAAAAAAAAAGTATCTATGACCGCAAAAGGGACCTCATACATAACAATTAAACAAATACACTTTTAATACAAAGAAAGACATTCGCCCACAATTCTGATCTAAAAATGCTACAGTCATCAAAAGAGAGAGTAATTTACTCAGAAGGAAACTTCTCGAGAGTGTTGCCATCGATTATTGGCAAAATATAATACTACGTTCGGTTTTTCACCAATCTCACCTTTCCTGAAAGGATTACTACTTTCCCAAGCCAACGTAGATAACAACAAATATGTTGAAAAATCAAAAGAACACGGTTGAGTTCATCACTTCATCATGTGAAAATACACAGCACAAGCGTCCATCTCATACCATAACAATCTAATGATAACATTCAGTTAATCCAAAAAACATTCATTTAATTAAATATTACTAGCACAATTTAAGTTTACCAGACTTTTAATTATCACACTTTGTGTCCTCTAAATGCTTTGACTCCAGATTCTAGTAGGATCATTTGGGCACCGTCTGTCAGAAAAAGAGCAAAATGATGAAATTTGGAAACGACATACTGTACAGCTTATCATTCCCGCCGGAACCTCCAATACGAACATTTCAGAATTTTTGTGTGTCATTCTGAGGAGAGTGGATTCGGAAAGAGTTGGATGCGTCTACTGGTGTTTACAAAGGTGTTTCGAGTGATCACTAGTGAAAGCTGTTAGACATTTTCATGACGGTCGTCTTCGAGTATAGAATCCAGAGGTTGGCAGTGAATATTTCTGAGACAGTAAGAAAGCGTAGTTCAGGTTCGCAGTGGATATCGTAGCAGAGCGTAGTTCTTCCTTCTGTCATCTTCGCCTGGTCAAGTTGGCACTGGTCCTTCGGTAGGGTAAACAAAGATGGCCGCCTTTATACACGACAGATACAATGTTCTGCGGCTTCTGATTGGTTAAACTTCTATTAGTAGACTATAAAGGAAGTTAAGTCTTTTGGGTTGTCTCACTAGTCGTATGTACCGAAAAAACCGTAACAAAAGCAACGTTATGCCTCTATTCATCTTCCCACACATCCTCAAACTCAACACGGACGCCTACATCAAGTGCCATGATGAGGAAGTTCTGCGATAGTTCAAGAGGATGTCTATTAGAAGACCCTACTTCTAGTAACAGGACTCTGCACACTGACGCATAAGGAAGTGGACCCAGTGATGGCTGTCAGACAATCTCTGCAACTACGTTACCCAACACTTACAACTGTCCACTTAAATTCCCAGACTTCAACACACTTGATTATTTTCTGTGGAGCGCAATTGAGAGGGAGACTAACAAAAATCCTTGTAACACCAAGGATAAACTGAAGGCAAAGGTTATGGCAGATCAAAAACTTAAAGAAGTTGACCTTTCAGAAAAATTGCAGCAGATTCCGAAGGTTGAAACCAATGGCAATTATATATATATATATATATATATATATATATATATATATATATATATATATATATATATACAGAGTGAGAGAGAGAGAGAGAGAGAGAGAGGAGGTAAAGATGTGTTTGGTAATCAGTATGGATAATTCCAGGGAAGATAATAATCAAGAGAGCTCAATGTAAAAACAGAGCAAATATTAATTATATTAAGAAAAAGACAACTTTATGAGCTCATTGAGATAATATTTTATTTCCTTAGAATCGAAATTATATATATATATATATATATATATATATATATATATATATATATATATATATATATATGTCAGTGAGAGAGACAGACAGAGTGCTAAGGATTACGAGAGTAATGAGTTATAATTATCGACTATGACAGGTATCTTTAATTTTAGACTATGGAAGTCACAAATACCCACCTTCCGGGAATAACGGTTCTGACATTTTTTATATTAGAGTAGGTAAATTTCACCTAACATTAACTTTTTATCGAGGTTTTATTAACGAAGTACAAGAATGTGTCTAGTTTACCTTAGGTCTTGAAACAGAAAATTTACACTCAGCTAAGAGAAAACGCACAGGCATCTTCATATAGTAATTTTCCAAACGTAACTTAGATGTGGCACAAGGCCGAAAGTAGGGGACACTCAGTGAGGATCGAAGTCACTACTCAGTCGTTATTGCTCTAGTGAAACAAGTTTGCTAACGATTACACTGCCTCAAGGCGCCCCAGCCATCTTCATATAAAATTGCAAACAGTATCTTAAATCAGCCAACAGGAACAAAAATAAAATTAGAAACAAATACGAATTATATTGCTTAGTGCTCATGTCTCTGTAATGACGTAAAACAGAAAATGGCGTTACTTCTGATGTAGTGTCTATTCTCCAAATTAATGTATACCTATTAGTAACGGTGTATTAATAACGGTCATGGGCAACATGTAAATCATTTGGAAAAAAATTCTAACATTTCTCTCTCACCTGGAGTTAGGCTTGACCCCATGTTGTCTAAATGATAATCTAGCGCATGCGTAGAAACATTGAATACACTCTTCTCTGAAGAGGAGGATTTGTACAAGGAGGAATGAAATATTCGACTCTAACGCAAAAAAACAAAACAAAACCGCAAAGTGGAACACAGACTGAAGGGAATAAATTACATTTCCGAAGTTGGAAAGAGTGGTCGGCATAGACATGGATTCGGTAGCATTGGAAATCATAAAGAAATTGCGAACAATTCCTGACAACTAAATAGTGTTGAGTGATGCCAGTGCTTCATGGTGAGACATATTTTGTCAGATCGTCGCCGGGCTCACATAGACAGGAAATTGCCGCCCGGGAAACTGATGTCACCTTTGAGGAATAAAGACAAAACAAGTTTGTGGATCACGACAGGATCAACGATGACATCTATTAAGCTAACAATACAGACAAAACTTTTTTGATGCCTATGTCACCGAGAGCAGTGAAACAGACTAAAATATGTTTAATATCTCTACGTAAAAATGCATATATCAATATATCTCTAATGACAATAGGAATAAAAGAAAAGACAAGCGAAAAACTTTTTATGCCAACGCGTTTCGTTCCAAGAAAATGAGAATTCGAGAACTTTATAAAATATTCTAAAATTACTGCGGCAAGCAAAGTTACACTATGGAGGACGCTAAGTGACGTAATTTTTTGGCTTATTAAACAAAAGGGAGTCGATGGTGTAGTTATTGATTTTATATGCAATTATTATTTATATATTTGTATTGTCTCTATCTATTTATTTGATCAAAAAATTTAATTAAATTTTTGGTTCTGATTATATCTAAACAATGTTAATTAATTTGCTGAAATTTATTTATTCACTAAATTTTTTACGACTTATCAATCTTTTAAAGTCAAAAAATATTTATAGATTGTAAGAATTCTGTAGGCAATAATAAGGTTTTTATTGATACACGTATTACTAATTAACCCATAGCTGGGGAAGAGAAGGTAGATTAATATATTTCCCAAAGATATTTGTGTAATAGAGAAAATAATGAACCCGACTGTAATTGGAACTTTGTTCTTCGATTAACAGTTTTGAGCTGCTATTCTCTATAACATACGCACATTTAAGCTTACAGCAACTGGTATTCCCAAGCGGTCACACACTATGTACTGACCAGGCTCGACATTGCTTAACTTCAGTGACTGAACGAGAACCGGTGTTTAAACGTGATGTGACCGTAAGACTATAACTATGTTAATGTCCGGTTCCTTGTACCACGGTGATAGTCCAAGGTAGAACCAATAAAGAAATCGAATACGGATTTGGAATAACACAGATATATTTCAAACAGGAATATATGCAGAGAAGTAGAAAGTGTTAGTACGAACAATCAGGTTTAGTAGTAATTGTCTGAACGCGACTCTGTTTCGGACTGCCTCTGACTCGACTGACTGACTCGCTCTCTCTGACTGACAGACAGACTCCTGACGGACTTCACTCCAGACTTCAGACTGAACGGAATTTAGTCACCCGCACACGAGGGTATTAACGTGGGATCTCCGAGCCCATGGGCTCGGCTAAAAATATGCCATTTGAACCCGTATAAACGGGCTCAGGGTCGGTTTACCTCCTCGAAAGAGACTCCACCCTTCGTCGTAGCCTCGTTCGGGTTCCTCCTCGCCCGAAGGGAGAGAGTTCAACCGATCAGCCGGTCAGCCGGTCGACCGACTTCGGACTGAACGGTATTTAGTCACCCACCCACGAGAGCAACATGTGGCACAAGGCCGGTTTAACGTGGGTTTTCCGACTTCGGGCTGAACTCCCTGCTTCCTCTTGAGGCGCAGTATTTATTACGCATGGAATAGTCCATTATGTTATTATGGGTAAGGTCCCATAACAAACTACTTTAACATTAAGATTCCATAACGTATCATGAAGAATATATATTAAGGAATTGCTAGGTAATATTATGCTTCTAATTTTTAATTAAATAAATAGATTAAAATGAAGATAACAAAATATTTACATATGAATAATAATTACATAAAAATCAATAACAGGAACATCGAACCGCTTTTTTTTCTTCTACAAGCCGTGTCGATTCAGGACGTTGGTGATCATGGCCCTCTAAAATTTCCTGTTCTTTGTAGCTCTTAATAAATGTTGCCTTTTTGCTATCTCTCCTTAACCCTTTTCCGCCACCCATTTTCAGAAGCTCACTAAGAAGTTTACACGTTGATTTCCTCTATCCCGCTTGCTTCCAATCTGTCCTGTGAGTTTCATATTTTCCACACACTCTTTCGTCATTAAGTGCGGTATAAATTTCAGTTGTCTCTTCTTGATGTTAATTATAAGTGTCCATTTTGTTTCAATTTTCTCTAAAACTTCGTCTTTGCATATATGTTCGGTCCATGGCATTCTAAGCGGCCTTCTTAAGAACCACAAGTCTGTTACCTCAAATCTCTTCTTCATCTGTGAGGAGATCGCACAAAATTCGCTGCCATAGAGGGGGACAGATATCACGTAACTGTTTAAAAGTTTTCTTGTTTCTAATGAAATTTTACTGTTTATTAATACTTTACTTAGCTTTTGGAAAGTAGCTTTCGCTATCCCAATGCGCCAGTGGATTCCAGCGTCGCAATTTACGTCCTCTGATTTCACTTTCGTTTAATAGGCTTAAAAATTGCGCCACTTTCCGTCCTCCATAGTTTTCACTTCTTTTACACAGTAATTTGAATATTTTTGAGCGTTCTCTAATTCAAAATTTGGTAATTTTATTCTATTTTTTCACGTAACTTTTGTGTAAAAATGCAAGTTACTGTTATATCGGAATAAAGTGTCGCTGCCGACAATTGAATTTGAACATAGATCGCCGGTGAGCAAACACGGGCGATCCCATTATTGATTTAAGTAGACCAAGTGACCATAGAGGAAACGCATATATAGGAAGTCGCATGACGTCTAAATATTCGCATTACTCCTCTATTACGATACAGACCGCTATTCTCTACTCTATTCTCTATAGTTTTTTTCTCTATTCAGATCACTATACGGATTACTATTCGAGCGAGTATTATCGAGCAAGTACTGTTAGTGCGAGTGCTATTCGAAGGCGTCTGACATCAGTATTGTTCAACGGCGTTACTATAGCTGTATCTACGATTACAAAGTATCTACTACGACGAACATTACGAAAGTGACAACGATTATTCTTTGACATTACAAAAATATCAACGAGTGTTATTATATCAAATTGCTTCTGTTTTCATGATAAAGTTCCTCAAGGAATAAAATACATTGGCATAAATGGTTTCCTCTTGTCTTTTGTATCCTTTGATAGCTATATGAATAGATATGTAGGAAAAACAATGAAACGATTACAGTATTAAGTTACTGACTAAACCCCTTAACATATTAATTAATCTGGTCAATAGATACATCTTACTTTTGGTTCCACAGTTTCAGACATGCTAGGAAATCCGACCGGAAAATGTTAATATTTATTTCTCGTGCATGAGTATAATGACGTTCACCGACTCTAAGAGCAATGCCTTCTGGAATTCAAAATTCCTGGTAAGGTCACCGTTAGTGGCAAGGTGTTAGATGAGGACCCAGACTAAGCGCGACCAATCCACAAAACCGCACTAGTGGAACAAACGGATGATAATTATAACAGCTCTCAAAGGTTGATCTAGCGGATGAAGAGGGCTACGCCTGACGGACATGCTACAGAAGGTGCTACACGAAATTATAGCAGAAAAAACGGCAGTCCGTTGCAGTTTCACAAGTTTCACAGTTTCTGCATGTCCATATGTACCGCAGAGGAAAGTCATGAAATCAAGTGTGTGGGTCACTTCCTGGCAAGTTAATGTCCACTTTAAACAAATTCATGCCATCGGCACTTTCTTCTATTCTGGTTTTTCTGCCACGTCCAGCAAAACCAAATGGGGATAGGGAATGGACGACAGGAGCAGGTTTTGGTGAAACTAGAAACTTTATCATAAAGGATGCCATCAACAAAGAAGAAATTAAATTCTTGGATACGAGATAATGCCGACAACGATAATACGCACTTAGGTCTTTTACGCTTAAAAATCCTGGTGGAACTATGTATGATACGTGAATAATTGGCGTATATAAGAAATTTCTAAGAAAAAACTAGTATTCTATTCGGATTGTCCTCGATATCGAAACATTTCTCATGAAGAAGTCGATATAAAATTGATATAAATAATAACTTTTAACGCAATATATTTACTGCAATTGTTTGTTCTAACTTTTACTTCATACCGTTACTTCTTTTTCCTACTTTCATTTTACCTTTCTTTCCTTCCTTCCTTCCTTCATTTCGAACTTTCTACCTTTCTTCCTTCCCTCCTTCCTTTCCGCCTTCCCTCTCTCCTTCCTTCCTTACTTCCTTCGTTTCCGCCTTCCTTGCTTCGTTTCCGCCTTCCTTCCTTCTTTCCTTCCTTCCTTTGCGTCTTCCTTCCTTCCTCCTTTCTTCCTTCCTTCCTTCCTTTCCGCCTTCGTTCCTTCGGTTCTTCCTTCCTTTCCGCCTTCCTTCCTTTCTTCATTCTTTTGGGCCTTCCTTCCTTCCTTTCCGCCTTCCTTCCTTCTTTTCCTCCTTCCTTCCTTTCCGCCTTCCTTCTTCCTTCCTTCCTTACTTCCTTCCTTCCTCCTTCCTTCCTTCATCCTCCTTCCTTTCTTCGTTTCCGCCTTCCATCCTTCCTTCCTTCTTTCCTCCCTTCCTTCTTTTCTTCTTTCTTTCTTTCCTTCCTTCCTTTGCGTCTTCCTTCCCCCTTCCTTCCTTCCTTCCTTCCTTTAAGCCTTCTTTCTATTCTTCCTTCCGCCTTCCTTCCTTCCATCCTTTAAGCCTTCCTTCCTTCCTTTCCGCCATCCTTCCTTTATTCTTTTGGGCCTTCCTTCCTTCCTTCCTTCATTCATTCTTCTGGGCCTTCCTTCCTTCCTTCCTTCCTTCCTTCATTCATTCTTCTGGGCCTTCCTTCCTTCCTTTCCTCCTTCCTTCCTTCCTTTCCGCCTTCCTTCCTTCCTCCTTCCTTCCTTTCCGCCTTCCTTACTTCCTTACTTCCATCCTATCTTATTTCCTTCCTTCCCTCCTTCCTTCCTTCCTTCCTTCCTTCCTTCCTATCTTATTTCTTTCCTTCCTATCTTATTTCCTTACTTCCTTCTTGTCTTTGGTTTGTTATTTCTTTCTTTGTTTTTACTTTTTTCTCTCAATCATTTTTAATGTTTTTCTTTTGCTCTTCCTTTTTCTTTCATTCTCTTATCTTTCTTTCTTTCTTTCTTTCTTCTTGCTCCTCTTTCTTGCTTGCTTTTTTCCTTTCTTTAATCTTTCTTTCTTTCATTGTTTTTATATTTCTTTCTTTATTTTTACTTTTTTCTCTCATTCTATTTTTACACATTTTCTTTGTTTCTTTTTTTCCATTCGTTTTTCTTTCATTTTTTACCTTTCTTTCTTTTGTTCTTTGTACTTTTCTTTCTTTCTCCCTTTTTTTCTTTTTGTTACTTTTTCGGTTTTCTTTCGTTTCTTTCTTTCTCTCATTAATTCTTTCTTTCACTTTTAACTTTCTCACATTTTTACCTTTCTTCCTTTCATTCTTTTCACCAGTCTTTATTTCTATATTTCTTTATTATATTTTCTTTCTTTCATTCTATCTACATCTAACATCGATAACCTACATTTAAACGGCTGCAAATCAAGACACAGTCCCAAAGCAGAGACATGCCACAAGGTTTTCCGTGTCAAAATATTCTGTTTACACCCTTTTTTCTTCGCCGATCTTTCTCGTGTCTTTACCCTCCATGTAAAGAATGACGTAGTTAATGACAGGTTTCTATGCTTACATGTTTACGGTGGGAAAATCTGTCATTGTTATAACAGAAGATTAATATTAAATTCGGTGATGTGCGCAAACTCGAATTAGAAGGTTATTTTCTTTTTGAGCCTAGCTATAGAATCTGACCGTTCCTTATCGTAAAACGATTATCACTGACAGCAGCATGGGAATTTGATTGAATAATTGCCTTCACGGACGTAATGATATCTGATTGAAAATTACATTGCCAAGGATTATTCGTGTAATTTATACAGAATATTGCACAGTATGAAGAATGCTATTAAAGGCCTAAATGCAGACTCCTGCTGACTGATGTAAACGTTTATTAAAAAGGTTGACAGAAAATTTTTCATGAAAATTACAAGTGCATTTAATGTTAATTTTTAAGGCGAATGCTTTGTTCAATGTGAAAATTACGTGAAAAGCCAAAAATAATGATTACTAGATTTATTTAGGCGTTATGTAGCTATTGATCTTCTTATTTTTAGAAATTAATGCCGTGTTTAAAACTTCACGAAAGCGTCGTACGATAAGAGAGGAAAATGCTTCTTTTATTTTCGTTTAAATACGAAGGGTCTGACTGAGGAGAAAACCAGAATTCGAAAAGAAATGGCTGCAGCTTTCGTTACATTTTCGTTGCATTATTGTTCTTAGAAAACGATTCTTTCTTATTGTTTTAAGATTTGTATTTAATAGATAAACGTGTTTGCGTAAAAATAAGCATTTTTAATAGTGTAAATATGACGTCTTCCGGCCTGTGAATTCGAGAGTCTTAAAATGGGTTATCGCTGGAACCTCAGGGTCGTAGCTGCCCGATTCTCACTTTCCAGCCTCTGTCGAGCGTGGTCTTGGGGGTAAAGAATTGTTTCCCACCCTAAAACATCTTCCACAGAGGAAACGCTAGTAACCTCTCACTACTCTGTTCATATTTTCATGACAGATGTTCGGACGAGAAGCATTCTTTTCCTCCACGGTCTAGACCTTCTCAGCTAGGAGCCACCACACCACATAACACGGAGTTATCTTAATTTCCTTCATATTCCATTCGTAAGGAAGAAGTTCGACTCAGACGGCTTCTTACTTTGAACTGTTGAATTGTGAAACGGACTACTGAGATGATATTTTCCCGGTCCCCACCAATCTTGGCCTCAAGTAAAGACAAATCGTTATCTATAATACACTGGCAGCATGGCCCGGCGTTGCCCGTGCTTGATTAAAAAATCCTACGACTCATACAGCAATCGCTATCACTTGACTTAAAATAGTTTTGCCCTTCCTTGGCTTTAAAGGAGTGCCCTTTGCCGTGCTGATGTTGCTACATGCCTTACTCCTTGCCTATCTCACACTGCGAATCTTTTCTAAGCTCTATACTAAACATTAAATCTGTTACGAAAAAAGAACTAAACAAAATGAACACAAAACGATCAGCTTTAAAAAAGGACTCGTAACTGGAAAAACCGAATGAAAAAAGAATGTTAACAACAAATACTTTTTCACACCCAACTCAATTCTGCGGAATCAGAATCAACGTTGAGTTTAAGCAAGCGAATGTGCCAATTGGAGTAAAGTGCCATGCAGATTTAAATTTTTCCCACTTGTGACGAATGCAGCTATCGATTTTTTTTTGCATGCTAGCATGCTAGTTAACATTCGTGTCAGTCAGTAATTGGCTCTCACACTGGCCAATAGAATCTTCCTGCCTAATCGTGGCAGCCAGCTATTGGCTCTCACCCTGGCGAGTAGAAAATGGCCGCAAACTACATGAAAACTGAAAAGCATGAAAAAAAATCGATTATTTTCACTATCGATGGCAGTTGTGAAATGCAATGTCGGTGTTCCCGCTAACTTGGAGCATGTGCATGTAAATTTTGGTGCAAATCCGTCGAACAATTCAGCCGTGCATTCGTTACACACACACACACACACACACACACACATCCTGCCGTTTATAGATAGAGATGCACATACACACACACACAAACACACATCCTGCCTTTTATAGATAGAAATGCACACACACATACGCACACACATCATATTTAGTTTAAAATATTATGATAAAACATGCTGAAATCGCTATACAAATGCTTTCATATTTCAATACTTTGGTTATGCTTCTTATGAAAGCTGTTGTGTATCGATTTCAACATGTTTATATTATCTGTCTATATCTCTGAGATGAGGTATTATGATTACTTGCGCTGTTTACATTATTCGGACTGTTATCCTCGTCTTCATTGCCATATTCACAATGTTTAAGTCGCTGTACACTCCGGCCTTCCTCAAGTACACATAGCCCAGTGGATAAAGACGTTGTTAAGAGCCAGTGACTAGACCCAAAAGCGTTGTGAATAAAAATACCAGGTCACAGCAGTGGTGAACCACAACTTGAAGAGTTGACTTTAAGTGAAAATAACTGAGAAATCTGGAAGAGGCATGGCACGTGGAACTAGAACGCTCTATCCCAGTGGACGAAATAAAAGGTTCTGATCGAAATTCCAATCACCTGTAGAAGGCTGGAACTTACAACGGCCGAAACTTTGTGAATATGGCAATAAAGATGAAGGTAACAGTCGGGGTAATGTAAATAATGCAAGCAATGTTTATATAATAATCTTTTATAATAATAATAATAATAATAATAATAATAATAATAATATATTGGTTTATTTTGTATTGAGCACTTTTTTTTAAAATAAATGCTACGAACAGTGGAATTTTACTCTATCTGTTCTTTCTCTCATTTGTATATATATATATATATATATATATATATATATATATATATATATATATATATATATATAGGTGTGTGTATCATACATAGATATTGTTTTCATAGTTCATTATATTAGATATATTTTCCCTTCAAATATTTATTAATAAATTTCAATATATGATCGTAACTCGAAAATCATAGCTGATATTTTTTCATAAATTTAATCTGGTTTAATATAGGAAAATTATGGAAGAGGGTTTTATAATGTACGTCACAAAGAACTGTTTCAACTACAAGGAAAGCTCGATTTATTTGGTGAAGATATTTGAATTGTGCAGAAATTTATTGTGAGCAAACTGCCTGCATGAGGATAGAAATTAAAATCTTGCCATCTAAAAAAAATTTCTGGTTTTAAATAAATAGCAACAGTTTCATAAGTTATAGAAAACGAATTAATCAAAGGTTTCCCAAGGGTATTTGCGTATAAGTGAATAGCATGAACCGAACTGCAATTGGAACTCGGTTCTCCACTTAAGAATTCTGATCCTTTAGCCACTATGCCACCCGCACATCCAAAGTCACAGCACCTGGTAGTACCAAGCTTACAGTATCCATCTAGGTACCAACGATGCTTAACGATTGTAAGGGGACCAATACGCAATATATCTGTAATGCTTTGATATTCCAATCTCTTTATCGCTTTCGCACTGACATATTCTTTGGAAGATTTCATTAATTTCCGTCCTTTTATACGTAACCACTGTTCCAATTATTATTCCTAAATTTAAAATCACCGACAACATAACGTCCAGGGTATGACGATAAACTATGTCCACCAGCAAGGCCTCTGATCAGCAGGTTTTGAGGAGCATGGAACCACCTCTTAATTGCTGATGTTCCCAGTTCCGCCCTGACCCGGGGTGGTAGCACCAATTAGGGCCCCAGCCATGTGTAAATAGTCAAGCCCGAAACTGGGGTAAAAACATTATGAAAGTGTAAAAATAGGTTTTAATAGAAGAAATACTTTAAAAAATTATTACCAACAATAAATATTTGAAGAACAATAATATTACCAGCAATAGATTTTTGAAAAAAACATTACCAACAAACTTTTTTAAAAAAATAGATATTACTAATATTACATTTTTGAAAAAAAAATATTACCAGCAATTCATTTTTGAAGGAAAAATATTACCAGAAATAGGTTTTTGACAAAACAAAATATTAGGTTGGTGCAAAAATAATGCCGGTTTTTGACTTATTTTTTAAAGTCAAAGCCGACATGATTTTGCACCAACCGAATATTATCAGTAATAAAAATTTTGTAGCCATTAAATAACCGATTAAGATTGATATGCCGTAAAACAAACCAACCCCAAAATATTACCAGCAATTTAAAATTGTGTCGGTATGAAATAACCCATAGAGTTTGATATGCCGTGAAACAATCAACACCAAAATATTACCAGCAATAAAAATGTTGTCGGTATTAAATAACCCATTGATGTTGATATGCCGTAAAAACAAATAAACCCAAAATATTACCAGCAATAAAAATGTTGTCCCCATTAAATAATAACCCATTGAGGTTGATATGCGGTAAAACAAACCACACCAAAAATATTACCAGCAATGAAAATTGTGTCGGCATCAAATAACCGATTGAGATTGATATGCCCTAAAAGAACCCAAACCAAAAATATTACCAGCAATAAAATTTTGTCGGTATTAAATAACCCATTGAGAGTGATATGCTGTAAAACAAACCAACCAAAAATATTACCAGCAATAAAAATTTTGTCGGCATCAAATAACCGATTGAGCTTGATATGCCCTAAAACAAACCAACCCCAAAATATTAACAGCAATAAAAAAAAGTGTCCCTATTAAATAACCCATTGAGTTTGATATGCCGTAAAACAAACAATCCCGAAAATATTACTAGCTATAAAAATTTTGTCGGCATCATATAACACATTGAGGTTGATATCCCATAAAACAAACCAAACCAAAAATATTACCTGAAATAAAAATTTTGTCGACATTTAATAACCCATTGAGTTTGATATGCCATAAACCAAATCAAACAAAAAATAATACTTGCAATAAAATTTTTGTCGGCATCAAATAACCCATTGAGGTTGATATGCCGTAAAACAAACCAAACCAAAAATATTACCAGCAATAAAAATTTTGGCCCAATTAAATAACCCATTGAGGTTGATATGCCGTAAAACAAACCATACCAAAAATATTACCAGCAATAAAAATTTTGTCGGCATCAAATAACCCATTTAGGTTGATATGACGTAAAACAAACCAACTTAAAAATATTACCAGCATGAAAAATTTTTGTCGGCATCCAATAACCCATTGAGCATGATATGCCGTAAAACAAACCAAACCAAAAATATTACATGCTATAAAAATTTTGTCGACATTAAATAACCCATGCCGTAAAAGAAACAAACCCAAAAATATTACCAGCAATTTAAAATTGTGTCGGTATTAAATAACCCATTGATTTTGATATGCCTTAAAACAAACCAACCAAAAAATATTACCAGCAATAAAAATTTTGTCGGGATCAAATAACCCATTGAGTTTGATATGCCTTAAAACAAACCAACCAAAAAATATTACCAGCAATAAAAATGTTGTCGGCATCAAATAACCCATTAAGCATGATATGCCGGAAAACAAACCAAACCAAAAATATTACATGCAATAAAAATTTTGTCGACATTAAATAACCGATTGAGCTTGATATGCCGTAAAATAAACCAACCCAAATATATTACCAGCAATTTAAAATTGTTTCGGTATTAAATAACCCATTGAGTTTGATATGCCGTGAAACAATCAACACCAAAATATTACCAGCAATAAAAAATTTTGTCGGTATTAAATAACCCATTGAGGTTGATATGCCGTAAAACAAACCAAACCAAAAATATTACCAGCAATAAAAATTTTGGCCCAATTAAATAACCCATTGAGGTTGATATGCCGTAAAACAAACCATACCAAAAATATTACCAGCAATAAAAATTTTGTCGGCATCAAATAACCCATTGAGGTTGATATGACGTAAAAAAAACCAACCTAAAAATATTACCAGCAATAAAATTTTTTGTCGGCATCCAATAACCCATTGAGCATGATATGCCGTAAAACAAACCAAACCAAAAATATTACATGCAATAAAAATTTTGTCGACATTAAATAACCGATGCCGTAAAACAAACCAACCCAAAAATATTACCAGCAATTTAAAATTGTGTCGGTATTAAATAACCCATTGAGGTTGATATACCGTAAAACAAACCAAACCAAAAATATTACCAGCAATAAAAAAAAAAAATTAGGTATTAAATAACCCGTTGAGCTTGATATGCCGTAAAACAAACGAAACCAAAAATATTACTAGCCATTAAAATTTTATCGGGATCAAATAACCCATTGAGGTTGATATGCCGTAAAACAAACCAACTAAAAAATATTACCAGTAATAAAAAATTTGTCGGCATCAAATAACCCATTGAGGTTGATATGCCGTAAAACAAAACAACCCAAAAATATTACCAGCAATAAAAATTTTGTCGGCATCAAATAACCCATTGAGGATAATATGCCGTAAAACAAACCAAACCAAAAATATTACCAGCAATAACATTTTTTTCGGAATTAAATAACCCATTTAGGTGGATATGCCATAAAACAAATCAAACCCAAAATATTACCAGCAATACAAATTTTTCTCGGTATTAAATAACCCATTGTGGTTCATATGCCGTAAAACAAACCAAACCAAAAGTATTACCAGCAATAAAAATTTTGTCGGCATCAAATAACCCATTGAGCATGAAATGCCGTAAAACAAACCAAACCAAAAATATTACATGGAATAAAAATTTTGTCGACATTAACTAACCGATTGATATGCCGTAAAAGAAACCAACCCAAAAAGATTACCAGCAATTTAAAATTTTGTCGGTATTAAATAACCCATTGAGTTTAATATGCCGTAAAACAATGAACCCCGAAAACATTACCAGCAATAAAAATTTTGTCGGTATTAAATAACCCATTGAGGTTGATATGCCATAAAACAAGCCAAACCAAAAATATTACCTGCAATGAATTTTTTTTCGGCATTAAATAACCCATTGAGATTGATATGCCACAAAACAAAACAAACCAAAAATATTACCGGCAATAAAAATTTTGTTGACATTAAATAACCCATTGAGTTTGGTATGCCGTAAAATAGACCAAACGAAACAAATCAAACCAACGACAACACAAAGTTCAATTGAATTCTCCAGACTTTATGCAATCTGGCTTTGATCATTTGACGGGAAAAATGCACTTGTACCTAAGTTACTGATGATGTTCATTTTGAGAGGTTTCAATTGCTTCATAATATTTACATGCTTTATTTTCACTACCACCATGCGTTGCGTTTTTTTTTATTATTATTATCCCACCTTGTACTCGTCTCGTGCGTATTTGACCCCTCTCATTGCAGCCCTTAATGACTATAGAATCTGTCCGCATTTGACAATATTAAAAACGACAGATGACTATAAAAAAAATAAGTAACCAAGTAATCTTTTTTTTTCTTAGTTCTATAAATATCGGAGCTAATTAATAAAATCGGTAGCAGAAGATATTTTTCGTAACCTGAGTACGTTATAGATTTTTCTTTCAGTAGGGTTTATAATTTACAAGGTACGAGGGCCAGTCAAGGTAGGGAGTTACGTTAAGGGGTAGTTTATATGAATAGCAAAGTAAGATAAAGGTTAATCCTTGACTTGAAGTGTAAGATTGTAGTAATCGGGGAAAGATCCTCTTGGGACTCTCATCCGCAGAGCAGTGGTTGGTGAATAGAAGGCCACCGAGTGGAACTTACTTCTCTCGCGGTGAAATTTGCTTCTCACCGATGGAATACGAAGGGAATGTGGGTGGTTTGCTACAATCGAAGTGGCATGGGCGGCCCTAGCTGTAAAATTTACACCTGGCAAAACCAAGGAACGTTGTTCGTCCGAGCATTTTCTATGGAAGTATAAACAAAGCATTGAGTGGCTCGCCACATTCCGCCTGCGAGAGAGGAGTTGGTGGAAAATTGGAAAACGAGGACCAGGCAACTCCCATCCAAATTTGAAAATAGTACTCCATTTTCGATATGAAATGGCACTGGTAAAGTAGATGATAGCATGTGGTGTCAAGTACTTACGAGAGTGATACAGTTAGCCGATCATTTACCTACATTTTTTGCGATGGATCGTATATAATAGTTCCACTTGATGTCGGGTGTGACTTTGTGGTCCAATATATCTCAAGCCAACCTACCTGCTCGGAGGTGGGGGACATCCGTTCATCGAGTCTGGCGGTAGTTCGCGGACTGATCGGCGGTGATGGACTGTAAGTAGTTTCGTTTTAGAAGCATTGAATGTAACCAGCCAGATTTTTTTTCCCACTGGAAAGTTAGTGCTCGCTCGGAAGAGAGGTCAGCTGATAATCTCTGATCGTCATGAGTTTTAAAGATGCGCCCGTATATCGTCGTATCATCGGCATAGATGTTTACAAATAATCTGAGTATATTCTTAGGCAGATCATATATGTAAACCAGACAGAGGGTTGGTACAAGAAGTGACACATGGGGGACTCCTACGTTGACCGCCAGTCTCAGAGGACTGGCCGTTAATAACTACTTAAGGGTTAGTTTATATCGTTACGAGGGGGGAGATAATGGTTAACTCTAGACTTGAACGGAGTAAGATTGCAGGGATCTGGGAACAAAACCACCTGTGAGTCTGTTCCAAAGAGCAGTGGTTCGCGGGTAGAAACTGTTTGAGTGGAACTTACTTCTCACCGATGGAATAGGGACGAAATATGGGTGGTTTACAACTATGTAAGTGGCATGGTGGGTCCTAGATATTAAGGTTAGGACTGACAGAATCAAGGAATGTTTATTCGACCGAGCATTTTCCATGGGAATAAAGACAGAACATTGAGAGTCTCGACACATTCCGCCTGTGTTGAGAGAGGTTTGAGGGTGGAAAATAATTCTTCTCCAAGAACTCGGAGACGCATAACAGTAAAAATGAAAAAAAAATAGTCTATTGAAGCGTTATGTAATGTCTACTCTGCAACAGGGCAATGCAGCGCAATTTCCTTACAAATGAAAAAACGATTGCTTGGAGATTATGTTGAAAACCGTATAGACAGTATTCGTAACAAGTGAAAATCAGTAAAAACAGCAAAAAAACAACAAAAAAAAAACTGTTGTTAATAAACAGAAAATAATCAGAGCGGGTTGTTCAATCTTGCGTTGGATAAGCTTGGACGAGGGCCTTGTCTACATCTGTCGGTTTTCGTCTACGGCGAGGTAATGTTCGAAGGGAGCGCACGAGCACACTGGCATTGCGGCGTCAGATGTGAGATTCTTGGATTGTCGCAAGACGAAATACAGTCTCAAAGGAGTGTCATGAATACGCAGTTCTATTGGCAGAAACTGTGGAAAGCGATAAATGTGAACGTTATGAAGGAATATAGTAAAGCTTGAGAGAGTAAGTGAGTATGTAAAAGAAAGAGAGAGAAAAGGAAAATATATATGGAAAATATTTGGAGTACTAAGACCACCAGACGTTTCTTTATAAGGAAATATTCGCCATTCACTGGCCGTTCAGATATGCTGATTACGGTCGAAATTTATAAAATTTTTCTATTAAAATAATTTTTCATGAAAATAGTTTTATCAAGACCACTACCCATTTTCCTTTTCCAGTATTGATGGGTTTTTTTTCGCAACCTTTTGTTTAACGTCGTCGGATACATCTAGTATTTGATTCTGTTCTTTTGTCTTCGAGTTATGTGTGCTATCCTTTTTGGTTGTTGCTGCTGCTGAAGGTCCTCAAATTATGTGGTTTCTGTTATCTGGTACAGTTCTTTGTGACACCAGTCCACAAAGTTCGAGGAAGAATAGTCTCCACTAAAACTTAGAAGCATTACTTGTTCGACAGAATTTTAACCTTTGATCTGAAAGACCGGTTGTATACAGCTGACAGTTTAGATATTTCTGAACGAGCTTGTCACCTCGCAGGGCATCCATAGGAAGAGACTATTTAAGCACATGACTCGAGTATTTAGATTAATGTTTTGGTTTCTGTATCAACTTGCGGTGTTGGGCGAAACTATCCCTAGCACAGCCTATTCTACGCTCAATTTTCTATATCTTATATGCTTAATTTATTATAACTAATCTATGAATCATAAATGCACGATAGAATTTTATGGATGCGATTTTGATTCTAAGCTTCCTTCATGAAATTTAGCAAAATGTTTATAAATTCGTAGAGACGGTCAAACTTTAGCCTCACAGAAAATATGTATCTATCTCTATTTCTGAGATGAGGTATTATTTACACTATTTACATTATTCAGAATATTGTCTTCATCTTTGTCGCTATATTTATTACAACGTTTCGGTCGTTCAGTATCTGTCTATATTTCTGTGATGAGGCATTATTTACACTATTTACATTATTCAGAATATTGTCTTCATCTTTGTCGCTATATTTATTACAACGTTTCGGCCGTTCAGTATCTGTCTATATTTCTGAGATGAGGCATTATTTACACTATTTACATTATTCAGACTATTGTCTTCATCTTTGTCGCCATATTTATTACAACGTTTCGGCTGTTGTACGCTCTGGCCTTCTTCAGGTGGTTGGAATGTCAAACTGAACCCTTTATTTCGCTCACTGGGGTAGACCGTTCTAGTTCCACGTGCCATGTTTAATGGATGTAAGTTATCAATTATCTCCTGTTAATTCCCCTCTCCAAGTTCGCCACTGCCCTAACCAGGTATTGAATTCACACTCTTTGGGTACTGTCACTGGATCTAACCAACGTTTTTATCCATTGTGCCATGTGTACTTGAGTGTAAACACCAGCAATTCAGAGGTGGTTCCATGCTCCTCAAAACCTCCTGATCAGAGGCCTTCCTGTTGGACATAGTTTATCGTCTTACCCTGGACGGAGATGTAGTTTATCGTCATTCTCAGGACGGGGAATAGCTGTTGAGTCCTTTATGGAAATTTCCAATAACTTGACCGATTTTAAATGTGAATTAACTTTAAGCATCTAATGATTTTTTTTTTTATTTCAGATTTAACAACTTAAGCCTTTGGCAATTTCAACCATGGAAAGATTATCTTCAGCATCTTTCTGTAGAACCGCATTTCCGTCGCTTCGAGTCTCTTCTTCATCTTTGAAGAGACCGTCCAGCATTCGCTGCCGTAAAGGAGGACAGTAGTCTTTTTTTTGTTACCAAATAGATCCTGCTTTTTTTTTTACAATACTCTGCCCAGGATTGGTATTCGGCCTTGACCATCCCAATACGTTTGCGGATCTCAGTGTCGCACTTGCTTCCCTCTGTCATAACATATACTTAAACTTCCGCGCCTGCTTGATTTTAGTGTCCCTGACCTGTAAATCGCATTTCGAGTCCATCCTTTTACTGATGATCATGCATTGTGTCTTCATGTAATTTATCATTAGTCCCTCCTTCTCGCTCTCCTTCGCTACCTTCTGTAAGAGAATTTTCTTTTCTGTGTCTGTTATCAGTACTGTGTCATCTGCGCATCTGATGTTGAGTGTTCATTGTGGCCGGCGATGCTGAATCTCGATAGGATTTCTAATTCTTTCAGAATCGCCTACCGTCACTTAATACTTAGCGAGGGACACCACACTTTACAGGGCATCATCAGAAATAAACGTTTCTCATTCATTTAAAGATGATGATAATATTGTGTTAATTACATGCGTAAAAGCTTTATCGTTACTAATACTACAGTAGCACTTTTGTTTTCTCTCTTCAAATAATAATAATAATAATAATAATTCTGTTAATGATGTTTTTAATTATACTGATGTTAATAATTCGTATAATCAGAAAGACGACAAAGATAACAAATTATTCGTGTCATTGCGCATGCGTGGAGATGTGTAAAAGTTTTCCTCATAAGAGTATATATATATGTGTGTGTGTGTGTGTGTGTGTATGTGTGTGTGTGTGGTTATTGTGTGAGTTTTCTTACCCTGGGGAATGACGTGACACATCTTTCGAATAATTATCTTCTGACAAATAATTAAAATCCAATTAAAAATCGCAAGTCTCAATGGTGTCTGCTATTCAGCTCAGGATCTGTGTGATGAGATGCAATGTTATTAGAGGCCCGGATGCAAACAAAACGAGGGAATCAGGAGGCGTAAAGAGCAGGTTGGCATCAATAATAATAATGTTCATAATAATAATAATAATATAAGTAGTTGCATTTCATAGTCTAAACAGTTTACGATGAAGACTGAATAAAATTCAAAGAAATTACGTTTGGATTAAATTAATACCTCAATCTGAACAAACTGTGTTTTTTGTCTTCTCTTTTTTGGGGGATTTGAGAAACCTAAGCTGGAAATTCGTGTCGACAAATAAGCCAGGAGCCAAAATTTAGTCGTTGTCCAAGTCAATTGATGATTAATATCTTGTTATAGACACATTTTAAGCTTGTTATTCAGTATATGATTGGCGCTCCTGTTGCGAAATTACGAACAATAGTGTTCTGATATGAGAACAATGGGATTTAGCAGACAGTCACACATTTAAGGAATATGACAATTCTTTTATTATTATCATGTTTGCATATTAACCGTTTCATGGTGATAAGCAACCTTCTGCAGATATAAACATGGCCGGAAGTAAATACGAATAATAAGCAATTTGAACTCTACGTAGTGTCCTTTCAGGACGTGGAGATAATGGGTCTTTAGAGCTTCCTCTCCTTTTTTACATCTCCGTAATATTTGTTTCTTTAATATCCCTCCCATCACCCGTTCTGTTATCAACATACCGACACTAACACGGACTTGGAAACACGATTATGTGATTACAGTTTTCGCGCCGACAACCGTTACACTACCGAACAATTTCTTATAAACGGATAATAAAAAGGTGTGGCAGAAATAACTCCCCATCCTGGGTATGACGATAAACTACATCAGGCAGCAAGGCCTCTGATCAGGAGGTTTTGAGGAGCGTGAAACAACCTCCTATTTGTTGGTGTTTCAAGGGCCACCAGGACTCAAGCCGGTAGCATCTGTTAGGGCCCCAACTATGGGCTAATAGTTAACCCCCAAACTGGGGTCAAAACAATGTGAAAGTGTAAAAATAGGTTTTAATACCAGAAATACATTTTTGAAGAAAAATATTAACAGCAATAAATTTTTTGGAAAAAAATATTATCAGAAATAAAAATCTTGTCGGTATTAAATAACTGTTGTGGCCTTCTGAGGACCAGAAATAAAGGTACAAGAGAGGAACTGAGTTTAAAAAAATACGTTAACAGAAACCGTAGTACAAACATATACAAACGAGAGTGTTAGAGCAAGAATATTCGGTCCGATGCAAACTTCCCTCCCAATATGCAGTACCTGCTCCTATTAATAGCTGGGATGGTCCATGCCTGCGTGGGTAAATTACCATAAAAATAACCCATTGAGGTTGATATGCCGTAAGAAAAAACAAACCAAACCAAGAAATAACTCCTATAGATAACTCCCAGAAATCGTTCCCACTTAATGGTAAGATAATAATTAGATGAAGACATCATTGCTAATAATGTTTTACTATTGTGTGAGAAATATATTGGAAGGTATGTGTAGGAGATATTTCAACTGCACCGTATATTTTGAGTTAAAAGAAGTTAAAATAATTTTTGTGTGTATACGACTATTGATCTCGTGTATAGCAGTAAATTCTCGACAGTCTCCTCACAGATGAAGAAGAGACTTAAAGTAACGGAGGTTTGGTTTGATGCGACGAATGTTGAGAATATTATGGAGAGAGCAAATCCAAGAAGAGGAAATATAACGATATGAATAGTACCTAACAGACAAAGCAAAGTACGAGACGAAAATGCAGAGACACATAAAAATAGCAAATATGTTTTAAATTTAAACATGGGGAAATAATTTGAAAGTTGACCACTTGTGAGCGCGCACGTTTACGGGATTTTAGGTTTGGTTTGGTTTGTTTTGTTTTACAGCATCTCAACCTCAATGGGTTATTTAATGCCAACATGATTTTTATTGCTGGTAATATTTTTTTCTTCAAAAATGTATTGCTGATAATAATTTTTTTCTTTTCAAAAATGTATTGCTCGTAATAATTTTTTCAAAAAATTTATTGCTGGTAATATTTTTGCAAAAATGTATTGCAAGTAATATTTTTCTGCAAAGATGTATTGCTGGTAAGAATATTTTACAAAAATATATTGCTGGTATGAAAAACTATTTTTACACTTTCATAGTTTTTTGATCACAGTTTGGGAGTTAACTATTTTGCCCATAGCTGGGACCCTAACAGGGTAGACCTGGGAATATCTGCAATTAAGAGATGATTTCATGCTCCTCAACACCTCCTTATCAGAGGCCTTGATGCTGGATGTAGTTTGTTGTCTTACCTACGACTCGGATGTAGTTTATCGTCTTAACCAGGACGCCTCATTTGGAGCGGTTTTACTCCTCTGCAGATGTGCAATCGGCGTATTTTGAAGCCCCAGCCGACAGGGCGTCGGGACGTCCGGGAATAAGGGACTAGTCTAATATGAATGCTAACATTCAATGTAAACAAGACAGTGTAGGAAAGAGACGACAACGTTCGAAGTTCATGGAAATTAGAAAGACAAACTTTATTTATACTAAAAACCACGAAAAGGATAATACATGAAAATTGCACTAATATTTTTTTTTTCCTTGCTATGGGAATTTTTTCCAGCCATTTAAAATAAATTATATAAAAAGGTGATTTTTGTACTTATATTACAAACTGCAGATAAAAAAGAAAAGGGTTACTCAGTTACTTTCATCTTATTCTTAACTGTTATAATTTTAATAACAATTTCAAACAACATCTACGTGTTTTAAAAATGTGTTATGAAATTGATTTAACCCGTTAAAAATTTCGGCAAACACGGCCGGGGATGTAAAAAAAAATAGCTTTACTGCTAACTCCCTACTTCTTTAACGTAACACCGATTCGTATTTTTTTGCAGCTCAGTTGCAATAACGACATCCGCCCTGCTTCAATGGGTTGAAGGAAGAAGGGATGATGACGTCGCTCCCATTATGCCTATTAGGCACACTTCTAAAATACCCTGTGTAAAACTCTCTGGAAATCTCTTTAAAAACCGTGCGAGTCATCCTTTTTATGTATCTGTAAGGTGTGGCTAAGCCCAGACGCGTCACATGAGGATTATATATGATCAAAGTAAACAAATAAATTATCATTTCTTCTTTTTTCCTGCGAAATAAACTCAAAATAAATTTTAAAAAAGACGAAAATTCAAGCGTCTGCTAAATATTGACACTTGTATACATTATTTTTTAATCTTAAAATAAATTACATTGCATCAATGAAATATATTCACATAGCTAAATATAACAAAATGTTTGTTTTTCTTATTTCAATTTCCAACAAATAAGCATAGTTTTAGAGATAGAAAATGTCTTTCGAAATAAATGTGATCCAAACTGCTATGTAACATTTACTATACTTAATGACACCGAAGGCTGATCTATATCTCCATAGCTAAAATAGTAACTTGAAAACACAAATATATAGAAGTGTACTGAGAATAAATTGGACACAGTGGTCCGGAGAAACGGAGTAAAGCAATTGGAAATAGGAAAATTTGCTTGGAAATAAAGAAAAGAATACTGAAACGCTAGATCATATCTAATCTCTACTACTGCAGTGAATGCTGGCCAATTTCTTCACAGATAAAGCGACATGAAGAGATATGATTTTACCAATGAATGCGGAGAATACAAAGGGCTGCTGATTGATTAGTTTTTATGGCTTATCAACCTTCTCCACCTTATTTTTAATATTTATATATTTTTAAGCGATAACAATGATTTTTTAAAAATATAAATATTTTTAGAGATAATAATGATTTTTACTGATATGATTTACTAATTAACCCATAGCCGGGGGAGAAGAAGGTAATTTTTTGATTATGACGTACCAGAGTGCAATTAGACCTCGGCTCTCCTAATAACAATTCGAAACCGTTTTCTGTTACAACAGCCTGCAATTAGACCTCGGCTCTCCTAATAACAATTCGAAACCGTTTTCTGTTACAACAGCCGCACCTCAAAGCTTACAGCAACTGGTAATCCCAAACGGTCACCCATCTAGGTACAGATTCGGATCGACGTTGCTTAACTTTGGTGATGGTACGGAGGACGGTGTTTCAACGTGATATGACCGGGGAATACCATGTGGGTAATGAGAAAATTGAATTATCTGTGCAGACAAATGAAAATATCTCATAGAAATCGACAACAGCATCGACTGACAAAACATCTTTTGGACAGAAATCTACAGATTTCGTAGTCAATGGCATATGAAAACCATTACATATCAAATAACATTTGTAAATCTACGTTCTGCCCAGAAAACACGATCATGTTTTGAGAAAAGAAGGAATAATCAAAAAAGATATTTTAAAAAAAAAGAGAAAACCGATAATAACAACAAAAATGATATGATCTTTAAGAACATGCAATGTTAACAGCCAAAATTGCAATATGAGCACCAATAAAAAAAAACAGTTGCTGAAGACACTAGGTTTATAATACCGAGAAATTCATACACAGATGTTCTCAAGGACACAAGTTACAGTGGATAAAGACATTAGTAAAAGAGTGTGAGTTAAATACCTGGTTGAAGCACGTGGAGAACTTGGAGATAACTGATAACTGGCATTCATTAGACATGGCACTAGAACAGTCTATTCCAGTGAGCGAAATAAAGGGTTCAGTTCGACATTCCAACCAACTGAAGAAGGCTGGAGCGTACAACGGTCGAAACATTGTGATGAATATGGCGACAAAGATGAGAACAATAGTCCGAAGAATATAAATAGTGTACATAATACCTCATCTCAAAAATATAGACAGAAACAAAAAAAAAAAAAAAGAAAGATATTTCGTTGGTTTCCGACAAAGGATAACTATGCCCATCCATTGTTCTCGGTCCGAGGTAAACTTAGTAAGACATAAATAAAACGCCGAGGAAAATGCTAAGGAAACTGAATCATTTTATTTCAGAGTAAATTACATTTATGTTTTGAATATTGTCCTGAATTTCTCGGAAGAAAGCTCAAATTTAACCCACTTTTTATACTCTCGGGCATTGTCTGAACATAAGTACCCTAAGAACAGACATAATTCTATAGTCTTGGTGGCAACCAGTCTAGGAGAAGCAATATCCCTTAACTATGTATAAATAGTAGAGCAGTCTGGGCTCTATAGCCATGGTTGGTAACCAGACTAAGAGAAGGACATCTCCGAATTCAAATCAGGAACCAGAGTCCCTACGACGACACCAGTACCAGCTGACTTGATGCTGTATTGGCCTATGCCCTTTTCTTGGGTAACATCGGTAGCTTAGGGAGAGAAGCGTGCTGCATGGGCAACTGCCGATCTCTCATAAAAATTCTACCCAGGCCTGTACCCTGGAGAGATCATAACTCTTCAGGGGCAGATCCTGTCATTTCAGTTACCCTATTTAAAATTTTATCATTTAGTTCATATTTTTCTTATATACTATGTTTCACGATTTTTAGCATATATGAAAAAAAGCACAAGATATTTTCATTTTCTAAAATTTGAGTCAAATGGCCAATAAAAAAACAAAACAAATATGTAAATTTCAAAACTACAAATTTTTAAGAATATTTTTTTTTTATTTTCATTAAACAGCTTAAAGTGCTTGTAATTTGCACAATTATCACTAAAACCTGAAAATCCTGTAGTTATTTGACAGGGTTGAAACTGAACAACACTAGTAAGAAAAGAGTAAGTATTGTTATCAGTAAAAAAGACAACCTAAGATTTCAAGTACGAACCATAAAACAAGTAAAAATTGTTCATATCTAGAAAGTTCATTAACAAAGGGCAGAAAACGCTGCAACAAAATCCGAGGGCGCATAGTAATAGTCATCTAAAAGCTAAGCAAAGTATTAAGTAAAAGGAAAATTTCAATACAATGGAATCTCGCTTCACGAATTTATTAGGTTGGTGCAAAAATAATGACGTATTAATGTCGTTTTTTACGTTAAAAAACACGTAAAAAAACGACATTATTACGTTAATATTTTTGCACCAACCTAATAATTCGTTCCTGAAGGCCGTTCGTAACCCGAAATATTCGTAAACCGAAACTATTTTTCCAATAAGAATTAATGTAGAAAAAAAAAGTCACCGTACAATAAAATTGGAAAAGGAAAGTACGGTATAACACACGAATGTATACAAAACGGTGGTCGTCTCGGAGATTATTCCGTTCGTGTTAACTCGTTTCGGTAATGTTGTTCGGGAACCGAAATTTTGTTCGATAACTGAGGCATTTTCATCTCGAATTTTCTGTTCGCAAACCGATCTGTTCGACATGTGAGACGTTTGAGAACCGAGCTTCCTCTGTATTTATAAAAAAATAGTGCATGAATGCTACATAATATAGGACCTACTATATGACAATGAAGAAGAGACTTGAGGCAATAGAGGTATGGCTCTACAGAAACATGATGAGAATTCTGCGGACTGAGAACGTCAGTAACGACAAAATATTAGGAAAAATGAAAACAAAAATTACATTACAGTAAGACTAAGGAAGAAACAGTTACTAGGGTGCATAAAGAGGAAGAGTGGCTTGGAGAATTTGACACTCAAAAGACCATGCTGAAACTAAGAAAGTCAGAAATAAGCAGCGAATAAAATACAGCTTGTGTAAACGGTAACAGGGATTAGGATTTAAAAAAAAAAAAAAACGATAAAACTTAATAGGAGTTACAAAGGAGAGGAAGTAGGGGAGAGATATGATCGTCAAAGCCTGAAGGAACACGGCACATACAAGAAGAAGAGATTGCTAAATCTTAAGAAAAATATTTCGTGGTTTGTTCAAGCGTCTTCTTGTACTAACGCATGATTAAGTTTTTCTTTTACGGTTTAAAAACATTAAAATGAAGAGATTTATCCCGCATCGACATCATTCCTTCTTTTGCATTTCATTTTATCCGTATTAAAAAACGGGAGTAGGCTAGAAGCTAAATCTCAAAAGCAGTACACAGCTACAAAACTACATTGCATGATACTAAAAATATCCGGGAAAACTTCGCGGTTTTTTCTTGTTGAATCTTAATTCTTTAGATTGAATAAGCTAATGGCGAGTTCCACGACAATAGAATAAGTGTACGATTCCCCCTATCACATCGTTAAATATTTCAGTTTAAAAACCTTAACAAGATATTGTAATAACAATCATAAACATGAATGCTGTTAGTTATTTTAAGAAGTAAGGGGGTTACAAATGAAAAGATTTGAAATTGACATTTTTTTTCATTTCAATAAAACAGACGTTAAACATTTGTATATTCTTTTTTTTTTCTTTCTTTCTTTCTTTCTTTCTTTCTTTCTTTCTTATTGACACAAAGTAGCGTCTCTGATATGGCTTTTCCATCTATCCACGTGGTCAAAACGGAATAGTCCTTCATCTATAAGGTTTTGGCAGGGCATAACGGTCGTGCTAACTTAGAGCAGGAGAAGCAGAATTACAATGAGAGGTTATTGATTGGTACTCTGATTAACATTGTAATTATGTTAACATTTTATCCTGTTCTATATTTATTTTGTGTCGTCGCTTTTTTTGATTTTGAATTCACCTGTAGCATTCCATATACGGAGTTGAAAATTAATTGTACTGATCGGATATGTTTTTTTATGAAATTGCACAATTCTGAATATGAAAAACCCGATAAAATGCTTTCGAAAAACCAATTATTATCCGACCCCCTGCGTAAAATGATGGATTTCTGTAAAGACTGTGACACGATAACGATACAGTGTAATCCGGATATAAGAGAAATCTGGATATAAGAGAGATTTTCTCTGGTCACAAATTAGAGCCATACTTACCTAAACAAAATAGTCCAAACCCGGATATAAGAGAAACCCGAATATAAGAGACTGCTTCTCCGGTCCTGACAACTCTCTTATATCCGGGTTACACAGTAGTATGAAATTTGCGAGATGAAGGAGAAGACGAAATCTGGTAGGTATCAAAATCAACAAGTAACAGTTGAAAAGTCTGTGTAATATAATAAGAAAAGAAGCCCTGGAGTATTTTGACACTCCCAGGGCATATAAAAACATCAGTCACAGTGGTAAGAAGAGAGTAACCTACATAAAGAGCCTAAGTCAATGGATGGTAGAAACCGGAAAGAACGGCGTACCAAAAGACAACAGCTAAGAAGTATATAATGTTGTGGACAATCATGATAGCCCACGTCCTGAAGGGACATGACACTTTGATTGAGATTTTAATTTAGGTTTCTCGACAAAGTAATTAGGAGAAAACTTTATTTAAAATCAATAATTGTCAATGACGATTGGTAGTCAGAGAAAAAACCAACAGGAATAGACAGACATATTATGTACCATATTCCTTCTAATTAAATTTAATTTTATCTCAACACCCTGTGTGGAAGACATCTTTCGTTGTTTTAATGTCTTTAACACATTATCAGTCAAGTTGTTCTAAACTATACAGACTTTCATTAACATATTGCTTCCACTGTTTTCTTTACACAGCTCACAGCTTGGGCTGTTCCTTTTACAAACAATCATATATTCTTTCCTCTTATATATATTTTTAATCATTTCACGCCAAGCAAGGTAATAAAGTCGCTAAAACGCAGGCGGTTATAGAATGTGAGATATAAGAAAAGGAAAAACATTATTAACGTGCGAGAACAATAAAATAACAGGAATTATGAAGACAGAAGATAATAATTGACATTAGATTTAATTTATTTTAAATCAGAATAGTGTACCACGAGTGAAAAGTGCGAAGGAAGAAACTTTTAGTATAAAACTTACGGTTGCATCTAGCCATTTCAGCTGTAAAAGGACGAGACATTGTCGCCAATCTATTAGTACGCTTAAATTCATAAAGTCTAAGTACCAAGGTGGAAAGTTCTTCAGAACAATTACCATAAAAGTATTTATAGAAAAGGCAGAGGGAAGCTACATTACGTAGGTGCGAAAGTGACTGAAGCCGAGATGAGAGGTCAAGAAATTAAAAACAACATTGCAGATTCTTGGATTTTATCGAGAATCTCTAAATATATTGAAGAGTTAACAAACCATATGTAACATCACTATTTAATGTATGAACGAATGGCAGATTATAAATATGTAAGATAGATTCAGATAAGAAATTTTTTCTAGCATGAAACATTGAAGCAACTTTCCACGGAGTAGATCTAGCTGTTGATTCAATATAATATTTCCGCTTAATGTCAGCGGAAAATGTTACCCCGAGAAAGCGCTAGGAGTTACACTACTGGAAGTTAGCATCCGCCATGCTTATGGAAGTCAGAAAGTGGTCTCACAGATGACTAGTAGAGATCAGTTTCGTTTTGGATGAGTTAAAATTAACAAGCCATTCCTTGCCCCAGTTAACAACGATTGTAGGTAATTGTGAGATCAGCTGATAATGAGACTTTCTATTTAATAATATTTTCTTGTTTTTATTTTACTAAAATTCGCCCTAAACAAAGCCCAAGAGCCACTCAAGCTAGACGTTCACTGATTGTTATATGGATGGTAAGAGTAAGAACTAAGAATTGCAGTTTATGAGGACCTATGGGAAATATAACTGTTAACCCTAGACTTAAAGACCATAATTGTTGGGAAAGTATCCTCTCTGGAGTCCTTTTCCTAAAGTAACCGTTCGTGGGAAGAGGCTGTCTAAATAGAACTACCTTGTTACTAAATGGAAGGAAATGTGACTCAGTGTACCAGGAAAGACGATTAATAGTTTTACATATGAAATATTCACTCTAATAGTATTCTGATTATAAAGACAACATTTCTTGTTGCAGTGTCTGGAATAATATATATATATATATATATATATATATATATATATATATATATATATATATATATATATATATATGGCAGCTCTGAGAAAAGGATACACTGTTCTTGTCCTAATTTCGTTCTAATTCTCTTTATAAATGTACTGAATTGATTGACAGATACCATTTCGCATGGAATTAAAACTGCTTTCTTACCTATTAAGAAGTACATGCTAAAAGCCTCCCTTTTTCAACACTGTTATATATTTCTCATTATTATTTTCATTGTCATATATTTTTCCTTATAATTTCACTCGGTATTGACTTAATCTAAGCCTGATAGAATTTCCATTACAAACCTTTCGATAGGTGACATTTTGTTCTGTTCAATTGAGCCAATGCCAAGCTCAACTTAAGGTTCAATATTGCAAGTCCTTCCCATTTTTGATGCATTACGCATTTCTCGTATCTGTTGCCGTGGAAAAGTTCTCCGATGTATTAATTCCATCTTTAACTCCATTTTTTTAAGAGCCTGCCATTTTTTTTTTTTAGATATTATGCGATCTGTCGAAGAGCATGTCTTCTGTGCCATTATTCATTGTGACCTTTTAATCATACCTTCTATATCTATATATACATGCATACACACACATACGCAAACATATATATATATATATATATATATATATATATATATATATATATATATATATATATATATATATATATAGGTAACTATACTCGTTTCGAAAAACCCTCGAATTTTTGATTTGGCAATAATCAAATCTATCCCGAGCGAAAAAAAAAAAAGGTTTTAAAGAAAGATAGAGCTAGAAACATGAAAGACTGTCGAAAAAAATCGCACAGATACAGGTTTAAAGCCCAAAGAATAAAACCCGACACGAGTTAACAACTAACTGAAAGAGCTCAATACAACCGTAGAGCAGATCTAGATAAACCTAGTGAGCCAGACAAACCTACCCAGGTTTCACCTAAGCGGATCGTCTAAGCGATCAGTTTTCCGCTTAAGTGAAACCTGGGTAGGTTTGTCTGGCTCACTAGGTTTATCTATCTATCTATCTATCTATCTATCTATCTATCTATCTATCTATCTATCTATATATATATATCTATATATATATATATATATATATAACCATACACACACGCATATATATGCGTGTGTCGGGGGGAGCAATGTAATGCAGAATGTTCTATTTTTCTTCTGCCTGCTTGCGTTGCTTTGTAATATTTTTGCTTGTATTTTATGGAATGCTTTGATAGTTTTTGTTGTTTCTTTTTCCTCTGCTCTTGAATTTCATCTAACACTTACTTCACATTTCATAACTCCCTTTCTTTGAAATGTTTACTGATATTACATAAACAATTAATTATATCTATGACTACTTATATATGGTAATTGTAATATTAATAATAACTGTTTCCTTATGGGGAAAAATTTCATATTCACTGACCGAACAGCCAGTATTAATGTCGGAGGAAATTCATAAAGACTAAAAACTAAAACTTTTTTTAGGTTTCTCAGTTCCATTTGGTGTTTTCGCTCTTTCCAATATTGATGCGGAATACCTTCCTAAATTACACACACAAACGCGCACACACAAACGCACACAAACATACACACACACACACACACACACACACACACACACATCTATCTATCTATCTATCTATCTATCTCTCTCTCTCTATCTCTCTCTCTCTCTCTCTCTCTCTATATATATATATATATATATATATATATATATATATATATATATATATATATATATAACAACTCAAAAACGAAGGATTTGCAGACATATCTTTATAATGAGATATGTCCTTGTTTTGGTTAACGGAACCCGCCTCTCGAAAAAATTGTAAAAGTATTTTTGAAACACCCTGTATATATATATATATATATATATATATATATATATATATATATATATATATATATATATATATATATATGCGCACTTTAATTGTTAAATATAATGCAAGAGCTAAAAGACCTTAGGTTGTGTGCTTTCAGTATTAATTACAGGAATCAGTATTAATTTTCGCATGATTATTATTATTATTAATAATAATAATAATAATAATAATAATAATAATAATAATAATAACAATCTTCCTCCTCCTCAGCATCACGTGTGATTCATTTCTTTAATCAAATCTATTGGACAAATGATTTGATGTTTTAGTGAAAATGAAAGCGAAGCAAAAATTATTCAATACGGATAACATGTAAAAAAAAAAAAATTAGCACGAAAAAACTTGTGAAATTCCAGTCGCGTGAGCTGTCTTCATAAAAGTGTCCATCCGATGTAATTCTCTAATGGATGATAACTTCACCCTTAGAGCTTCGACTCTCCTTTCCATGAACCTCTATGCTTCCCGCTCTGCAACAATATTCCACCCATTTTAAGGATGTTCCTTTTCTCTTTTTTCACTCCCTTCTTTCGCTCTCTCTCTCTCTCTCTCTGTTTCTTCATTTATCTTTTTTAGGCAATTTCATTCTCCTACCCTCTTTCCGTTCTGAATGTCGTGCCTTTTATTTTATTGCCACAAACAGGCAGTCAAACATAAAACAAATCCCGGCACGAACGTTTGTGCATGAACCGCAAAACACTTTCAAATGGTGGCGGTCACACATGCACACGTGTCCATTGAAATGCCCAGAATTTCCTCTCTTTTTTTCCCGTTAGCTTATTTTCTTTTTGATTAAGGTTCTTTTGTTTCGAGTTGTGGCTCTTTTTAGATTTAGACAGGCTTGCGTCAGGTTTGTTTCATTTTATTTTTTTGATAGGGCCAGTCATTTTTCCAAGTTTATATTTGAAATTCAAGTAGCATTGCGCAAGATTTTACATCGAGGATAATCACCCTTAATATTTTCCTCTCAAATGCTTTTATTTATTACACATGGGAACCATTTATTGAAACACTAAATGGAAAAATGCTTTTTAATCTTTTCTATCATTCTATTCCCTTTATATCAATGAAGTGCGCACTGATAGTTCCCAGAAACTATAAATTATTAATGTGTCTTTCGGATTTCTTTGCAGGGCAAACTAATTCTCATGAGTAATCTTGGAGGTATCTGTCTCAGCTCTAAAGGATGAACCCTATCTATCTATCTAGCTAGCTAGCTAGCTAGCTAGCTAGCTAGTTGACTCTACTCATTTCTATCTATATACCTGATTATCTATTTATCTCATTCTGTTTCTATCTATCTATCTATCTATCTATCTATCTATCTATCTATCTATCTATCTATCTATCAATCTATCTATGTATCTATCTATCTATCTATGTAGCTATTAATTTCACTCTGTTCATTATCTATCTATCTATCTATCTATATATATATATATATATATATATATATATATATATATATATATATGTCTCTCTCTATATATATATATCTATCTTTCACTCTCTTTTCTATACACACACACACATATATATATATATATCATTTCTTTCTTTCTCTATATGTATCTATCTATCATTCCTTTCTGCCTCTCTCTATATCTATCATTTCTTTCTTTCTTTCTGTCTGTCTATCTGTCTGTCTGTCTCTCTCTCTCTATATATATATATATATATACATACACGTTTTGGACAAAATAATTGGAACACTTGTTAAATTCAAAGAAAATTATTTAATATGGAGTTGGTTCTCCTTTAGCCTCACAGACAGCTTTAATACGTCTGTCGAATGGAATCATACAGCTTCCTGACTTCATCCAGAGGAATTTTCAGTCATTCTTCCATTAAAACCTTCTCCAGCTCTTTACGACACGACGGTGGAGGATAGCGGCTCCTAACTTGTTGCTCCCAAAACACCACAAATGTTCAATAATATGGAGATTGGGGAGGCCACTCCATGTGTTCTACCTTACTTTCATGCTCTTTATACCAATTCTTAACCACTCGAGCGGTATGTATTCAAACATTATCGTCTTGGAAGATGCAGTCACCATCCGGGAATAAATTCTTGGCCATTAGATGAACATGATCTCCCAAAATGTTCAGGTAATCTTTGCTGTTGATTCTACCATGCAGGGCAACTATTGGACTGAGACATTTCCATGATATGGTGACCCAAAGTATCACTGATCCACCTTCATTCTTCACTGTTGGAAGAAAGCAGTCAGGGTTGTAAGCTTCTTTGATCTGCCTCCACGCATAAATTGGCCCTGAAGTTGGGAAAAGAGAAAAACTGGACTTGTTTGAGAATAAAACTTGCTTCCATTGGTCTGCAGACCAGCCATTGTGATCTCTGCACCACTTCAACCTCTTTTGAATGTTGCCAGTGGAGAGAAGAGGTTTCCTCACAGCGGCTCTTCCATGATATGCAGCCTTATGGAGCTCACGGGGAACAGTTTTAGTAGAAACCGAACTATTCAGGTCGTTATTCAACTCAGCAGTCACTTTGGCTGCAATTGTCCGATGATGTTTTGCCACATTGCGGTTCGATGCACGTGAGTCCCTGTCGGTAGGTTTGCAAGTGCGGCCCGAATTGCTACGGTTGCTAGAGGTCTCGCCCTGTTTCTCTAATTGGATTAGTGTTCTTGATATTGTAACTCTTGAAAACGCAAACATTTCAGCAAACTTAGTGATTGAGGCTCCTGCCATGCGAGCTCCAACAACTTGCTCTTTCTCAAACTCGGAGAGGTCACGCATTTACCTTAACTTTTACTAAATTCTAAAAATAAATAAGACAAAGACAGTAAATTAGATAAATAAACGTATTTACAATAGATATAACCAGCAATTACGAAGTTTTAGTTAAAGTTCTTAATATAATAGGTCTTTGAAATATAGAAGTGGATTTTGCAACAGTTCCAAATATTTTGTCCAACCCCTGTGTGTATATATATATATATATATATATATATAGGCCACTCGTGGCCTGACGATTGCCTGTAGCATGAAACAGACTGTCGCCTCTAAGTGTTGACTTCTATGTTCACTTTTATATTTACACACGCTCTATCTCTGATATTGAGCATTTTATCCATAAATATAGCACACCTTAAGACTATATTTCTTCATATATATATATATATATATATATATATATATATATATATATTTCTTTTTGTCACTCTCTCTCTATATATATATCTATCATTTCTTTCTGTCTTTTTCTATATATATATATCTGCGTGTGTGTTTGTGGAAATATAGTAGAAAATATAATGAAGGAAATGCGAAATACAAAGAGCAATTATAGTATTATTCATTTATATTAAATACTAGCAGTAGAATCCGGCGTTGCCCGGGGATGTAACAGTAAGAGATTGATCAAGTATCGACCATCATAAAGACTGAAAAATAAAATTGACAATGATTATTTGTTTAAGGTTGACGTACACTCATGTCTTAATTTGTTTTGTTTTTTTTTACGAATTGGTCAAGCCCAAACTCAAATAAAAAAATTGTTTTCAATCGTTATGAGTCTACCGGTTAAATAGAATTTTATTAAAAACAATTGTCTTGTAAATGGAATTTTTAAAGCATTCTGAATGTAAAAATAAAGAAAAAAGTGTGCAAGACAAGAAGAAACACTACCTGCCAAAAAAAAAAAGTGAAGTTTTGTTGAAATCGGCTGAAAAATGTACGAAATCCGATCCCATATACAAACACAAACAACCAACCTGGGTTTTATAATAAGTATACCTCGAAGTGAGTTGTCTCCCTTTCATTAATGCCTCTTAATCTTGTTTTCAATTTGATTTTTTGCAAAAACAATTGTGTTAGAACTACCGCAAGGTAATTTTACGTAGTCCTGTGAAGTTTTGTTGAAATTGGTTAAAAAGTGTAGGAAATCCGATCCAATATATAAACGTAACAGATACACACACACGAACACACACAGAATCTCCGTTTTATAATAAGTAAGATTATTTAAGCGCGAAAGTGGATTGACACAATGGTCTCATCATTTTACAATTGAAATCTCTTACGAGTCCAATGCTAACACTTTATTCTGCTGCACGTCTCGATTTTCAATAATCTTCGGGCTCTTATTTTGCAGACAACATTGATCGTCAAAGATCATTTAAGTGTAAGGACAATCGTTGTCTTCTGTCATTTGTTTTGCTGTTCCTACATTGTTTTCTGTGCTTAATAATGTGTCAGTCACAGATTCTTTTACATCCGGTGACGTCATATGGCTCTGTCACTCTATCGTCTTGATGAAATTTTTTTTTAAATAATTAGAACAAAATAGAAGCATGATGAGATGCTATATTAACCCGTTGTGCCCTGGCTACCGCTTTTCCGGTGGCAGAGAAAAATGACGTAATGCCCAGCCACCAGTTGAACGGTGGGTAAACACTTTTAAATATTTTTATATCTACCGTGAAACATTACATACCAATTATTTGAGAATTTTGATTCGGAAGCTTAGACAGAAGGGTTAAAATTGTTGAAGAACGCAGGGCTCAAAATGGTTAAGATGCTAAAATTTTCGGAGAGGCCGGCTCTTTCTCAAAGAATAATAAATCTGTTATGGACATAATGGAATATGCGTAAACCTGTGTTCCCCCCTCACTGTAATATGATTGGCTGGTGTCCGTCATAAATACTGACAGACGTGTAGGTATGAGAGAGTGAAGAGCCTTAGTCTGAGAGCTAAGTCTATAACGACGCCAACTGGACTACGCCATTGGTCTACACTTCTTACCTGCGACTACGACGCGTACCAGTCGATTACTGCTACCGTATTCTACTTGGTTATAGTAGCTAAAACCACTTAGCTACTTCGTTCAAATATATCCCTTTTCGGGACATATCAGTGATGAAATAAAGAAAGAATTCATATCTTTCGTCGAGTAAGTGTACAGACGTGCCAGAGAAATTTGATTTTTTAATGTTTTGCACTTATCTTGCTTTTATTTTGTCAATTCCACGAATAATATACAATAGACAAACACATTACTAACATTCTATTTCGAATTTCTTCCATCTGTTTACTATACTTCCATTTTGTAAGATGCAACCGAGGTCTAAAACCCTCTGCTATTACACACACATGCATGCATACATACATACATAGAGTCTCTTCCCCTTCCTGGAATTGAGCTCTCTCAGACATGGGCTTGTTTATTCACAGAATAAATACATAAAAAATCGCATATCTTTCAGCCTGTGCCGATGGCTTAGGGAGAAAATCACCGACTGTTGCCGAATTATTCGGCTTGGAGCAACCGGTTGTATAGTAATACTATATATTAAGAGGGGAAAAAACCTATTCGACGATGTTAGGTTTTTTTCTTTTTCATGTATATCATATTGCTCTGTATATAAAAACATTGAGCTCTTTTAGGGATCTACGTTTTGAATATTTTATATTAAAAAGACTTTGGATTATCCTTAAAAATTACAAATTTGACATATATATATATATATATATATATATATATATATATATATATATATATATTATAAATTCAAGGATCATTCATGCAAAAAACAAATATAAAGCTTAATGATTTAAATGGCTGAATACTTCGTCGCAAACAATCTAAATATGATACATCAACCCCGAACCTGTATATGAATGATATGATCCTCGTTTATAAATTCCAGTTGCATAAGGTCTTTTTAATTTTACAAGCTTTCGTCTGTTCCGACAGACATCATCAGGTATGGAAGTAGATTTTGTTCATTCATATACAGGTTCGGGGTTGATGTATCTTATTTAGATTATTTGCGACGAAGTATTCTCGCCATTTAAATCCTTAACCTCTATATTTGTTTTTTGTATGAATTATTCATGAATTTATAAATTATATTTGCACCTTTTAATTGAAATATATATCTATATCTATCTATCTATATATATATATATATAATGATTTGTGTATATCGAATGAATTCCAATAACCAACAATTACTATTCTTAAAAGTGTGCTCAATACAAAGTAGAGCAGATATAATTATTTATTTAAAAAAAACTTATAACATAAATATGCATTCAACATCATCACGTGATCAGACGCCGAGGGTGTTGAAACAAAATGACTATTTTTGTAGTGATTTTATAACATGTTTATGTTTTTATTTTTTTTTTAAATAAATAATTATATTTATATATATCGATTCAATCCCGGCTTGAAGCAAACGAATGGCTTGACACACTAAAGAGCTGTCATACAGCGAACAGCCTGGTATATATATATATATATATATATATATATATATACATATTAAAATATGTTCATAGGCAGTGACTTTCCAAGCGTAGCTTAGATATGGTACAAGGCCGAAATTAGGGGGTATCAAATGAGCATCGAACTCACTACTCAGACGTAATTGTTCTAGCGAGCCAAGCTTGCTAACCATCACACCGCCTCGAGGTGCCCTAAATATGTTCATATATATATATGTGCATAATTACTATATACATATATGTGATATGTAAACATATATAACACCATATATGTGTACATAATTTCTATATGCATATATATGAAATTTACATAAACACACACACAGACATATATATATATATATATATATATATATATATATATATATATATATATATATATATATATATATATATATACATGTATATGTGTAAAATCACTACATGAATATATATGAAATTTACATATATATACACGAATGTATGCATAATTGCTATAGATATAAATATTAAATTTAAGGCGAGCTCAGCGAGGACGGAAACCTCGCGTAGAGCAAAAGGGCAAAAGCTCGCTCGATCTCGATTTTCAGTACGTCGAGGTGCCCTAAATATATTCATATATATATATGTGCATAATTACTATATACATATATGTGATATGTAAACATGTATAACACCATATATGTGTACATAATTTCTATATGCATATATATGAAATTAACATAAACACACACACACACAGACATATATATATATATATATATATATATATATATATATATATATATATATATATATATATATATATATACATATACATGTATATGTGTAAAATCACTACATGAATATATATGAAATTTACATATATATACACGAATGTATGCATAATTGCTATAGATATAAATATTAAATTTAAGGCGAGCTCAGCGAGGACGGAAACCTCGCGTAGAGCAAAAGGGCAAAAGCTCGCTCGATCTCGATTTTCAGTACGTTTACTTGAACCAAGAGAAAATGTGTGTTCAATTACTATATACCTGTAAGCGAAATTTACTTATTATACACCTATATTTGTGTATAATTACCTTATGCTTTTCTTTTAATTATTATATTGATATATATATATATATATATATATATATATATATATATATATATATATAGATACATAGATAGATAGTTATGCATATTTATAATATATTTACACACATACAAACTCACACACAAACACACGCACTCACACACATTCACACACACACACACATACACACACATACACACACACACACACACACACACATATATATATATATATATATATATATATATATATATATATATATTGATATGAACAGACATATATTTTACCCGAGAGCGAAATTCACGTCGATTTTTGGAAATGAACCATTAAATTTGAGGGCCCTCTAAGTTTTTATCTTTTCAGCACTTACTGACTTTCCCAGAAGATATTTTCTTCTCTATTCTTCTTTTGTTTCCCGCTTCCGAAGAGCTGATTCCATCTATTTCTCGCCTGCAACATCTGTATACTTTCCGCCACCCAGAGCTGTGACTAACTTGAATCAATTTTTTTCTTTTTCCTCCCTCCCTTTATTTCTTCCGTGTGGTCCTCAAAAACAAAACAAAAAAAAAATCCACCATTTTTGAGTTTTTCCTTTTTTCGTTACTGACTCATTTTACCAACGATGTTATACAACCCCAGAACTTAAAATAGATTAAGGAAATTCAGTGTATAATCCAAACTAGTCTATAAAAAAAGGATTTTTTTTTTTGCATTTAAATAATAATTTTTAACTCTTTCACATTAATAGTCGATTATGATTTAACAACTTCACAGGTTGATGCAGGGGCGGATCTAGGATCGCAGTGAAGCTCTTGGAATCCGATTTGAATTGCTTATGTGATACACATTACTTCCTATGTAATTATATTTTGATCGCCATAATATTAACAAACGTGATGTTTTATTGAACAGATCACATTCATCAATATCCTCATGGGGACACTTGTAATATCCCTTTTTTTGCTGAGGCGATAGTAATCTAACATTATCATCGCCTTTATCAGTACTATGATCATCTATATCCTGAAGGAAAAAACGCATTTAAAAAAAAATTTAAAACACCTTTTTCGATCGGATAGAAATATCAGTAAAAAGGCAGTTTTTCTTCTGATTTTTAACAATAATATCTGATCTGTTTGCCTCAGTGGTTCTGTCAGTATTTACAGCATTCTCGCCTATGATAATTCTCCTCTTATTTTCTGATTCTGACTGATTTCAATACCAGTTATTTACTGTAGAGAATTAAAAGTCCTACCATACATTACTAGTGACCACAATTTTAACATAAGATATGCAGGTGATATTGTGTTCATAACAGACGTAGACAGCAAACCGCAAGAGCACATACAGAGGTTATGAAGAAAAGCGAGAAAAAAGGACTAAATGTCAATTGCGAGAAGATAGAATGCATGGTTGTTAGCAACAAAGAACAGCCCAACATGCAAAATACAAATGGGTTTGGTTTGGTTTGTTTTATTTTACTGCATATCAACACCAATGGGTTTTTTTATTTTTTTCCTGGTAATATTTTATTTTGTCAAAAATCTGTTTTTGGTAATATTTTTTTTCCTCAAAAATCTATAGATCGTAATATTAGGTTGGTGCAAAAATAATGACGTAATAATGTCGTTTTTTGACGTTAAAAAATACGTCAAAAACGACATTATTACGTCATTATTTTTGCACCAACCTAATATTATTTAAAAAAATGTGTTGCTGTTAATATTTTTTTTCAAAAATATATTGCTGGTAATATTTTTTTTTTCTTCAAAAATTTATTTCTGGTAATTTTTTTACAAAGTATTTCTGGTTTTAAAACCTATTTTTATACTTTCATAATGCCGTTTACTTTAGTTTCGGGGTTAACTATTTGCCCATAGCTGGGACCCCCTAACAGGTGCTACCACTCCGTGTCAGGGTGGACCTGGGAAAACCAACAATTAAGAGGTGGTTCCACGTTCCTCAAAACCTCCTGATCAGAGGCCTTGCTTTTGGACGCTGGACGCGGATGTAGTTTATCGTCATACACAGGACGCAAATTAGAAATACCGAAATAAAACAAGTACAACAATTTAAAAATCTGTGAACGTTTTAACAGAGGAGAGGGAGTGCGACATTCAAACCGGAATCTTCAAAGGGACAGCGAAAAATACTTCCCAAAGCTAAGTAAAGTATTAAGAAAAGTGACAAATTCGTTAGTAACAAAGATGCTATATGCCAGTGAATGCTGGACAATCCTCTCACTAATGAAGAAGAGACTTGAACCAAGAGAAATGTGGTTCTACAGAAGGATGCTGAGAATACCATGAAGCAAAGACGAAGTTTTACCGAAGATGGAAACAAAAAGACACATATACTTAACATCGGAAAGAGACGGTTGAAATTTCTAAGACATAACCTGAGAAAAGAGGACTTGGAAAATTTGAAACCCATAGGACTTATTGAAAGCAAAAGGGGCAGAAGAAATAACGCATAACTTACCTAGCGAGCTTGAATAAATGGAAGCCATAGTAGGTTTTAGGAGCGATATCAAAAATACAATATTTATTAAGATCTTCAAAGAACGGTAAATTATGGAGAGCCATTATTGCCAACATATAGAAGAAGAGGATTATGCAGATATTCTTTCATGACTACGTTTTATCCTTTTATGTGTTGCAACCAAAATGGGATAATTCTTTATTATTATTATTATTATTATTATTATTATTATTATTATTTATCTTTATATTTGTGTATCTCTGATGGAAGCTCTTTGTCGTGGTAGAGGAGATTGAATGGTCCAATGACTCTGATATTTATGCCGTCGGGAGATCTAAATTCCTGTAAGCAACGTCGAGAATGAGAACCCAGACTAAGCGCGCCCAACTCCCAAAACCCCAACGGTGGGACAAGCGAATAACATTTTCAACAGATCTCAACGGTTGAACCAGCGGATGAAGAGCGCTACGCATGACGAACATCCCGCGGAAGGTGGCAGCCCGTTACAGTTTCATGACTATATTCTGAATGTCTCATTCCATATATGCCGCAGACGAATGCCACGAAATCAAGTGTTTGGGTCACTTCCTGGCAAGTTGAGGTCAACCTAAATTAAATTCACGCCATCGGCATTTTCTTCTGCTCTGATTTGCTTTCACCACTAAGCAAAACTTGCAAAGCCAAACGGCGATAGGGATTAGATGACGGGAGCAGGTTTTGGTGAAACTGGAAGCTTCTAGTCCTGAACCCTCAGGTTGGCGTTGAATTTAATCATCAAAGGCATCATCATAACGGTAGCGACCAGCAAAAGAAGAAATTAAATTCTTAGATGCGGGTAAAGACCACGACGATTATTATTGAGTGATAGAACAGTACATCAATAAAGGGATGATGGGATACATTCCTCACTATTCTAGTACGTAAACAGAAGTGGACATTGCGTCAGCCTCTGTGGAATATTTCCAACTTTGAAAACTCGCGAAGCTGACAATCTAAGTAATGAACACGATATTTAGACTAGCAAAGCACATACTAAATCATTTAGATAAAATTTATATAAGTTAACAACTTCAATCATAGAAGCATGGGAGGCATTAGGACCAGGCTTTGTATAGCATCATATCTATCTATCTATCTATCTATCTATCTATCTATATATATATATGTGTGTGTGTGTGTGTGTGTATGTATTAACGGATTCCTCTTCAACTGAATCGAGCTCTCCCGTCCACTGGCATATTTCATATAGAAAACGTTAAATTTTCATTTTCGATAGCCTAGTGTAGGATCTTTGATGATGCCAAATCGATCGGGTTTCGATCCCGGCTTGAAGCAATCTGACGTTTAGCTACATTGAAGAGCTGTGATACAGTCTGTCTATGGATGATTATATATATATATATATATATATATATATATATATATATATATATATATATATATATATATATATAACAGACTATCATCACTGTCTTGTCCGTATATTGCTTGATATATTGTACAGTAATTGACATCTTTGATAATGGCTATGTAAGCGGAAAGCTTAGATTGGATGAAAAAATATGGATCAATATTGTGATTTTCTTTCTTCGTTTAATTAAGCTTATCAGACGTTATGAATTGAATTTACATAAAATAAATAGACAGCACTTGTCTATATTATTTAATGAAACACACACACACACAACCACACACACACACACACATATATATATATATATATATATATATATATATATATATATATATATATATTTCGCACAAATAGTGCTAGTCTTAATAAAACAGTGCTCGATATAATAAATCAGAACTATTAAGCAATCTTCAGATGCTAAGAATAGACTATAGTGAGTTGTGCATGAAACTCCGAGTCGTGTGATAGGTGAGGGATAATATATATATAAGCCCTGATATAAAATGAATGAACCACTATGTTTCCTTGGCGTTTGTTTACGTTTGTAAGATAAAAACAATACGCTAGAATTGGCTGAATTGCTAAGTTGAGTGAAGATAGCTCAGTGGTAGCAGCTCTGGATTACATCAAGCCGTTTGGCTTTCGATGCGGCCTTGGGGAATTCGATTGTCTAGTCGCACTGAGGAGCTGTGATACGGCGAAGCATTACTGCCTGTGAATAACATATATATATACATATATATATATATATATATATATATATATATATATATATATATATATATATACATAGATAAACCTTGTGAGCCAGACAAACCTACCCAGGTTTCACCTAAGCGGATCGTCAGGATCCGCTTAGGTGAAACCTGGGTAGGTTTGTCTGGCTCACTCAGTTTATCTAGGTCTGCTCTACGGTTGTATTGAGCTCTTGTTAGTTGTTTACTCGTGTCGGTTTTTTTTTTCTTTGGGCTTCAAACCTGTATCTGTGCGATTTTTTTCGACAGACTTTCATGTTTCTAGCTCTTTCTTTTTTTAAAACCTTTTTTTTTCCCTCGAGATTGATTTGATTATTGGCAAATCCAAAATTCGAGGGTTTTTTGAAACGAGTATAGTTACCTATATTTGTATTGATATATATATATATATATATATATATATATATATATGTGTGTGTGTGTGTGTGTGTGTGTGTGTGTTACTATAAACTTTGTTTTAGTAAGTACACGGTTTTTTTGTATATATTTTTAAACTGTCACAATAATAAGTATGAGATTAGATTAAGAAGTCCCACCGAAATTAAAAAAAATATATTCTTCATTCGATCAGGAAACCGTACCCTACAAATTATTCACGAGAGACCTTCATTGTAGAGCAAAATTTCAATTCACCTATTTAAGGAATTCCTCGTTAGGACTTCTACGAATCTACATCTGCTCCCTTGAGTTTTTACCCGAATCGTTTACGACTGTAATTTTTTAAGGGTTTTTAATCCGATATTATTACTCTAAACGTTATTCAATGGCTACCAGTGTTTTACTCGACATCCCTGCTTCTATTTTCTTAATCAGTTAAATAGCAATAAGAAATGATATCATTATAGAAATTATTATTGTTATTGGAATTATTATTGTTCATCGCCAGTTTTCTTTTCTAACTTGTCAGATTCGTATTAAAATAATTGTCATATCATCGTCATTACGATTGAGACTCAACTTATCAATAATTTATATTTTAGTTCTCACTGAAACTTTTTGGTAAAAGTAAATGGAATATATTAAACTATTTCACGCTTATTTTCCTCTAAGTTTTTTTTCTCTACTATTTCATTTTTTTCACCAAAATATCCATTTCTTATCTTCCTGATGCCATACTTTTAACAGTCTCTCCCCATTTGAATTCCGCATCAGCCATCTTCCTAAACATTATCACACCATCCGCCAATTCCCTGCCGCATACCAGCCTTATCTTTCTTCTTTTCTTTGTTGCGTCTTTGCTGATGGATTTTAACATAAGAATTGGAAAAGCATTGTAAAACACGTATTTTTTCGCCTTCTTTTTGCTTCCTCCGGTTCTAACGCTTGATCGCATCTTGGCATCGAGCATGCCACGACTTAAGTGTCGGCTAATAAGTAAACTACTTTGAATATCATCCGTTACAATCCCCAGTTTAAAAAAATGGAGTCGATAAGGGGAATGAACAAAAGAGGCTAATGTATGATTCATGCCTAAAATATGGAAGAGTTCTATTTTGTTGTGAACTGTCGAAGAAACACAAAAAATGGATTACCTCCCCTGTTCATTTTTTTTTTTTTTTAATTTCCGTTCAACAAAGGCAGACAGAAACCATTGTAGCGTACTGGATATTAGATAATGGCTAAGTAGGTTATAACACTTAATAGCCTTTTAGAAGGAGCGGTGTTCAATTACAAGTGTCATGAAATCGAGTTTCTTTTGCAAATGACTAAATGAAATTTAACAAGTCCAACGAACACGAAAACCTAATGATAGACACAGAGGTATGTTGAATGTTTGAGAATTTGAAGATGTTTGTATGTGGGAATCGCAGGTTTTAATGAAAATAGCAACAAAAAGACGCTGTATGCTCGGAATCAAGAAGAGACTACTAAGATTAGCTTGTTACATCATGGGAAGAAGACGTTGGAAAAATTAACCCTCACAATGTATACTGAGTATATATATATATATATATATATATATATATATATATATATATATATATATATATATATATATATATATATATATATATATATATATATATATATATATATATTGACTATTTCTGTTTATACGTTATTTTTATAGATAAAAATATTTAAGTTAATGCTCTGTTTATAATGAACAGTATTAACCAAATTTACCGATCTGAATGTCCGAGAAATTTCATAGAAAATAAGTCCTCCGATAGGAATCGAAACTGTATCCTACACAGACCTGCCATATAGTCTGACGTATCACAACATTTAGATACAAAGCTAATTGACTTTGCTGACCAGGTGCTTCCTCTGTATCTAAATGGCATAGCACGTCGAAATGCTGAATATAACATCATTCAGCTAAGTGATAAATATTATTTCAAGATTTATATAGCAACAACCACGTTTACTCACTATCGTTTATTAGGGATTAAATTACATCACCTAGCTGGCCTCAACGTTTACCTTTCCTTACACGTCTGGCGCTATGAACATTTTTGCGCGTTCTCAAATTTAAAAATTGTAAACTTAATTATATTTTACGTTTAATTTATTTCTTTGTATAAGAAAGAAAGTTATTTTTTAATATATCACAGATGGGCAAAAATAAAGGAAAAAGAAATTGAAAATGCTAAATTGGTATGTACTTTTGTGTACATACAATCGTGCAGGTACCGAATAGCACCTGGCTATTTATTCTTTGATGTACCTTACGTTTTTTGAGGTAATACAACTAGACGAGTAAGTCGGCGTATTTTGTCTCTCAAGAAATTATTTCGTCTGTCATGCTCTATTTTTACAAGGGTCAGATTGTATGCAAAATAGTGTATTACGGCTATATCTGCTCTGGAGCTGTCCAGTCCCCACTTTTGAAAGCCGATGACGCGGTTCTGTGGTGGTGGTAGGGAGAGAATAACATATTTGTCACCCTACAACTTTTTTCCCCATAGACGACATGTTGCTAAGTCAGTCGTTTAGTCTATCACTAATTCCATGTGAAATGCTCTGACAATCTACGTTCTTTACTTCCAGCAGTTCCAACCTTTACATCTAACACCCGTCATATTCCATCAAAGGAGTTCAACAACCCTAATATAAACCAGCCCCGTATTCTAGTTATATGGAGGAATTTTAGATAGCTTTTTTTTTTTCGAAGAACCGCTGCTTTGGGGGAAAAAATACTTCGTGTTTGAAAACGGCTCCCTAATTGGGGTGTAGTACCCCCCCGCCACTTGATAGATGTACCCATCGGCTTTGTTTATAAAATAATAGTTAAGTTAAAAGTTCTCTTTGTTGTTGCTTTTCGTCTCTGAAGCCAAAGAACATTTTGAGACACCGACCAAGAGAAGATGATGATTGAACTAAAACGAACAGCGATCATGGGCAGACGAGATGAGACCAAACAACCCACCTACCCAATGAACGGTACGCAACATAATGTTAGCATGCATTATACTGCTAGGATAGCACATTGCCATCCTGATGCTGGAGTGACAGCCGAATGGGTTGTTACAGGATTTAAGATGTATATAACGTTGTTCAACGTTCTTTATATGCGTAAAAATCGAGCTTGAAGGCAGATATTTAATGTTCATATGCTAATCCAGGCCGGCATCGCTCATGCACACAACAGCCTATTTCATGAAGGCAGAGCATTTTGATTCCCAGTGTGCTCCATGATGTTGTAACGTAGAAGTCGGACGAGAAGCGCTGGTGTTCGCAGTTCTACTGAATTAAAACTAGGTACCTCTACGAGATCGCTAAAAAGTCAGCATACCTGCTCCAACCGTAACGAAAACATAATTTTATCATCAAAATCGTTATGATATTAAGAGGAAGGGTCAAAGTATTTTTCGATTATTTTATTAAATCTTTTACTCTTTTATAGAACATTCAAAATTTTCATTCAAATCTTGTTGCTTCTTGCGTCGGCGGGGTTAATTTGCAGTGTAACAGCCGCGCTCAGTTCAGAATACTCAAATTTATTTGTAACTGTACATCCTCCGTTCGAATCTGGTTTGATAAATTTGATAAAATCTACTGTTTTGGAGTTGTCGATAGTGAAAGTTCGGATTCTTTCGCGGCGTTGGCGGCAGCCATTAAACTTGTTCTTTGCATACATTCGCCGCAGAAAGCTAGACGTGGAAGATTACGGAAAGCTAAACGCGGAACTGATCTTTCTTGTTGAAATTTGTGTTGATTACTGCGCAGATTTACTGCCGTTACATGTGTTTCTCCCTTTATTTAATTTTATAAAAGCTTCAGAAGTTATTCAAGATAATTTGCAGTGACTATATTAGTTAAAAGGAAAATTAGTAAAGAAATTAAATCAACGATCTTATTTTGCAAAATCAGATCCCATCTTACTGACAATCTGTTCTGAATCGAAAAATAAAAATCGCAAAAAAAAAAATACGACATTATTTAATTAGAGAAACTTTTAATTGCTTTTCTGAATAATATATCTTAATGAAAATATTTCCAGAAGAAAAAACAATTCGTTGAAAAATAATTTTTACAGGATTTGGTTTCTTTTTTGACAATTTTTTACAATTTATAATTGAATAATTTATAAAGTGTTGCATTTTTTAAAGTTCAACTTCGAGTGGACAATTTTTAGGGAATATTTTTATTAAGTAAAACTATATTTACTAATCATATATTTTAAAGCTTATTACAATCTAAAGACACCGACGATTTTCAAATTCGATTTGTTTTTATGTGTATATCGATGCATAATTTCTGAAATATGGATGTACAAACCGATAAATCTATTCATAAAAGTTTACGTGTTTTAATGGTTGTTTCCCTTCACGAGAAAAATAAAAACCCTAAAAATTTCGTCTGCTACACCATAGATAAAAAAGATCACGTTCGTCGGTCAACTCGCCGTCAATAAATCGATTAACGCGTCCGAAAAACAAAACCCCGTTGTTAGGAAAGGATTGTATACAACATTTTATGCTATAAGTAAATAACATTTGTTTCAAATCAGATTAACTTTCAATTTGATAATTTTCCTCAAATAGCGTTTCAGAAAAATTATATATTTTTGCAAGATTTTTAAAACGGAAAATATTTTGTTTACAAATATTTTTAAATGTCTAAAAATTGGTTGACTTGATCGATTTTACTGAAAAAATGTAACCCTATTCCAATCAATATAATTTTTGTGTGAAATACAGCGAAGTATTTTGCTTAACGGATATAGTAAATTTATTCCTTTAGCTTAATTTAAATCTAAATTGAAATGTTTGGGAAAGCCTTTTCATTTGTAAAATTTCATTTTAAACTTTACGTACGAACACCGAATTCATGCAGTACCTAATTTAAACTATATCGAAACGGCCAATATTAACATTGGTGGGACCATATTTGCTCATTGTGATCTTTACACTTGCGTTTATGTAAATTTGCTTTATTCTATTAATCATTTCCTTCCAAGCAAGGAGGAAAAGCGACTAGTGCACAGGGGGCTTACAGGGAGTGAAAGTGAAAGAGAAGACTGGGAAGAAGGAGGACTGAAGAAAGGAAAAAAAAAGATAAACGGGATTCAAAAAACAAGGTGGCGTTAGATGTTGCATTTAATTTTTGAAGATTGTAGTTATCAGGAAAGCAAGTAAACGGAAGTGAGTTCTATAGGCGGCAAGTGTGGGAAAAGAAACTGTTGGAGTAGAAGTGACGGTTGCATTTAGAAAAAAGCGGGATCTACATGCCAGTCTAGTAGCACGCTTAAATTCATGTATTTGGGACACGATGGAAGAAAGCTCGTCACAGCAATTGCCATGAAAATATCTATAGAAAAGACAGAGGGAAAGACACGTCGGTGAGAAAGTGACTGAAGACGTGCTGCCTGGTCAGGATCGATTATATTACGTATTTTCTTTGGATTTTGTCAGGAATCTCGAGATGCACAGTAGGAGCGCTAGACCAGATATGACAACAGTATTCAAAGCAGGAACGAATTTGTAACTTGTTACGATGTCATCTTGGCGAGCGTTTGTTAAACTTAAGCTATGGCTGTAGGGCTATTCTTTTGTATATTCGTGCCAACACCGAAGAACAATCGACTTGTCAAGCGCAACCAGCGTACTGATTCTCCAAAAGTGACAGCGAACCTCTCGAAAGCCGATAATCCGAGTTCTCTCAAACGGCTCGAATTGAACAAGGAGGTCACATGTGTGTTTCCGTGTCATGATACCTGCTTGCTCTGGCTCCCTTCATCATAATAAGCCGTATTGCAGTATACATTCCTGTCTAAAGTTCAGATAGAGTCGGCAGACTTGTAGGAGTTTTTCTACGCCACAAGATGGTCGAATATCTATTATCTACTAACACGTACTCTATCGTCATGAAGTTGTTTCAGTTTCATTTAGATCAAATTTATAATATATAAACAAAAACACAAAATATAGAGAAATCATTCTATTTTGTTTGTCTTTACATTATAAAAACGCTTAAAAATAACAACATATTATACAAGTGATTTTATAAGCATAGCTTATATTTGGCACAAGCCCGAAAGTAGGGGGCACCCAGTGAGGATAGAACTCATTTCTCAGTCGTAATTGAACTATCGGGACAAGTTTGCTAAACATTATACCACGTTGAAGCGTCCGCAACCAATTATAGTGATTTTCCAAGCGCAGCTTATATGTGGCATAAAGCCGAAAGTAGGTAGCACCCAGTGGGGATCGAACTCACTACTCTGTTGTAATACAGCTAGCGAAACAAGTTTGCTAAACATTATACCACGTTGAAGCGTCCGCATCCAATTATAGGTATCTTAGATGTGGCAGAAAGCCGAATGTAGGCGACACCCAGTGAGGATCGAACTCACTAATCTGTCGTAATCTTTCGAGTGAAACAAGCTTGCTAACCCTTACAACGACTCGAGGTGCTCCACCGCAACCAATTATAATAGGAAACGAAATCTGGAAAATAATAACTGATCTCCTTTTCGTCTCTGCTCTGTTTTTACACAGATTTCAGTATTTCGTGGTTCAGAAGGAAAAATACACTGAACTTTACAAATATAGCTTAACATTTTAGTTTAGCATATTTACAAGTTTGCCTAAATTCAGAGTATCCGTTTACCTTGACCTTTTTTTGTATTAATAGTGCGAGAAAAAAACGCTATTCAGAAATGTTCATGGTCACCTATTAAATAAAGAGGTTTTGGAAAACCTGGCACTGACGGGATATAAAGATTTCAAAGTGGTCAGAAAAAGCAAAGAATGACATACCCTACGAGCTTTTGTAAATGGCTGGTAGAAGAGGGTTACACCGAAAAGAGCAAAAGTTAGTAAGAGCTAAAAAGGACAGAAAGTTGTGGAGAGCCACGATCTCGCGTCTCGCGAAAGGATGTCGCATGCACAGTGGAGTAATGGATAATAGCTCGGATTGAGGAATCGGAGAGCTGAGTTCGAATTCCAGTCGAATCCATTACATTCATTTACGTGCTAATAATACTCTTGGGAAAGGTATGAATCCTCCTCTTCTCTCCCGACCCAGCTATGAGTAAATAGCAAGACAGACTGGGTTCTATAGCCTTGGATGGCAATTGGTCTACCTCAGAAAGAAATGGCAATCTACTGCGGGGAAAAAATCTGCCTCGTTAGTCATGTATCAAAAGATACATGATCGCCTAAGCGTGCATTACGCATGGCAAATAAGTAACTAAATAATTTCTAGATAAGATATATACACAGATAATGGGACTGTTAGCCGAGGTATTGGTTTGTAACCCGTGGGTGCGACTGTAGTTGGTGTTTACTTGCTAATAAAAACAGGTATTAAGAACATACTGCCAGACTCGCAAAAATAATAAAGCGTTGTGCCGTTACCTCCCAAAATTTCGATGCTTAAAAACTAAAAAATATACTGATGCGTTAATCGATTTATTGACGCCGAGTTGACCGCCGAACGTGATCTTAGT
>OZ010583.1:94492442-94537442 GCA_963932145.1 Acanthosepion lycidas
AGGACTACTGCTTTGTAGAATATACTCCCGGTAGAATGCTTTCACAATCACTAAACTCTTGACCTCTTCAAGTCTAGGGTTAACCGTTCTTTCCTGCATAATCCATGAACTTCACTTCTCGCTTTTACTTGCATTCATACAATACTACATAATGACTCTCTATCTTGAGTGGCTCTCGGAATTTTAATGGACTTTTTGACTTTTTTAAATGGCCCTGGAATGCATATGATCTAACTCTTCTCAAACTGCTGTAATTAACAAAAAATGACTACATATGAGTTTCTGTGGCATTTGTTGTACTTGAATTGGACACTTGCACTTTATGGATACTTATGCCAGCATCCCTCACCATGAAAAGCTCAAACACAGACAGTAAACTGGTAGGATATGTTATAAAAGCATGAAATGACCGAATATCTAGGAGCCGCTATGAAAAAATCATGTACTTTTATAGTTCAAAATCGAAACCTTCCCTTCGTGTGTTCCGGTTTCATCGAGATCATGTTCACTTATCTGTCACCGCTATGAGTTTTCCAGATGTTACATCCACTCGTTAGAGAACTTGATAGTAAAAATGACATTAAATATTTACCCTATTCTAAATTTAATGGGAGCCTACATGCATTGGTATTGATTAGAGAATTGTACAATTACGTTTCTTAACGACTGGATGTAATCTCCGCAAAAATCAGAATAGGGATAAGAGAAGTGAACATTTCATTTTACTTATTATTATTATTATTATTATTATTATTATTATTATTATTATTATTACATAATTTAAAGCAAAAACGTTCAACAAAAAATCAGAAAATTTTCTAAATAAAACTATTATACTGACTACTCTGTTTCGAAAAAAAAAAGCGAAAATATTTAATAAAATTAATTTCGAACCCCGGGAAGGGACTCGATGCGGAGAAGAAAGGATCGCTTGGCCGGATTTGGTATTTCTCGCTCATGCGAGACATTTTTGTTTTTTTGACGGTGTCGCCCTTTAGGGGATTCTTGGAGACGTGGGTATGCAGGTAATTCTCTCTCTTTCTATCTATCTCTCTCATTCACTCACTCACACAGGCACACACGCACACACACACACACACACACACATAAAAAGTTCAAGCAACGTATTACTGAAGATCTTCTCCCGGCCCTTTTCAAATATACTGCTTCCCAAACTACCGCCCTCATTTCAGAATGGTTAATTTCTGGAATGGAACGTTTTTTTTTACAGCTAGAAAAAAAATCTCCAGTATAAATCGAGCGGCCACCTCTGATTAAATCTCTGAATGTGCTGAAACCATAGCTCGCCGTAATCACTACTATAAAATCTATCACAGGAAACGATGTAGTATGAAACTTGGTGAATTCTTATTGTTGAGTGCCCCCCCCCTTTTACACAAATGGACTCACCGAGTATATACATATACTACAGCTACGTGAAGACCCGAGAGAGCAAGACCGTCGAGTCTAGCTGAGTCGTGATACAGTCTTTGACTTTAAGCGACAGCTGTCGGACTCTCTGCGTTAACAGAGAGGAACCCGGACGAAGCTTTGCCGAAGGGCAAGGTTTCATCCGGGGAGGTAGACAGGGCCTGAACCCGTCTAGGCGGGTTCAAAGGCTATATTTTTGACCGAGCTTACGGGCTCGGAGATACCCACATTAAACCGGACTTGTGCCACATTTGGTCCTCGTGGGTGGATCGATAAATAGCGAGCAAGACCGTGGAGTCGAGTCCAGAGTGACAGAGTAAAAGGTTGTAGGTAACCGGAAGAGTGAGGGTGAGGTAACAGCGTTGTAGGAGTCACAGTGAGCGAGCACGCAGACTCAGTAAGAAGTCATACAGCGATACTTCAATACCAAAGACTATATATATTTTGCTACTAACCCGTATTCCTGGAACTACTAACCTGCTTTACCAGTTTGTATTATTACGTTAATACATTATTTTCATATATTCATTCCTGGCATTTATTATTTATTGGTACCGGATTTCAACCCAGAATCCACAACACTTATATATAGTGGTAATCACCGAGCAGCCAGCCATTATCAGTATAGAGAGTTCTAGAAAATTCAAAGTATAGCTATGCATAAGCTGCCCAGGTCATTTTCGAAATCAAGCAACTTAAATCCCGAGAGTTCTGGAAGATCTACAACCAAATTCTGAATACAGGCTAAATTTCATTGCCTACATCCATAAATGGCACTGGGCTTATCTAATCCTTGTAAGATAAGGCAAAGCTCCCCGTCACGATCCTCGCGTCTGACTCAACGTTAGATAACAAAGCCGGTCCTCTTCTCGATTTCCTCTATCATACAGCACAATCTCAGTAATATTTTTATCGTGGCCCGGGAAATATAATGAATTATCAAAAGTTTTGACCCTAAGAAAGCTATTGGTTCTGGTAAAATCTCAGTGGTTGTCTTTAAGAATATTAACATTGTTTATCGCCGATCTTAGCGAAACTATTTAACCGTTGCTTGAAGACGTATTTAGAAGGTGTCAAGTGTATGCTCTGTTTTTAAGAATAAAAGATGAGCGCTCATTCTCGTCTCAGAATAAATCCATCAGCCTCTTCAGTGTCAATGCTAAACTTTTTGAAGCTATAAACAAGAACGTTATTAATTACCTCAAGAGGGACGCCTACTCGAACGACAAGTGGTAACTATTTCGATCGACCTGTGCCACCGCGGATGCCTTGACTGTGATTACTCGCAGAATTAGTGAGTCAATAGGAAATCATATATTTCAAGTATGATCGCATTAGATATTTACAAAGGCCTTTGACAAAGTGTGGCATAGAGGCTTCCTGGATAAGCTCCCTGTCTATAGAACTGTTGTGGCCTTGCTTGGGTCAGAAATAAAGAAACAAAGAGAGGAATTAAACAAATATATTAATATAAACAGTAATATAATGACGTAATAATGTCGTTCTTTACGTTAAAAAAATACGTCAAAAACGACATTATTACGTCATTATTTTTGCACCAACCTAATACAAACATATACACACGAGACTGTTACAGAAAGAATGTTCGGTCCGACTGTCAAAACTGACTGCTAGAAACTCTCCTCTCCAAAAAAGGCAGTACCTGCTCCTGTTTATAGCTGGGAGAGTAGAGGTGTGCGTGGGTAAATTACCATAACAATAACCATCAGAAGTGTCTTCTCAGTTATCAAGTATTAGGTTGGTGCAAAAATAATGACGTAATAATGTCGTTTTTGAAGTTAAAATATACGTCAAAAAACGACATTATTACGTCATTAGTTTTTCACCAGCCTAATACTTCAAAACTGAAAGTGCTTATTCTTGGTCAGTCCCTTGAGACGAAAGGGATCAAAACAGGCGTCTCCTTAGTCTCGTTTCAGCCCTCTTTCTACACTGCATAAATGTTCCGCCTAAGAGTATCATTTGATCATTTTTGATGATACAATATTATATAGGTACACCTCAAAAATTCTACATAGCCAGAGCATCACACATGATCTTTGCTATGACCTAGCTGTAACAGTTCTGAGAGAGAAAAAACTGACGGATCACTTATGTCTCGAAAGGAGCAAAACCTGAATTTCCACCTATCGTGATGAACGGGTTTTATTTCAGGTACTGTCATGTGAACATATTAGGATTTAATCTCATCTCAAAACTCAAGTGGGACTTGTACATACAATGCCTCGCTAAACATACTGGAATGATGGACGGTTCAATCTACCGCTCCAGTAAGTATCTGACTCCTCCCTCTATCAATTTTACAGGAGCCAGATCAGTCCGGCTACACCTACCCTATATGGGTAGGAGGCACCCAGTTTTCCTTTTCTAGTTTCGATAGAGTCCAAAAACGTCTCCGCGTCCTTGTGGTCGTTGAATTATTTTCCGCCCTACAACGACTTTCTCACGGACGAAAGGTCACATGTCTGTTACTGCTGTATCCTTATTTCCATCAGTTCACGACTAAGAGCCGCCATTCCACATAAATTGTAGTGAACCACGCTCATTCTCTTCGCATTTCATTGGTCAGGTATAAGTTTCCCTCCAGCAGTTTCTTCCCACGTACCGCATATTTTTGGACACGACTCCCAAGTGAATTCTTCCACCATCACCAAAATCTTAATCTGTTCGTGTCTAGGTTTAACCCGTATCTTCCCTACATACGCTCATAGACTGTGCATTTTACTCTGTAACATAATACTTCAAGTAGCCGTCGGTTCTTTTACAGCATCGTTAAACATGTGCATCAGCTGTTATCGCTCTTACCAGAATTAATGATGATTTTCTTTCTAAACTTTCCTTAAAGTGGCGTGGAATGTAAACATCTTGATCATATCATTTTCTCTTCGTGTTACATGTGCTATCCATTTAAGTTGTTGCTGCTGTTGGAAGTCCTCAAGTGATGCGATTTCTGCATTTTGGTATGATAATTAGTGATTGTGTACTACCAGGTCACGATATCGAAAAAAACCATCGTTATCATTCACTTGAAGCCACGTGTAATCATTGATGTGAAAAAACAGTTGTATTCAGATAAGAGTTTAGATCTATCTGTGCAAGTTTGGAACCCTGTATTAGTATTCAAATCTCGATTTAATGACACTATTCAAGAATATTAATCGTTTTTTTAGATTAATGTTTTAGTTTTGTGGCATTTTAAAGTGTCCCTAATGCAACCTATTCTAAGTTCAAGTTACGTTCCTCTTATACTAAATTCGTTATAATTGATCAACACACTGGTGTATTTAAAGTATGTAATCTAAATAAAAATGGGAAATTCTTTCTCTCATTCGTGTCTCTAAAACCCCTCTAACGGGCCACAATCTTTATAAATTTTTGGAATCAGGATAATCCCTGTATTCGAAATCTTCCCTTCATCTGATACTCGGGCATACAGAAGTGGTATGTATGTCCGGATAAAGATGGATCAATTAAAAAACAAATTTTAATATAACTGAAAAAAATTACTATTCTTAAAAGTTTTTCATTTATATTGAGTTTAAAGTAACACAAATCCTTTGTGAACATACCGACCATGAGCCCAATTTGGGGACATGTTAAAATTAAACTCACTACATTCTATTCCTTGTATTTACATTGAACTGCTTACATACATTGCATTTGCAGAGGTATATTTTACAAAAAACTTAGCCTTTAAAGTTTTTATTATTACCCGTAACTAATCATAGAAGACACTTTCTGTCGTAATTTTAAATTTCACGAGTAGTAAAATAATGACTATTTTGAAAAGTATATTTTTAAATTATTTCTAATCAATATATTTTTTGATGTTTTATACACATATATATTTGATGTCCTAGTTTCTATAAAAATGACAATGGTAACTACTGAAATTAAACTTAAGGAAAAAAATAAACTGATAAACACCAGTCTGGGCCAAAAATGCGCATTAAAAAAATTGACAGTTAATGTGTTAAGATATCTTCAGACTTTGTGAACCGAAGAAATCAATTTTATTTCTTCAAAATGCCAAGGAATAAGAGAGGGAGTTTCGTGACGGGAATTCCCACAGAGTTTTTGATTTGAAGAACTCACCACAATTGAATTTCCACAGAGTTTTTGATTTGAAGAACTCAACTTAATTGTAGTTCCGTCTGAAGTTACGCTTGAATTGGAATTTCGCTCGAAATCGGCCTTTCGGCCCAAATCGGAGTTTTGGCCCAGATTGGTCTTTTAGCTTGAATTGTGCTTATAGCCTAATTTAGAGTTAAAGTGATGTTTTTACATTTCAAGGAGTGAATTGAGGGATTCAAACTTATTTCTTCAAAATTATCATCGCTGTTTTCATAGCTGGATCAGAGGTCTCTTTAGTTTTGGGCCGGAGCCCCAATTAGCCCTCCCCAGGAGCGAGCTTAAGAGTCAGCATGGAGTGCGGCTTTTAAGTTAGTATTTAGTAAATCTACGTACTGACTTATGATAGATTCACAGTAGATGCCTTCTAATGCTTTTGTTATAAATCCAGGTATTAAAGAATTTACTTATTTTTGCATCTTCCAAATTTTCAAATGCTGTGCAGGTAAAATTAAAAACATATTTTTGTATTTTTCTTATTAGCTTTTCAAGTAAATGTGAAGACAACGATAAATCAATCATACACTTTTTGAATTCGTTTCTTTCAATCAATTTCTGACCGACTAAATATGATTTGCGTGTTAATTTATTCTACTCTACATTTCTTCAGATGTATGTAAAAACATTTCTTTTAAATTCTGTGCCACTTCAGGACGTGTAGATATCATACTTCACCACAACCAGCCGTTTTATTATTATCTAACTGTGGACTGTTTACCATCCATCTCAGTCCTTGTTCCATTACCCAGGCCCACGAACTCATTCTTAGTTTTTTTTTCGTGCTTTATCGTCAGAAATATACCCTGTGAGTCTCAGATTCTTCAATCCTTCTTTCGCCATTATATATCCCAGGGAACATAAGCAAAATAATGACACGTTATAAATTGTATGAACACGTTACATATTTTCAATTAATCTATTTACATTACATAGCTTTCAAAACTGTTATTGTCATCTATATAGTTTATCAAATATATATATATTTTAACATATGCTTAATCTTTCAATTTCCTTATCTAAATATTTTATATATTTCCGTTTCGTTAATCATTCAAATTCAGAATTCAAATCTTTATACATTTCTTTTATTTCAAATTCAATATCCAAATATCTCTTCGCGAATGTATCTTTTCTAACAATATGCTGAATTTATTAACACTCTCAACAAATTGGTGAACCCCTGACATAGGAAAACAGTTAAAATATATATATATATATATATATATATATATATATATGTATATATATATATCTGAAGAGACAACACATCTTTATCTACAAATTGTAACACCAGCTTTTCAAACAGAACAGATTATGAAAACATTTTTGCAACAAACTTATCATCTAACAACGGAAAGACTTCAAAGGGAAGGAAAAATGAAATAAGAAATGACAAGAAGTTGAAATACCTAAAAAACAAAACAAAAATAAAAAGCAACAATCAGACAAGTGAATCCAAAGGAAAAAAGGGTAATTAAAACCTATATTTCTTATCTGACCATTTTCACCTTCGTTTAATTTTCACTCATTCCTTTTTACCATTTTTTCTCGATAGGAAAACACTTACAAAAAATTCGGTTTCCGTTCTACTACAACCAAAATATTCTAGAAAATTCAAAACATTGTAAAGAGATTGTAATCAAAAGTTCCTTCATAAATATATTTTTTAATTGCTTTTACCCAATCAAGGCCGTAAAGCCACTAGGGGAGAATGTGTTACTGGATGTAAAAAAATGGGAAAATGCAAACTTCACTAAGCATCAGGAACAAAAGAATTGCATTCAGGAGGAGTGTAGAAAGCGACTGACATTCCATTTACATTTTTGAAGATTAAATTGGCTGAAAAATACTGCGCTTACATTTATAAAGTCTAAATACCCTGGTGAAGAGCCTACTCGAAGAGTTAGCATGGAGGTATTTATATAAAAGACATATGGAGACAAATTTACGGCGGTGGGAATGTTACTGAAGCCAGGGCGCTAGGTCAGGACAAAAGGACGCCGTCATTTAATCATTTTCTTGTCAATCGTCCAAAATAATACTACCCAGACTTTCAATGATGGATCAAGCTGAACCTAATATCGTTAATTGAATTCAGCTTTTTAGCTGCATTGATAAATAGGAAAATATTGGGTACAATGGTTTTGCTGTTCTTGTTCAAAAACATTTAATTCTCTCCTTTGGACACACACACACACACACACACACACACACACACACACACACATATATATATATATATATATATATATATATATATATAATTTAAATAAAAACAGACCACTTTAAGGTTCTATGTAATAAACTATTTCACCACAGCCCTTTTAAAAGGACTGGGGATATTCAGACTTTACTTCCAAACAAAAAATGAAAAGAAAAGAAAGTAAATTTTCTTTCCATTTTTTGTTTTGCTCTGGATTTACATTGAACTCCCTGGATTATATCCTCCTTAGCTTTACCCATACGGATTACCTAGTTTTTATAAACTAACTACACACACACACACACACACACACACACATACACACACACACACACACGCACATATATATATATATATATATATATATATATATATATTACTTTTATATTGTTTGATTTTCATTGGTTTATCATGTTTCATGTGCATTCGAATTTTTAAACCAACGCTAGTATCATTTCATTTGTGTCGTTCTAGAAATCGAGGAAAGACGATGTGTCCATTCGTGAAAACTACTTGTAAAAGTGGAGCATGGTTTCCTGGAGCGATAGAACGAGTCGACACTTCTTGTAGCATCGTTGGCAATAGACTGCGTTCAACTTGAAGTCTGAGGTGAACTTTATACGCAAGAGACATTCAGAGCATGGAGCCTCTTTCCGTGAAGAACAATTCAGGTGGACTGAATGAAACGCAGAATCAGATCGGTGATAAGGAAATAATAGTTTGATTTTTTTTCAGAGGAAAGATCAGCTGCAAACCTCTGATCATCATGGTATTTAAAAGGGCACCCAGAAACCGTGGTATCATCTGCATAGTTGTTTACTAATGATCTGTGAATGTTTCTAGCCTCTTGGGCCGAGTAGAGAGCCTTGTGAGATCTCATTGGATACAGAAGACTGGACATTCACAATAGTCTTCATGGACCTACAAAATATAGCCGCAAAATTTGTGTAGCAAACATTTATTTTATCAAAACCATTTGAGTGATCTGATACAATCGCTCTGGTAACAAATCTAACATCGAGCGCTTCACTGATCCTGTCGGCTGTTAGAACATCAGCAGTGGACATAGAGGAGCGATACCGATACTGTTTGTCACCCACTCACTAGATTATTTCTGGTGAGTTGATCAAGGTGATGTGGCCACACTGAGTTGGAGTTAAGTAATTTTACAATTTCAAATTGTCAGCTTCGGGGCTCAGATTTTCCAGATACAGACAAAACACTAAGACGAAATATTTGTAGTGAAAACCGAAAGATGTTTTTTTTAAATATGCTATTTATTGATAGTTATATCATTTCGCAGCGTGCGATGCCATGGCGCTGGAGTTATTGGTTCGTCAATTTCATCTGACACCAACTCAAATATACAACAACTGAAATATAAGAGCCGTATTCTGTAAGGAATTGATACTAAGTTAATGCCTCATTAAGTCTTTTTAGTGAAGTGATTTCGCCATTAATCTCATTAAAATTGCTAATTAATTCTGTGTATAAATTACTTCTTTATGATATAAAATAAAAGCTACACACTCTAATATATATATATATATATATATATATATATATATATATATGTATATATATATATATATGTATATATATATATATATATATATATATATATATATATATATATATATATATATATATATATATAGTTATAATATAAATACATATTCATAGAAAAAAGGGTATTTTCAAAAAAGTTTTTTTTTTTTTAAATGTAACCAAACCATGGGTCCTTACATTCTCAAAATTGGCGTGAAATCAATCTTTTAAAGAAATCTAGTTTTTCAGTATCAATTTTAATCCGTCTACCTTTAACTATCTTCACGCCTTCTTCGGTAATTCAGGTGTTGCTTTAAGAAATATTAACAAAATAGAAAGAGACTATTTGGTGAGAGACCGGAAGAAAATAAGTAAGAAATAATAATAAAACAAAAAATTAGGACAGGAAAGGAATTGGGCGAGACAAAGGTGTTTTTCTATTGAGTAAGTCAGACCGGGTGATTTATGGTGCCTTAATGGAAAATTCAGCCTCATATTAGAAATTGCCTTTTCCGACCTAAAAACGTATTTTCTGACTTGTCAGGTCAAATCAAGCGAAAAATAAGAACTTGTCATCGCACCTTTTCTTTCATACAAAATATATTTTCCACATATGAACAATATATATATATATATATATATATATATATATATATATATATATATATATATATATATTAAACCCTATGACAAAATAGCCAAACATTAGTTCCTTTTCGAAAGTGCTTATTGTTAAGATGGACATAATTTCATCGATTGTTCGTGTATATATATATATATATATATATATATATATATATATATATATATATATATATATAATGTGTGTGTGCGTGTGTGTGTGTGAGTGAGTGAGTACATAACATGTTAAAACATCCGGAAGCAAGAAGGCGATAATACCACTAAGAGGTAAGGGGCATATATGAACTCATTCCACATAAAACAGGTACGTATCTGTCTAAAAAGAACCAAATATATTTCAAATCAATAAGCAATCAGAACTTAGGCTAATACGCAAACCATTGAATTGAAATAAAATTGTGAGCTCTGGAATGTATTTGTGCAACACTGAATGACAGATAGTATCCCTAACAATCATCTGTCTATACAATAAAATACATCTTATTGCATTAGAAAAGATGAAGGTATATTCTGTCTGTGTGGAGGTATTGTAGTCTAGTAGATTTTACACCCTGGAGTATAAACTGAGCTAGTCTAATTTAATCATGTATCCTTATCATAATATATCCTTTCCAAGAATTATCTCGGATATCGTGTGAGAGTGTAAGAGAATGGAAAAGACTTGAGCAAGAACCGTAAACCTAATCCTAAACAGGAGACAATCTATAAACCGCTACCCATGCAGAAAAGACTATATATATATATATATATATATATATATATATATATATATATATATATATATATATATATATATATAAAGAAAGAACAGTAAGATATATAATCCGGTGTTCTTATAGATATTTTTATTTTTACAAAATAGTGCTCAATGTAAATTTACAGAGCATTAATATTATAAATTGATTTATTTAAAATATCTTTTTTTCGCTACGCAGTTCTAACCATGTTTCAAAAATGGTAGCTAAAAGCTACGAATTTAATTTTGTAATTAAATTAAAGACATTAGTTCCATTTCATTCTCAAGCGAATTTTGGAGTAACTTTTAAAATTACTGGGTTTTAAAGACAGTAATTTTAAAAGTTACTCCAAAATTCGCTTGAGAATGAAATGGAACTAATGTCTTTAATTTAATTACAAAATTAAATTCGTAGCTTTTAGCTTCCATATTTGCAACATGGTTAGAACTGTGTAGCGAAAAAAAAACATATTTGAAATAAATCAATTTATAATGTATATATATATATATATATATATATATATATATATATATATAGAGAGAGAGAGAGAGAGAGAGAGAGAGAGAGAGTTTCATGCTTAAACAGAATCTTCATGTAATTAAGATTGCTCTATATACATACACACACGCATATATATATATATATATATATATATATATATATATATATACTAGTACCCGGCGTTGCCAGCGTGTACATCGCTGCAATTGTATAACAGCACCCCACTGTATATCCGCACCTCCTATTTAGAAATGTCTACACTCTTTGCACGTTTACTGTACAGCTGGGGTTAATAAGAGGTTCTGTGGGATTTTTTTTATTTTAACGCTTCAATAATCCTTCTCAAAAAGTCGTTGCCTCAAAGATTGTTCGAATTCCGATTTAAGATGGAATTATATGAAGAAATTATTGGCTAAATGGCAAAAGCCGATTTTGGACATAATTTAAAACCAGACATTCACCCAAGACAATTTGTGTATCATATATATATTTACATGGCAAATTTGTAAAGCATTGGATGAAAAACCAGGGAGTTATGGCCGAAAAACAGGATTTTTGAACAGTCTTTCGTAGTATTTCGTTATACGCGCGTAGTCGAGCAGGAATAAAACTATACTATCTTATTTCTTGCATCATGGCAGTTTTTTGCGACATATTTTAGAAAATTGGATAGAAAATGAGGAAGTTATTGAAGTTGTTATTTAAAGTAGTACGAAAAAACAGATATTTTTACAGATTTTTTGCAAGTATTTTGTGCGAATCCACTATCGCAGGAAAACTATCAAGTACTGTACATAAACCTCGTGACGTGAGCTATGATTTGCCTTAAGTGCAAAGAATCAGTAAAAGATTTTTCGCTTGTAAATTTGCGTTGGATTTTGCAAAAAGACGAACCCACCTTCAGTTTTATCGATTTTTCTGCCAAACCGGGGTGCCGGGAAATTGAAATCTTTGGAACTATGTTGGTAAATTTGCAACATATGTGTGCCACTTTCGTCGAAATCGGTCGAGAAATGTTGGCGTGCATAAATAGCATGCACACACATACAGACAGAAACATAGACAGATACACAGACACCATCTGCTTTATATATATATATATATATATATATATATATATATATATATATATATATATATATATATATAAACGTATGTGTGTGTGCGTTAAGGTGTGTGCTAATCTATACAAGCTTTAATTGAATTAAGTTTCCAGAAGTGACGGAGCCTACAAGAAAGTGAATATGAGTCTGTTTATTTATCAAGACTTTATTTATCAAGACTATATTACAGTTTCTTTATTATTATTATTGGAGATAAAAATCTCACAATGGACATGAAAATTACTTTTTAAATTGGGCAGATTTTTGAGGTGCTAAATTTTTAGTAATAATTTAATTAAACACTTTGAAATTTGCATGGTAGTTGATACATCTAGTGTATTTGATAAGATAAAAAAATTTTTTTGATGTTATTAGTATTTTAGTAGTTTGTGATGTGCTATTGAATATGAACACGAATGTGTGTGCGTGTAGCGTTCCGTATATAATACGTTAAAATATCCGTTTGTTTGCCGTGCGCGGATAGATTAGGAGGAAGATGTCTGACAGATGCCAAATCAGTTCGAAATCTAGCCACACTGATGAGCTGTGATACGGTAAAACCGGCTTATATGTGGATGATTATATGTGTTTGTGTGTATGCATGTGTGTGTATATATATATATATATATATATATAAATATATATATATATATATATATATATATGTACAAATGCATGTTTGCGCGTGTGTGTCTAGGTTTAAATCTATCAGTCATATCATAATGTTAACATATGTAACTGAATACTTACTAACTTAGGATGTCTTCTTATATTGAACTTGAGCAGTGAAACCTTTGTCTTTCAAACGGAAAAGTGGAGACGAATATTAATTTTCATTTTCAAGACATATATATATATATATATATATATATATATATATATATATATATATATATATATATATATATATATATGGAGAGAGAGAGTAGTGGAGACGAATTTTCATTGTCATTTTCAAGACATATATATATATATATATATATGGAGAGAGAGAAGTAGAGACGAATATTCATTTTCAAGATATATATATATATATATATATATATATATATATATATCTTGAAAATGGATTTATATGGAGTGAGAGAGAGAGAAAGATATATATATATATATATATATATATATATATATATATATATATATATATGGGTAGTGATAGAGGGGGATACATACATATCAATTTCTGTAAGTAGTTTGAGTTTCAAATCTACCAAACGGGACGAAAAATCCATCCGTTAAATTCTTATTCAAACCAGGAATCGATATGTCTTAAAAGGTTCCAGTCTTAATTAAAAACTGGCGAAAAACTTCCTGAACATTTAATAACATATGCAGCTCAGTAATGTCAGTAGAGCACCGTATGAACTTCAGCCGTAGAAGTGTTTTAACAAGGCTAAACTAGGCCAAAATAGGCAGTCTTTTCCTCTTCCAGTTGGTTTTGCATTCACATTTTCCTTCTGCACGGTTGATTACCTATTCACCTCGTGAACCCAGTAATGTCATGTTATTTAGCATAGACGAGGAAAAGAAGAGACATATTAACATCTATCTTAAGGATATTTGTGAGAAAGTGAATGTAATAAACTCGAACAAGAATTTGAACACCGCACGTAGATTCCTCTTTTCGAGACGCCAGCCATTACACTGCCATGTTAAAATTTTTGAAATAAAAACTAAAAATAATACCGTCGGTCTGTTTGAAACTTATGATGGCCTGTGCAGTTTAGCCGACACTGAAAGTAGTTAGACAACTTCTCGAACCGGCATGATCACCAGATAAGTGAACGTTTGAACAGGTATGGGATAAGATAGAAAGAGATTTGATGCTTGCAGTTTGTCCCACCTTCAATTCTTGCTGTATTGATTCACCAGAAGCGTGCGTTAGTGTATCTCCGGATAGTGCTCACTAGGTACCTCCACTATTTCAGTTTAAAATGAAATTTTACAACGAAAAAACATTCTTGAAGATTTCATTTTAGCTTTAATTGAAAGTTTAATAATTAAATTTATGATTTCTATTAATTAAACAATTCTAGTGTATTTCAGATAGAAACTATATACATTTGATTGTCAAATTTAATTTCAAATTTTTAAATTTTCTTAAAAACGGCCATTTTCTTAATTTTAAGAAATTTGTAAACAAACACAAATTTATCGACTTTGAAAATATTTAAAAAAATTTCTGACACGTTATTTTAGTAAAAATAAAAAAAATTAAAGTTAAAGTAATCTGATTTGAAAGAAATCTTTCTTACTTATAGCATAAAAAATAATATACAACCAATTATTAACGATCGATCCTGTTAATCTGACCCAACAATTGATGGGTTGTTGAATGACGAAGCGATGACAGCTACTACGGATTACCATAAATGACATAATTTTTAAAAGTCTGAGTTTTTAAAAAAATATTCTATTTGAGTATGACCCACACTAATGGAAATACAATACATAGAATAAAATTATTTAGTGAAATAGTAAATGAAAAAAAGAAAAATTATTTTAAAATTTAAAGTTTACACTTTTAAAGTTGAACGGAAAATAAGAAATGTTATGAAAAGACCACGTAAAGGTACAAAACTCTTAAATCACGTGACCTTGTAATAATACTGGCAATTTCAGTATATCATACATGGAAATAAGGAATGTATTAAGTAAAAAAATACAACATAAAAAATTATTTTTAAAAAAAGTAGCTCAACTAAATTTATTAAACTTAGCAATTTTGGATTCGTAAATTTTTTTTCTACTTAATTACTACATCATCTCGAGGAATCCTCCTAATACAGATCTTTACACGATGTTAAACTATTATAAATTATTATAATTAAAATTTCTTAAAAAACGAAAAAAATTCTTGTAAAAATTAATTATTCATCAGAAAAAAATTACTTCTCCAGACAATAATGTCCTTGATATTACTTATTTACAAAAGCAATTAAAAGCTTTTCTAATTAAGTAATATCATAGTTTTATTGGATTCATTATTTTTCAATTCAGAGCAGATTTCCAGTTAGATAGCTCAAATTTGAAAAAAAAAAGTAGGTTATTTACCATCTCCAAAGACTCCTTCCTTTAACAAAAAAAAAAAAAAAAATTCAGGAACCAAAAAGGTTTTGGGCGAAATTTCATGAAATTAAATAAGTGGGGCGTAATATATTTAAAAAAACATATTTTTTACCAAATTTTTCTAAAAACAAAATATTTCAAAAATAATTTCATTCATTTGTGAATAAGTCCTCAAAATTCCATTAAAATCGGACAATTATTTGATTTTTGCAAGAATTTCCAAATCAATATGTTTTCAACGGAAAAAAAATCGCAAAAAAAAAATGTTATTAGGTTGGTACAAAAATAAGGACGGTTTTTGACGTTAAAAAATACGTCATTATTTTTGCACCAACCTAATAACATCTGCATCTTGTGACTCGAGTAGGAGAACCCAGTTATGGCCGTGAGACAATTTCTGTGACCACATCACCACTTACATCTGACTCCCAACAATCCCAGACTGCCACATACCACCCACCTAAGCAGAGACCAAAAACTTTCTTGTAACACCAATGATTAACTGACGGAAAGGATTATGGCAGAATTCACCAACTTAAACAAGGAGAGCGTCCAGAAGAGTTGCAAAAGATTCCGAAGTCGTCTGGAGGCCGTGTTTGAAGTCGATGACGATTTTATTGAATGAAGTTACACTTTAGTATTTCAATATATGTTTGTGTAATTTTGGTAAATATATCTGTTAAAATGAGAAGTCAGTGTTATTTTCATTTTTGCGTAATCTAGACGACAATTTATCAATTGCACCCTGTGTGTACACACACACACACACACACACACACACATATATATATATATATATATATATATTTTTTTTTTTTGTTTGATTGATGTGAGTTTGTGACGATCTCAAAAGCATGAAACCCAGGGTCACAAACTCACATCAATCCAACCAAAAATATATATATATATATATATATATATATATATATATATATATACGGTCACAATCTCACATCAATCCAACCAAATATATACGGTCACAATCTCACATCAATCCAACCAAATATGTTAGCTCTATCTCTGATATTCAGCGCTTTCTAAGTACCGCGCATACAATATATAAATAATTATATATATATATATATATATATATATATATATATATATATATATATATATATATATACACAAACTTTTCACACCCACACATATATATATATATATGATTAAATATTTATATATTTTTATAATACAAATCAATAACACGTATCTAAATAAGGTCTGGAGGAGGCTATATCAGTGTACGTCACGTTTGGAAAGTGCCTGGAAAACGGGTTGACCCAAGCCTTGTGAGTGAAATTGAGTATCACGAACTCTTAAGTCATCGTGACCGAGGGTTTGTGCGTCCTTGCCTTGTTTAGTCTATTGATCACGCTAGATCACGCGCTCTCTCCCAAAGTCTATGAGCCGGTCAGCATGGTTGCAGTATAAAGCACAGGTGGTTTTTGAACAAATACAAATGTGCCTGGACATGCGTCTGCAACAGGGGTATTGCGGAAGCTTATACTTAACATCAGTAAGAAGCACTGAAATTTCTGCGGCATATAATGATAAAGGAGTTCTTGAGAATCTGATTCTCACAGCTCGAATAAAGGGAAAGAGAGACAAGGGAAAGCAAATCATGACATACCTAGCGGGCTTAAGCGAGTGAATTACAGAACATAGTTACAAGAAGTGGAGAGCAATGATAGCCTACGTCCTAAAGGGACACGGCACATAAAAAAAAAGTTTTTTGTTGTATTAAATTGTTGCTTGGTGTATAACCCTACTAGATCTGAATTTGCCTTCAACTGGACAAATTGAAGGCAAAAGCAGATCTACTAGGTTTATATAACAAGCAACCATTTCTCCCAAAGAAAATATGTTAAATCATAATGTTTACATTGGAATTTTCACGAGGGAATGAAAACAGAGATTTTATACCCATAGTCACTCTTGTACCGAACCTAAATTAAGACACCAGCTCTTTCAAAAAAAAAAAAAAAAAATGGAATTGACGCAGAAAGGTGTTCTTAACCCACGGATAGACTGAAAAATTATAGGTTCCGGTCATAGTCTTATAAATAGATATAACTTATTTTTAGAAGAAAAAAATTAGAATAATGTAAAACAGAAATCAAAGCAAACTATTAAATCAAAGGAATGAATTAGTTTTAAAATGTCGACATAAAAACAAATTTAAATAATATAAATTTTACTTTATTACCTTATAATTCTCTAACTCTTCAAATGTCGAATGTATAACTATTTATAATTTCTATATTTCCATTTTTGACCATATTAATTATATCTTATAATTGCCGCCCCTGTTTTAAGAAATCTCTTTCCTTTTATCACATACACCTCTTTACCTAAATATTTAAAAAATAATTTTTAGATTTTTTAAATATAACTTTTATGTTTTTTTTCGTATGACTTTATTTAACTTATCTTTAAAGTTAAAAATGTTTAATTTATTTGATCTTATATATTTTTAAAAATATATATTTATTCTTTAATATTAATGTAAAAAAATATATTCTTACTTAAATTTAATATAAATCCTCTAAAGATGACTTATTTTTAAGTATAATTTAGCTTTGGAAGAGTATTTTTAAAGTAGGAACCTAACCCTATATTTATGACATTTTTTTATGAAACTTTCTTTTCGATACTCTTTTAGTTTCGAATTAACACTTCATTCTTTGTATAACCCCTATTTAATTTCATCAGGTTAATATCAGAGTTTAATTTATAAAACCTCTTCCCTTTAAAGCTTCCTCCCTTCCCTGACCACACTCGTGCATTTCGTCTGACTGAAACACTGAAATGGATAAATTATTTATCAATTTTTCGATGGCTGTCATAGTTAAATTAACTAATTCTGACACGAACACAATCTATACACCGGGGTTGAATAAGTCTGACGAGGGTTTCTTTGGTTGAAATAGATCTATCCCCAACATATGAGGTAATTTGGGATTTTGTTGTGGAATACTATTTATCGTGTAAAAGCATGAAATAACTGTCCATTTGACAAAATGTCTAATATCTAAAAAAACACTCACCTGAGTTCTTTTTTCACCATTTTTACATTCAGGGGTTTAGTCATCTTTATACCATTTCTCGTGATAATCTGTGAAAAAAAAAAACAACATTTGAGCTATTCAACAAGAAATCGAACAGGTAAAAATTATTTTGTTTTCGCCCAACTATGTCTCCCAAGTGAGCAATAGTGAGAAGACAATATCATTCAAGGCTTCAGTAATGGTACCAACATTCGTACGCTGGCTTCCATCTTCAAAGTCCATTCAAGAGCGATCAAGAGAACGGGGAATAAGTTTTAAAAAGAGGGAAAAGTAGAGAGGAAAAATAAATCAGCAAGAGGGATCATCATTTCAACTTAGACATAAAAGTATTCGTGTTGTTTAAAATAGAGAGAAATACGTCTGAGAGTTCCAGTAAAATAGCTTTAATCATTTCTAAAATACAACGGATCAACGCTTAATCTAACAACTGGACAATTTTGTTGTTACACGAGTTAAACAATTTTTGCTGTTACACCCCGTATATATATATATATATATATATATATATATATATATATATATGAAGAAATATAGTCTTAAGGTGTGCTATATTTATGAAATAAAGTACTCAATATCAGAGATAGAAAATATAAATATAAAAGTGAACTTCAATGTTCACTTTCATATATATATATATATATATATAGTGTAACGCAGATATAAGAGAGTTGTCGGAGAAGAAGTCTCTTATATCCGTGTTTCTCTTATATCCGGGTTTGGTCTATTTTGTTTAGGTAAGTATGGCTCTAATTTGGGACCAGAGAAAATCTGTCTTATATCCGGGTTTCTCTTATATTCGGGTCTCTTATATCATGGTTACACTGTATATATATATATATATATATATAGAAATGAGAGAAAGAACTGATGAAGTAAAATTCCACTGTTCGTAGCATTTACTTTAAAAAAAAATGTTCAATAGAAAGGAGAGCAATATATTATTATTTTATTATATGGCATTGGCTAATTCGTTGGCATCGATGGTCTGTATGAAGGATGTTTTTCTCGTCAGATATTATAGGCGGCTTTAGTCGTTATTGTAGTTGTCGGGTCTATCGTAGCAGTGTAAAATGCTATCATTACTTCTATATACTCTTTCCTCGGGTATTTATTTATTGTTCCTTTTTGTGGGATTTTCTTTTAATGAATATACAGGGCCTCTGAGAAGACTGTCCTCGGTGTGGTTTTCCGTTAGTTCTCGTTGGGTAGAGGTTGTTCCATTTGCAGACTTTTCGACCCAAGTCTAGTTCCTCACTTGAATAATGTTCATTTTCAACCGTCGCGTTTATCTGTACCGACCCCACTTAACCACTTTAGATTCCTTACCTCTCTATGTCTATATATCTCCCTCCTTTATTATAGGCCAATTCTCACTCCTGGAATGAATGCCTCAATTCGCAATTACAGGTATAATTGCATTACATGTTCAAGGAATGCCCCAAGTCTACCACATGAACCAATCCAAATGACACCTACACCTGAATGGCCATTTCAACAGATTGTAATGGATTTTTTCTATGTTAAATCCTTCACATATCTTGCTTGTGCAGACAGGCTCACTGGATGGCTCATTCTGTACCGCATCAAGCCAGGGCAAGCGGTTGCTTCCAGGTTGATTTCCATCTGCAGAGAAATATTCCAAACATATGGTGCACCTGAGGAACTTAGTACAGATGGTGGACCGCCATTCTCAGCTTACTCATTCCAACAATTCCTAAAAACCTGGGCTGTTAAGCAAAGAATTTCATCAGTGGCCTATCCCCAGTCTAACGGACGTGCAGAATTGGCAGTCAAGACTGCAAAAAGACTCATAAAAGACTGCACAGGACACCAGGGTTCCTTGGACAATAACATGGCAGCACAAGCAATCTTGCAATATAGAAACACCCCTATCCAAGGCATTGGCTTATCACCAGCGCAACTCCTGCTTCATAGACGTCTTCGAGATTTTATCCCATTGCACCCACAGTTATATAAACCACACCCTGAATGGATAGCCGCAGCGAAAAAACGAGAACAGAGATTATCCAAACGCAATGCAGACCTCATCGAGAAGTACAACCGTACTGCACATGCACTATCCCCACTTTATAAAGGTGACACAGTCTCCATTCAAAACCCAAATAGCCGTCGATGGGACATAGCTGGGCGAATAGTAGAAACACTTCCCAACCGTCAATATAGAATTAGAGTTGCAGGATCAGGCAGAATAACCCTGCGGAACCGTAGGTTTCTAAGGAAACTTGAAGCACCCATAATCAAGACCCCCATACCAAGCGCCATGCCTGTGTCACCTGAGCCGACAATTACGGATACATGCAGACCACATCAATCTGCCAAAGACTTGGAAAATGGTGACATTACATTACAAAATAAACCAGCGTCCCAGGGCCCTACTCAATCACAGCCATCAAGAACGAGGATTCCCAGGGCGCTATCCCGACTACTCTCGTACAATCAGCCAGGCAATAGGGAATTAATTCCTCCCCAACGGCCAATATGCTTCCGCAATGGGGAGAGGAGGGAGATGTAGAAGTCAAGTGACTTACCTGCCAACATGGCTGCCTCCTTCTATTTCCTTGTAAAAGCTGATTTTACCTTATTTTATAGGAGAGCGCCTAATACACCAGTTGGGTTGGTCCATTTTGCTAGAATGGACCTTCCCAATACATTTGCATGAGGGGTCTTTGTTCAGCTATATATTTCTCCATAAATGACTCAAGTCAGTTTTGGCTTTGGCTACATTTGCCTACTTGTGTGCTAAACCTCTGGCAAACTAGCTAATATTCAACAACTCCTCTATTTTTTATTCTTTCCTTTTTCTTTTTTCCTTCTTTCCTTCCTTTTCCTTTCAAATTTCCTGTGAAGAAATGTGGGAATTCATTCATTTTAGTAAATGAATTTGCGTTGGTATGTCCAGGGAAAAACTACTTTCCCATGGATGAAATGATCATCTGTATGAGGTAAATTGCTTGGACCACATTAATTGTAATTCATGCACACACACGCGCGTGCGCACACACACACACGCACACACACACATACACACATATATAGCTTTTTTATAATCAGTTATTTCTACGCGCTGATTTTTCGCACCATATGTCTTATACAGTCGATCAAGTGATAGCAAGTGTGCTCAATGTTGTAGGATATTCCATACTCTTATTGTTTTTTTCAGTAGTACCGTTATTTCGCAGAAAATTAGATACGAGGCACAAGAGTAAGTTTATAGTGTTCATTCTTCTTCTGTGTGACATGGAGCTTCAGGACATCGGAGATCATGGTTCTCCACAATTTCTTCTATTTAGTAGCTCTTTGTAATTTTTTTTCTTTTCGCTGTCTCTCCTAATGTCTGTTCTACCAAACGTTTAAACATGCTCGTAAATCATATTAGGCATGCGCTGCTTTCATCTGTCTCCCCTGCTTTCCAAATGTGCTCTGAGTGTCAAATATTCCGAAGGCCTCTTTCCTCATTATTGTGCCCTAGAAATTTCAACGCCCTCCTTCTGATGTTAAGTAAAAGTGTTCTTCTTGTTTCTATTTTCTTTAAAACATTGTCTTTGCTGAAATGTTCAGTACGTGGTATTCCTGGATTACTTCTTTACAACCAAATTTCTGTATCCTCAAATCTCTTCTTCATCTGTGAAGAGATTATCCAGCATTCACAGAGAAATGTTGTTACATAATAGTTCAATACTCTTTTCTTTGTTTCTAACTTAATTTTCCGTTTACTTAATCCATTTTTCTCAATAATTTGCTTAGCTTTTGGAAGCCATCTTTCGCTGTCCTAATGCACCTTCGAGTTATAAACACTTAGATATTTAATTTTTTGTACTTTTTTTTTTTTTAAGCATTTCACCCCAAGCAAGGCGGGAGCCACTATGACGCAAGGGGTTACAGAAAATTTAGAGCAAGATCAGATAGGAGTGATAGAAGAAAAGATGAGGGTAGTGGATAGATCAAGGCAACTGGAGATGTCGATTGACATTACACTTGAATAGCTGGAGATTATAGCTAACAGGGAAACAGGAATAGGGAAGGGAGTTCCACAGGCGAGAGGTGCGAGACATGAAGCTATTGGAGTAGAAGAGAGGGCTACATTTAGGAGTTTTGACAGTAAAGGGGTGAGAGCGGGATGCCAGCCTCGTAGGGCGCTTGAACTCATGACGACTGGGAACAAGCGAATGCAGCTCCTCGGAGCAATTTGCATGGAAGTATTTGTAGAACAGACAGAGGGAGGCGACGGCGCGTCTGTGAGAAAGTGACTGTAGACGAGACGACAGAGCAGGGCCAACTACATTGCATATCCGCCTCTGGAGCCTATCAAGAACCCCGAAGCAAACAGAAGGGGCACCAGACCATATATGGAAGCAATACTCCATGCAAGGGCGAATTGTTGATTTGTAGATCTGGAGGATCGACTCCGGGGAGAAAAACTTCCTGGCGCGGCTCAGGGAGCCAACTTTCCTTGCGGTGGACGAAGCAATTGACTCAATGTATTTATTTCATCTCAGATCAGCAGTGTACGTGAGACCGAGAAGCCGCAGAGAGTTGCTCTCGAGAAGTTGAGCGTCAGACATTTACTTACTTTATTTTCGTGATTCCAATTTTTAATTAGCATATTAGGTTGTTCCTTTTGCTGACAATCATACATTGTGCTTACCTTGTTTAAAAATCATTTTGAATTTTCTTTTTGAGTTTCACATCAATACAGTGCAGCCCAGGTATTTTATTTTCTTAGCGCTCTCTCCTGATTATAAATCCTCACAAGTTTTTGATTTTCATTATGACTGTCTCACTCCCCAGGTTAAATAAATCCGATGAGAAGACATCTCTGTGTCCAACTTACTGTTTTAGGGTAGTTGATAAGTTCTGTCCGCATGCAGGAAGTTTTTCTTCTCGGTAAAGTTTACAGATTACTCGAATATCCTGGCCTAGTTGCAAAGAAACATGGAAATTGATTTAAAAGAAGGAATGTACCATGGATATTGGATTTGGTTTGGTTTTACGGCATATCAACAACTCAGTGGGTTATTCAACCCCGGCATGATTTTTAGGAGAGGTACATATAAATAGAATATGTATTCTTTGTCAGAAATCACTTTGTAGATCAGGTTTTATTGACGTATTTTTGTAAAGAGGCGTTTTGTCAAGAGCAAATGTATTTTTGGTAATATTATTCTTTTCAAACAGTATTGCTGGTATATTTACTATAAAACTCTGTTTATATATTTCTTAGTGTGTTGATCTCAGCTTGGGGGTTAACTATTTGCCCAAAGCTGGGACCATAACAGGAATATTCATCGGGGGTTTGGGTGGACCTGGGAACAACTGTAATTAAGATTCCACGCATCTCAAAACCTCTCTTTCAGATGCCTTGCTGCCGGATGTACATTATCGTCATACCCAAGACAGAAGAAGATTGGAACAATATAAAAATAGTCATCAGACTCATGTATGTATACAATAAAATATATGGTAACTTCTTAAAATATTCGGCCTTAAAAAAAAAAAAAAAAAAATAGCCGACTTACAACCATGTCGCTTTATTTCTTTTCGAAATAATCGTCTTGGAACATTGCATGCATTTTCCGTGTTTCTTCCACTATTCAAAATCTGCAATGTAATCTTTCGGGATCTCCATCAAGTGTTTCCATCTGTTTTACCGTGTTGAAAAAAAAGGGTACAGATGTAGGGAGCCACATCTGGATTGCAGTGGTACATACAGCCTGCGTGAAGCAATTTCTACAAAAATTAGCGTAAAAAGAAATAAAAGCCTGTACAAGACATGAGATATCTGCTCGCTCTCTCGATATAAATGCCAAGGTGAAAGTATACCGCGTTTCAAGAAATGGTTTGGCTTATCACTGTCGACTGATAAAATCTCTTTGGAGCGTGTCTATTCATGTTTGTGAAGTCAGATCCGCTTTCAATGGTTTCCGAGTTACATCAAGGATAGGCAACTAGTTATCACCAACAGGTAGATGTGGAAATGGGCGGGATTTGGAGGTGCAAATCAATAGTATACCGAGCAAAGAAAAAAAAGCTATTATTCAGAATACAACGGTAAGATTCTATAGGAGATTGAAATTCAAAAGAATCATCTGACATAGTCGAGAAAGCAAGTGAATGAATTATCCGTCAGGTTGAAAATATTATTGACACAACTGACTACAGATCGAAAGTGAAAGGAAAGGAAAAAAAATAAACTAATAAATATTTAGAAAATATCCTAGGAGAAATAAAGAAATTGAGAAGGATGAAAATGAGGAGTAGAGCGTTTGGGAAATTTCCGAGGTTTCTTACAAAGACGTTTAAACAAATGCAAACTTGTGAAAGCCGCGAAATATCTGCACCATTTGAACAGGGATCGGCAACCTTTTGCTATGTGCCGACTTAGGTTTTTAAAAGCATTCCGTGTACCAAAAGCATACGTATTTTTATACACGTCAACGTAAATGTACCTGTTCTACAATATATTTTATGACCCATTCTAATTAACACATTGAGGTTGATATGCCACAAAACAAACAAAAGCAACATAAAATATATTGTAGAACAGGTACTGCAGACAAGATTTTTTTTATGGCTGGTAATATTTTCTTTAAAAATAAACTAAAGTTGGTAATATCTTTTTTTTTTCTAAAAATGTATTGCTGTTTTGTATTAAAACCTATTTTTACACTTTCATAGTGTTTTGAACCCAGTTTGGCTGTCAACTATTTGCTCATAGCTGGGACACTAACATGTGCTACCACCCCAGGTCAGGGTGGTCCTGGGAACATCAGCAATTAAGAGGTCGTTCAACGTTCCTCAAAACCTCTTGATCAGAGGCCTTGCTGTTGGATGTAGTTTATCGTCTTACCCAGGGCACACAATATGTGCATACAGTAATATATAGCATATATATTTTAGTATATACTAAAACACGAAACAGCTAAATATCTTCTTTGTGTTGTAGTAGTTATTTCTTTGGATTTCGTGATGTCATTTGCGGCTGCGTGCCATTGGAAATTACTTGACGTGTTACGTGTGGCACGCGTGCCGTATGTTGTCGACTCCTGACTTAGAAGGCCGCAAAAGCATTGAGGAGACTTGCTCGACCCCGATCTTTATTGAAAGCCACGACTTGCTGTAGTTGTTGAAACTAAAATAATGATAATAGAAGAATTTGTTTGATAAAGCTGTTACATACGTGAAACCTCAAATGTTGTTTAGCCATTAAATCGCGTCATTTATTTTTCATGATACGTGATTCGATAACAGATCTTTAGTTCATACTTAAGTTTATTCTGGAGAATACAGGTAAGAGTTGGTTGTATTTATTTTTGAATCTCTATCTAGATGCCGTATTTTCTCGAAAATAATACACACCCATAAATAATACGCACCCCCGAAAATGATCCTAAAAAAATATATATCTATCCCTACGTATAATACGCATCTATAAATTGTGTAAAAAAAAAAAAAATAATTACGAAGATATTTTGTCGAGAATAAACTAAACGGCTAAAATAATGTTAAAAATTACCATGCGGTTTTCCCTAATCACGAAAATTAAGCAAGTACAAAAATTTAAATATCTAACTGTTTATAACATGCAACAATTGCTGCACATCCTACAGAAGGTGATAAGGGAAAGCGAGAAGAAAGGACTAAACATCAATTGTAAGAAGACTGTGCATATTTTTAAGAAAAAAAAAAAAGATGCCAATATGCAATTTACAAATTGAAGATGCTAACATCAAGCAAGCACAAAAATGTAAATACCTGGGAAATGTTTTAAAAGATGACGAAAAATGAGACACTGAAATACGACTTCGAACTGGGATAATGGAATCGACAAAGATGCTTTCCAAAAGCTAAGCAAAGTATCAAGAAACAAAAAAAATATCGTTAGAATCTAAGAAAAGAGTACGGGACTGTTATATAATATTAGTCTGTGAAGAGATTGTCCAGCATTCTCTGGCATATTCCTATATCCCAGAGAATGCTGAACAATCTCCTCACAGATGGAGGAGAGATTTGAAGCGACAGAAATGTGGTTCTACTGATACAATTCGGGAATAACATGAACTGTACATGTGAGCAATGACAAAGCTTCAGAGAAAATGGAAACAAAAAAGACTGTTATACTCATCATCAAAAAGGGAGAATTGAAATTTATCTGGCGCAATAAGGAAAGACGGCTTAGAAAATTTGACACTAACAGTACATATTGAAGGCAAGAGGGACTAAAGAAAGCAGCATATAACCTGCCTAATGAACGTGTATACAATGACAGAACAGGGATTAGGAGAGCAAGCGAAAAGACAAAAATTACCACGAGATACAAGGGTCAGGATGATTTGGAGAGATATGATTGCCCGTGTCTTGAAGGAACATTGCACATAAAAGAAGAAAAATTCCATCTTCAGGTGGCATATGTACATGGAATTTCTATAATTATTTCTTGTCATTAAAAATTCAAACCGAGTTATTAGCCATTATCAATATTTTTAAAACAAATATTGACCATCTTTATAAGACTCCAACAATCGGTAGAAAACTGGATTGTACACGTCATTCTTTAAAAGCTTCCATGAATCAGACTTTATTAGGTTTCCTAAGCATAAATAGCCATCATACTCTCTAGCTGAGAGAATGGACAAAGTTTCTTTGTAAAATAATGACATCCCAGCTTTTATTTTTAATTCAGTGGTTGCCGTCTCCTTTGTATACCAAAACACAAACCTAACGCCCGCCAAATGTACATACAAAATCCTAACAACCCCAAAATTTATATTCGACTTTTGATTGGATTTTCTTGGCGTTAGTATTTTATGTCAAATGGTGATTTTATAAGAGTAGCTTAGATGTGGCACAAGGTCAAAAGTGTGGAGCAATCAGTTATGCTTGAATTCCCTACTCATTCGTAATTGATGTAGATACACGTTTGCTAACTAATACACCACGTCGAAGTGCCCCAAATGATTTTCGATCGTAGCGTAGATGTGGCACTAAGCTTAATGTGTGTGTCACCTAGTGAGCATCGAACTCACTACCCATTTGTAATTTATCTAGCGTAACATGCATCGAAGTGCCCGTATTGCATGTAAAATTATTTTCTTAGTAGTTTGCATATATAGAAAGAAAAATTGTGCCTGTATGTATGTATGATAGTTTGTACGACAATCGAGTGCACGTCTTTTTTAATAACAACTCCCTTTTACACTCCTTTCAAATTCGAGCGAGCTGATGAAAAAGACGGTAAGAAATTCGTTCGAGTTAGTTAAAAGAAAACTTTAAGTTCAAAAAGATTATTCTGCGTTTTGAAGAAAACGCCAAAACAAATTCGCAAATCTATGTGAAATTTAGACCAATGAAAACGTTGTATCTATAAAAGAAAAGTTTTGTCTAAATGCCTGTATCTTTATTTGTACTACGACCGAGTGAACGTCTTTTTATAAAGACATATTGGTAGAGAAGAGTAAACGATACATAAAACATTAAAAAAAAAAATTAATGGATAAATCATAATAAAAAAATAAAACCTAAACAAGAAAATAACAAAAACAAATAACTTAAAATCGAACGACCAATTACTGAAAATCAGCTGTGAATTGTAAAATGCAAAACTCAATAAAACTAAGACATTATTGAATTAGAAAAGCTTTTTTTTAATGAATAATGTATGTTAAGGTTAAAGATAATATTGTCTGAAGCCACAAGAATTTCCGATGAAAATTGAATTTTTACAAGAATTGTTTTCTTTTTTTTACAATTTTAATTACAATAATTTATAAAGTTGTAAAATATTTTAACATTCACCTTCAATGTATTGTTATAAAGTAAAACTAGTTTTACTAATCATAAATCTAAAAGCTTATTACAATTTGGAAACGATCACCATTTAAAAAAAAGAATTTTACATTGTTTCTGGATGTGTATTAAAAGACAATCATGTAAGACACCGTTGAAGGTAGGCAAAAACTGGTTGGACAATGTAAAACAATAAACAGGTATGACTATACCAGAATTGCTGATTGCTGCCATTGATAGTCCGTTGTGGGCAAAATTCAACGTGGCTTATGCATTTGGATTCTCCCTAAGATTACAAAAAGCAAGGGCATGATGATGATGATGATGATGATGCCTTTTTAAAGCTAAATGTGAGTATGAAATAATAATAACTCCCTTTATCCACTCTTACAATTTCGGTCGAGGTGAGGACAAAGACGTAAAGAAATTCGCGAGCCTGTCTGAAATTTTCTTTGGACCAATGAAAACATTCAGGTCAAAGAGATTGATCAGTGAGGTGAAGAAAAAGACAAAACGAATTCGCGAGCATTTGTGATATTAGGTTGGTGCAAAAATAATGACGTAATAATGTCGTTTTTTGACGTATTTTTTAACGTCAAAAACGACATTATTACGTCATTATTTTTGCACCAACCTAATATTTTCTTTGGAACAACGAAAACGTTGCTTTTACAAGAATTAACCGTGGAGCCTAGAGAAAGAAAGAAAAGAAAATAGCAATCTTATGTAAGAAAAAAAAGCGTTCGAAGCCATGTGAAAAATTTCCTTTTCTGTTCACGCGTTCAGATTTTTGACCATGTCAAATTACTCGCTGATTATAGTATCGGCCTTAACGAAGCGTTTACAATTTCAAAGAACATCATTTCAACTATCCAAGAAAGCGAATTGTCATTTATCATTAATCTTCTTGGAGTTGGTAAACAAACTGTTAATTTTAACGCCCCGAGGTCCCACGCCGCTATAGAACAACATCAAACAAGACTTTTAGTAACTCAAAAGAAAGGAGACCTATAGAGGATACCGGAATACAGAGAGAAATATCAGTGCAACCGGAAAATGCACGAAATTTATTACATCCAACAGTTGAGACATCAGGACAAAGGGAAGAAATACTTCAAGCCGAAAGAAGCAGGATGGATGCAGATCAGAAACAGGAAATTCTTCGAAGAAAAGACATAGACTGCCCATTCAACTTTTAGCTTTCATTGATCTTGACTTTATCCGATAATACCATTTGAGGTATCAGCAAACTCTCTGAATTGGCCCTAAAAAGGTTCAAGTTCATCGTATGGGATGCTTTACTATGGCCCACAGGGCAGTTCTCGAAGCAATGGGCTGTGCCATGAGGGACATTATCGTTTATGGGAGGTATAACACTTCTGCTATGTGAACACTGCCGGTCCTACCAAAAGGGAGCAAAGCTGATGAAGGCAGAGCGTGTCTCAAATCATTTTCGGTTGTGGTGGCATATTGAAACGTTGACTCTGAGCAGCAACATGAAAGCACAAATATTGGAGATCAACTGTCAGTTCAGTTCTCGCGCAACTTTTTGAGTCTTGGCAATAGCAACGTACCTTTGTATGCCAACTGACTGACTACCATTACCCCGGTCTGCAATGTTCTCAGTATTGCTGATGAGCTTAAGGTGAAGGTTTTCCAAAACGTCCCACAGAATTACAAAAACTACAATTGGTTATGTGACAGGGAAATACTGGCTCCAAATAAGAAAGCAGTAAACAGAATCAATGATCAACTGTTGCAAATCCTCCTGGAATCATCTCATATCTACTGGTCAGTGGATACCATTCCAGATCCGGAACAGGTGGTCAGTTATCTAACAGAATTTCTGAATTCCCTAGAACCTTCCGGACTATCTTCACATAGATTGGAACTAAAGATGGAAGTGCCTATAATATTATTATGGAATCAGGACCCATCAAGGAATTTGTAATGGCACCGGGCTGGTGCTTAAGAAGTTGAAGCCATATGTAATTGAGGCATCGGTTCTTCATCGATATGGAAATGGTGATGATGTCTGTATTCTCAGGATTCTCCTTATACCATCAGTGTCGGGTATTCTTTTACGATTAGCAGACTTCACTTATCAATACGAATAAGTTTTGTTATGTCTATTAAAAATGCACAAGGCTAGACTCTATCAGTTACTGTACTACAGTTAGAAGAATCCTGTTTTTCTCATGAGCAGTTGTATGTTGGTTTTTCACGTGTGGTAAGTAGAACCAATTTATTTCTTTGTGTTCTACAAGGAAAGAGAAATACTATTGTCTGCCAAGAAGTATTGTAGTACCAAAACTGTTTAAACATATTTTTGTGTTTGTTACAGATTGGTTTCTAACCTTTTAAATCCCGGGCAACGCCGAGTAGCTCTGCTAGTTGTTATATAATAAGGATATCCTATAAAGGGAAGATAACACAAACTTAAGGTACAATGTGTACGTTATGGTTAAATTGCGACATTGTCATCCTCTAGCACCCTTTTTTTTCTCTCTCTGCCCCCATTGAAACTTTCCAATGCCTCGTTGTGATACGCCCACTGTGGGACTCACTATAAATTATCAGCCAGACCCTCATCCCGCAGCAGCAATCATTGTTAGCCCAGATTTCACAGCTGAAAAAGGAATAAAATGTTGCAAAAATAACTTGGCTTTGTCATATATTTACAAACATTCAAGTATATCGATACTGAAACCCTTAGAATAACACGGAATAATCTTTCAACAAGACCAGTATCATCGAACATCCAAGGAAATATTGAAAAAAAAGGGGAATACTCAAATAAACAATTGAGATTTTATTCTTCAAGCGGTTCAAACCGTGAAGAATTATGAATATGAAAAATACGAATTTCTTATCTGATAACAGAAAAATTGATGAACATTTACAGGATGTGTGTATTGAAGACTCTACTATTAGTAATCGTAGCTCTGGGCCTCATGAAAAAAGGAATGGACACTTTTACTAAAATTGTCCCAGGTAACATCAGCATATATGTTTCCCAGAAAATCGCCCTACGAAGTACATCCACATACTAAGAAAATCCAATCAATTAAATGACAATTCTATAGAACCTAAGGACCCGGATCTACAGAATACAAAGCAAGAAACAACACACAAACAGCAACAACAACGACAACAAAAACAACAACAACAATAATAATAATAATAATAATAATAATAATAATAATAATAATAATAATAATAATAACGAAAAGACAAAAAATAGGGAAAGAAAGAAAAAAAAGCTGCAGAAAAAAAGCTGAGGAAACAATAATTAGGTCGTCGTAACTCTTAATAAGTCCAGTAGTAATAATAAAATCGAAAGTAAAAGCAACATTAGAATAATATCTACGATGACAACGAGAATGGATTTTCCAGAGAATCAATGTTTCAACTGCTGGTTGTTATATCAATAATAGCGCTTAATTGCATCTTACAGAATTTGTAATGGAGGCTATATGAAGTGACAAGTCATTAAAACAGCTCAACCTCTTCATGAATATGAACAGTTTGAAAATATTCACTAAACAATTGACGTAGTACGCAAATTGCCAACATTCTTTAGGTTACAGCTCTATTTTTATAAAATGTTTTCCAAGCAACTGTTCGGCGTCTTTTATTTCACTTTCGTCGTCGTTCTATTCTTTTCTCATTTAACGTAAGTTGATGTAATCCAGGAGTCCTTCCAGTTCTTCATCCTTGGTTCATTTTCTATCTATTTTTCTTTTTGTTTATATCTATCTATCTATCTATCTATCTATCTATCTATCTATCTATCTATCTCTATCTATCTATCTATCTATCTATCTATTCTGTTCCTATCTATCTATCTATCTATCTATCTATCTATCTATCTATCTATTCTGTTCCTATCTATCTATTCTGTTCCTATCTATCTATCTATCTATCTATCTATCTATCTATCTATCTAAGTTTGTCCAGATCTATCTATCTATCTATCTAACTTCTGACTCGAATCCAATAAACCGAAGTTTAACGGAAAAATTATGGATGCGATGATCTAATATTGTTTGTGACAATATTTGATGTCTGTTTTCCCGATGTAGCGATGGAATCTTATGAAAAACAATTTGATCAATAACTTTCCACGCCTAAAGAGCATGCACTTGAATTGGTTTCATATCCCTAGTTAAAAAAAATAAATAAAACAGAACTCGAGGTAGCGCCATTTTAAAACATTAAATATTTTCTAGCGTTCTCGATTTGTCGCAAAAACAAGGAAATAAAAATAGATAAATGATTGCAAATAAAATAGACGTGAGTAAAAAGTAAAAAAAAAAAAAAAAAAAAAATACAAAACAAAGAAGAAACTATATTGTTTCACTTTTGGACTATTTTTACGGTAAGCCAACTCGAATCTCTACTTTAAAGATCATGGCTTTTATACAACTTCGATGAGTTTGATCCGGAAGAACGCAAGGTGAAAAACTGTCGGGAGATTTCGAGAAAAACATAATTATAAATACGCACACACGCATACACACACACTAATATATGTACGTATATATATATATATATATATATATATATATGTATACAAAGGCAATGAGAACGAATCAAATATAAATTCAAACAATCATAAAGTTAATTTAAAAATTTAAAAAAGAGCTCAATACAAAAGTAGTGCGATAATACTTTATTATAGGTTATTAGATTCGAACATACATATTTCCGCTACAAAAATGAGTTAATGTTTCGATGGAACATAGCTACTCATCAGGCGGTGGTAAAATTATCTGTGCTATGTTGCATCGAAATTTTTCATTTTTGAAGCGGAAATATAAATGTTCGAATGTAATAACCTATAGTAAATATATATATATATATATATATGATTCTACACACACACACACAAACAGACACACTCACTCTCACACACACATATAGATATATATTAATGGGTAGAGGCGCCTATACCTTCTCACACACAAAGATATATATATATATATATATATATATATATATATATATATATATATATATATATATATATATGCGCGTGTGTGTGTGTGTATGTGTGTGTGTGTGTTTAAAAATTAATCAGTATGTTTGACGATCGCAAGTAGCATGAAACCCAGGGTCACAAACACGCATCAATCCAACTAAATATATATATATATATATATATACATATATATATATATATATATATATATATATATATATATATATATATTTCAGTTGATATATATATATATATATATATATATATATACATATTGATTTCAATAGAACATTTATACATGAATATATTTATCGATTTAAATAAATATTTTTTAAATTTACCATATATATATATATATATATATATATATATATATATATATATTGATTTCAATAAAGCATTTATACAGGGATATATTTATCTATTTAAATAAAATATTCAATGATAATTCACCGGATAGGTTCTTCGCTACGGTACCTAGTCTTGTTGAATTTAAGCGCAGTACAATGCTGGCGTCAAGATCTCATCAATTTACAGTTCAGTTGGCTACAGGTAACCGTAAGTTCCATGCTAACAGTTTATTTTCTCGCACTTATCACCTGTGGAACTCCCTTCAAGCTTCATGATTTCCAGCCAAATTTAATCTTCAAAAATGTAAATAAATATGAATTGCTATCTACTCATCCCCTGATTACTCTTTTGGTTTTCGTCTATTAGTAATGTTTCTGTTTCTAATTCTTTCACATCTAGTAACTCGCTGTATCTTAGTGGCTTTACAAAATTAATAATATATATATAGATAAATCTCAATTGAACACCCACACACAGAAGTATGCATGCATATACATATGCATATATATATATATATATATATATATATATAGATAGATAGATAGATAGATAACCAAAGAATCACATATCAGGATACATTGTCCGACAACTGAAATAAGTTTCATGCCATAAGAAATCGTCAGATGGTTGGCAGCTGTAATCTTAAATTATTAAATCCTTTTTATATAATTTTGAACCTAAAATACAATTCTTATTTTATTCAGTAAGTCTTAATACATGGCAAATTTAAAATAAAATAAATCAAGGAATTGAATGAATATTACATGTAGCGTTATATATAATAATATAATGGATATATAATTGTAATACATAAACATTTTATGAAGGTTCATTAACTATATTTTAATGTGAACATTTTCCAATATGACGGTAACTTCATTTCGCTGAATTTAATAGATCATTATTTCTATGAAACTTAATTATGTGTAGCTTTTCATGTAGACACAGTGGGCATGCGACATTTACGGACTTACAAATTCTCGTTTACATATATTTAATGGCTTACAAATTCTCGTTCTTATATATATATATATATATATATATATATATATATATATATATATATATATATATATATTGATTTAAATACTACTTTTGATAATTTATACAAATAGACATATTGTATAAAATACACAGGCACACATTCATAATATATGTGTAATGGATGCTGTTCCTCGTGCTGACGGATATATATTCTTTCTTATTCATCCATTCATTCAGTACTGAGTTGCATTGTCTTTACATTCCAGTGTCGTTTTAATCCTCCCATGTGAGATAATTTCCACTTGGGCAGCTACTTCCCACGTACCTTTGCCATGTGGAACCGACTCCCAAGAGGATGCTTCCCCGATCGCTACAATCTAGGGATAACAGTTAACATCCGCACATATCAGCATAAGCTGTAAACCTTACTCTGTAATACGCTATATCGAGTGCCTCTCGGGCCTTGTAGGAGGGAACACCAATGTAACAAAAAAGAAATGGCTAGATCTTTCTTTCAGTTTTCCTTACCTAGCTTCAGTTTTCTTTCTGTCTCTGCAATCAACATGATGTCGTATAAAAGCCTAAGACGATGAGATCATCGCCAATCACTGTTAAATAAATCTGGCGAGAAGACGCATCTTTGTTTTACATCGCTTCTTTTTTTGTGTACTTACTCAATTTCTTATTGATGCTGTCTTATCTGGTTTGTTTGCTTGTTTAGTGGCATATCATCTCCTTATGGGTTATTTAATGACAAAGTTTAATTTTCTTGGGATAATTATTAATTTTCTTTATAAAAACAAAGTAGTGTTGGTAATATTTAATAATTTTTTTGGACAAAAATGTGTTGATGCTAATATTTTATTTTAAATTTTGCAAAAATGTATTTATGGTAATATAATTTTGTTTACCGAAAATGTATTGTTGGTAATATTTTATTTTATTTTTTTTACCAAAAATGTATTGCTGTTATTATTTTTTTTTTACGTAAAAGTATTGCTGGTAATATTTTATTTTTTTTACCTAAAAAGTATTGCTGGTAATATTTTTTTTCAACCTAAAAAGTATTGCGGGTAATATATATTTTTTTTACCTAAAAGTATTGTTGGTAATATTTTATTTTTTAACCTAAAAGGCATTGCTTATAATATTATTTTTTTTATTACCTTAAAAGTATTGCTGGTAATATTTTTTTTTTTACCTAAAAAGTATTGCTGGTAATTTTTTTAAACCTAAAATGTATTACTGGTAATATTTTATTTTTTAACCTAAAAAAGTATTACTGGTAATATTTTATTTTATTTTTTTTTTACCGAAAAAGTATTTCTGGTAATATTTTTTTTTACCTAAAATGTATTGCTGGTAATATTTTATTTGTTTTTAACCTAAAAACGTCTTGCTGGTAATAGTATACTTTATTTAAAACCTAAAAAGTATTGCTGGTAATATTTTTTTTTTTAACCTAACAACTATTGCTGGTAATATTTTTTTTTAACCCCAAAATTATTGCTGGCAATATTTTTTGTTAACCAAAATGTATTGCTGGTAATATTTTATTTGTTTTTAACCTAAAAAGTATTCCTTTTAATATTTTACTTTTTTTAACCTAAAAAGTATTGCTGATAATATTTTTTTTTAACTACAAAGTTTTGCTGGTAATATATATATATATATATATATATATATATATATACATATATATATATATATATATATTTACCGAAAAAGTGTTGTTGTTAATGTTTTATTGTTTTTATCTAAAAAGTATTGATGGTAATATTTTCTTTTTTTACCTGAAAAGTATTGCTGGTATTGTTTTTGTTGTTTTATTTAAAAAGTATTGATGGTAATATTTTATTTTTTTAACCTAAAAAGTATTGCTGATAATTTTTTTTTTTACCTAAAATTATTGATGGTAATATTTTATTTTTTTTACCGAAAAAGTATTGCTGGTAATAATTTAATTTTTTTAACCTGAAAAGTATTGCTGATAATTTTTTTTTTTTACCTAAAAAGTATTGCTGGTAATATTTTATTTTAGTTTTTGAAAATAATGTATTATTAGTAATATCTTTTTTTTTACCAAAAAATGTACTGATGATAATATATTTTATTTTTATAGAAAATATATTGCTGTTAAAATTTTATTTCATGTATTTTTCCAAAAATGTATTCCTGTTAATATTTGTTTTACCAAAAATATTTTACATATAACAATTTATTTTATTTTTTTTTACCGAATATGTATTTCTGTTAATATTATTTTTTAATTTTTTTTTATATATTGCTGTTAATATATATTTTTTTACCAACTATGTATTGCTGCCAATATTTTTTCACTAAAAATATTTTACTGAAAATGTATTGATGGTAATAATTTTTTTTATTTTACCAAGGATAATTAATTACCAAAGATAAGTAATTTTTTTTCAATTTTTTTTTTACAATAATGTATTCCCCATAATTTAAAAAGATATATTTTCAGGTAGAGCAGAGGGTCTATGAGGCTTTTTCCAAGTATCTATACGTGACTGTCAAGATGCCTTTGCTGTTTAAATCTTTAAAATAACAAACCTCTCCACACCAGGCTATTATTTTCCCTATCTACACTCGCTCATGAACAGAGGATCAGTGCATCACATCCTAGTGGGGAGGCCAATCTTGTTATGGTCACAACAAGAGAACTAAGATCGGAAATAGCAAATGGTAATTTGCATTATTGTAAAAATAAAATCACACTTTACATAGATAAAGCTCTTCGCAGAGGGCGAACAAGCTTGTGAGCACGATTTATTTCATTCGCTTAACATATACGCTGACAGAAATCGCTTATGTTCGTCTTTTAGAACCTTTTCCAATCAAACCCAGAACATAAACACAACTAGAATTACTGATGTTTTCACGTGCCAGATTTTTAATTTTCAACTTCCAGAACCTGCTAGGAAAGCTTGATTTATTTAGGAAATACAGGGTGTGATGCGTAAACTGTCGCCAATTTATATTTTTAATTACGCACATGCGCATTGTTTGTTTTTGATTCTGCAGGTTATATTAGGGTTAGTAATGCACTTTCTGTGAGAAAAAGAGTACCATGATGCAATTCACTCCGCCAGCAATTTGGATTATTATGTGTTGGGCGCAGTCGTACGAGAGACTAAGAAAACTCCTTGTAAGACCAAAGATGAACTTAAGGCAAGGATTATGGCAGCACTCACCAATTTAAACAAGGAGACCGTACAGAAAAATATATTCACTGAATAAATTTATTCCTTAGTAGTGACTTTCAAAGCGTAGTTTAGATGTGGCACAAGGCCGAAAGTAGGGGGTACCTAGTGAGAATCGAACTAACTACACAGTCGTCATTGTTATACCGACTCGTGGTGCCAAAATTTATTCCTTAATATTTCAAGATATTTTTGTGTAATTTTGGTAAATGTATCTGTTTAAATGAGAATTCAGTGTTATTTTCATTCTTACATAATTTAGAAGACAATTTATTCATCGCACCAAGAACTTATAATGGGAGAAAATCGTCTGCGCATGCGCATAAAATGATTTTAATAAATATGCCAAAAAATAGAAATGGACGTATGAGAAGAAATTATCTTCTCACCGGATTCTTCAACCTATACAGTGAGGCGGTTATAAGAGCATTAGAATTTCTACCAGAATTATTGCCTCACACAGTTTTAACAACAGCAGATGACACGGTGCTGACGGCAGATACAGGAACATCTACAGAAGATAGTAAAGGAAAGCAAGAAGTAAGAAAGAAAGAGATCAAAAAGAAGAAAGAAAGAGATCAAAAAGAAGAAAGAAAGAGATCAAAAAGAAGAAAGAAAGTGACCAAAAAGAAGAAAGAAAGAGATCAAAAAGAAGAAAGAAAGAGATCAAAAAGAAGAAAGAAAGTGACCAAAAAGAAGAAAGAAAGAGATCAAAAAGAAGAAAGAAAGTGACCAAAAAGAAGAAAGAAAGAGATCAAAAAGAAGAAAGAAAGTGACCAAAAAGAAGAAAGAAAGAGATCAAAAAGAAGAAAGAAAGTGACCAAAAAGAAGAAAGAAAGTGACCAAAAAGAAGAAAGAAAGAGATCAAAAAGAAGAAAGAGATCAAAAAGAAGAAAGAAAGTGACCAAAAAGAAGAAAGAAAGTGACCAAAAAGAAGAAAGAAAGTGACCAAAAAGAAGAAAGAAAGTGACCAAAAAGAAGAAAGAAAGAGATCAAAAAGAAGAAAGAAAGTGACCAAAAAGAAGAAAGAAAGAGATCAAAAAGAAGAAAGAAAGTGACCAAAAAGAAGAAAGAAAGTGACCAAAAAGTACAACCCAACCCAAGATGCTAACTGCGAATTGGAGAAATCAAAATCAAACAGCTATAAAAAAAAAAAAGAAATAAATATTGAGCTAGTGTTTTAACAGAGAACTGAAAATATGAAGGTGCAATGTAATAGCGAAAGATGCCTTCCAAGTGCTAAACAAAGAAGAAACACGATAATCTCGTTAGCAACAAAGAAAAGAGCACTGAACTGTTATCTAACATCAACTCTATTATATGACAGCAAATAATGGATGCTGAAAATACCATGGACTGGACACCTGAGGTACGATGAAATTTTAAAGAAAATGAGAAAAGAAGGCTTGTTGAATTTTTCACCCACATAACATGCTGAAGGAAAATGAAACAGAGGAAAGCATTGAACAAACATGGGTTAGGATGTGGGGTAAAAAGACAACCAATAATGAGCGCTACAAAGCAGATGTAGTTGGAAAGAACCCATGTCCATAAAATAAGTTCTTACAGCAGTTCGTCGTTTTCCGAACAGTGACTTCTGAATTCTCAAAATGCTTTGAAAATAAATATCAGTCTTAAATATCATTTTTTTAAAATCCCTACCAAGTCCGGATTAGAATGGTTAAAATCTCCCACATTCCCATCACTTTAGTTTTCAGAGCGATCGCCATGCGTCCAACTACTCTTCTGAAAAAAGCAAAGGGGAGAGAATTTGCAAATGTTTCTCATCTGTTAAAAAGAAATCTTCCAATTTTTATAGCAAAGTCAAACACTCGGAAGCTGGAGTGGTATCAGTTTGCGTGCGGGACGGGGTTTGGGGCCGGAGGGGAGATAATCGGAAACCCATTTGCGAAAGGAATGTTATTAAGAACGACAGGAATCGTCTGGTCTTAACGGAAGTACGGCATTTTGAGACGCACATTAAGTCATCATATATCAATCGATACTGTGAAATAGCCTTTGATTAGTAATGATGGATGTGAAAACAGACATGAACAGAATGATATATATATATATATATATATATATATATATATATATATATATATATATATAGAGAGAGAGAGAGAGAGAGAGAGAGAGAGAGGGAGAAAGAGAGTAAGATAGATATATAGATAGATAGATAGATAGATAGATAGATATACGTATGTGATAGAAATGAAATATCGTGATGAATAAATATATACTTACATATTGTTATTGATAAAATGATATTTACGTATAGCTTCTATAATAGGAATGATAATGGTAATAATACACGCACGCACACACATATCTATCTATCTATCTATCTATCTATCTATCTATATATATATATATATATATGTATATATATATATATATATATATGTATATATATATATATATGTATATATATAAATGCTAATATTTTATTTATTTTGTAGCATGACAATTATAAACTGAATTTTAAGCTCATAATATAACCATGGAAGTGCCTTGCAAAAAGGTGTATATATTGCTGACATATTATTTACATTATTTAAATACTGAATATATCCTCATCTTTGTATGAATATATATAAATATATATATATATATTTTATTAGAGACATTTTTATGTTTAGCATTCTTTTTTTTTATAATACAAGTATTTAAGTAAATGTATCTATAAAAAAAAAGAATGTTAAACATAAAAATGTCTTTAATAAAATTATCGGACTTTGTCCATTTCTTAATGTATGACGTCATTTGTTTACATTTGATACGCCATGAGCAGTTATGAATGTACGAGATTCATGGAAGATTGAAGTTTATAAGCAGTAAATACGACCTTGCCAACCGAACGATCCTTTGTTGCCGAGAGGTTAGGCGCATCAAGCTAAATGACGGTTCCGTATAGGATGCAGGTTCGAATCCTGTCAAAAGACGAATATTTTCTATGAAAATTTCTCGGACATTCAGGCCGGTAAATGTTATTTCATACTGTTTCTTATAAACAGAGCATTTACTTAAATACTTGTGTCTATAAAAAAAGAATATTAAACATAAAAAATGTCATTAATAAAATTGTCGGACTTTGTCCATTTCTTAATATATATACATATATATTTGGGTGACTAAAACACGAAAAAGAGATTATGTCATATCGAGAATATTTAACATTGAAAAGCATAAGAAAAAAATTCATTATTTTTAATAATATGTGTAAATCTCCACGGTTTGCCTGATGAAAGTCGCGAGACCGGAAACGCGTGTAGCAAAATTATGGAAAATAAAGCATAATATTATTTTTAAAAATCGACATTACAACTTAAAAACGTTTGCGATTTCTCTTTCCTTTTTAATATAGACACTTTTCTCACGTTGGAACTACTATAACCTCTTCCCTTTATATATATATATATATATATATATATATATATATATATATATATATATATATATATATTATTAAAAAATAGTAATTACAGTACTTGACTCTTACGACGGCATCAAACTCGGAGTTGTGGAATTAATGTAAGGTATTATGAATATTTCAGAGAATAAATATTATAAATTAACTGATTTAAAAATATGCTTCCTTCGCTACACAGGAATTACCATGTTTCATAATCCGAAGCTAAAACTTTCAAATTTAATTATATAATTAAATTAAAAGTATTGGTTCTGTTTCATCTTCAAGCGAATTTTGGAATAACTTATTTTTAAATTTACTAAATTTTAAACACATATACAATTAATAATTCTTGTTTCGATGGATACAGAGAAATCCAATCATTTAGACAGGGGTGGTAGGGTGTTCATTTTTATTATCTATTATTGTATCAATTATGAGTTACGTTCGAAAAAGATGTTAAGTCTGGGTAGGGTAGGTGTGTATTTTTCAACGAATTCTGACATCCTTTCAACACATGTCGTCTGGATTTTTTATCAACGAGAAAAAGGTTTTCGGTATATTTCCGTTAAATTCGTACTTGTATACATACATATTTTTTATAAAAGGGGGGGTTGGGTTAGAATACATTACATTGAACTACAATTTTAAAACATTATTTTTACTCTTAATGAAATAGAACTGATGCTTTTGATTTAATTATATAATTAAATTTAAAGATTTAGCTTCGGTTTTTGAAACATGGTAATTCCTGTGTATCGAAGAAACCATATTTTAAATCATTTTATATATATATATATATATATATATATATATATATATATATATATATATATATATATATATATATATATATATATTAAAGCCCCCACCCCACAGGGAATTTCTAATACTCTCATTTAGCGCATGTTAGAATTACTACTTTTATAAATTACAGCTCGGGAGATCCACCCATATATATATATATATATATATATATATATATATATATATATATATATATATATATATATATATATATATATATATAAACAACGGATCCCTTGAAAATGAGTAATTGTCTGAATACGATCAATTTCTAAACTCTCATAGTCAAAATTCAGAAGGTATCTCTAAAAAGATGATAAAACAGAATAAAAACCTTACAGCGTTTTCCTTCTCCGTCATATTCAATGAAACATTTATAAAAGAATGATGTCTGCCGAAACATAAACTGTATATATTCGTTCAATCTTCACAAGATTCAGACGTATTCAGACGAATATGACCTCTCATTAGACCGATTATTAGATAGAAAATCATATATATATATATATATATATATATATATCCACTCTGTCCCATAAATATAGAACAGCTTAAGACTATATTTCTTCATATATATATATATATATATATATATATATATATATATATATAGATTAATAGATATATAGATATGTAATGGTTGACGATAGATATATAGTGCCTGCGATAGAATGATAGTGTTTGAAGATAAATTGGTATATATGTAATGTTTGAAAATAGATAGATAGATAGATAGATAGATAGATAGATAGATAGATAGATACGTGTGTTGAAGGATGCAAACAGACTGATAAGGACAGTTGATACAAGCAGCTTGATAGGTGGACTATCCAATTAAAACATCATGGAAATCTACACATATCAAAATATTAAGTTATACCAAGAATAACAGACATATCAATGCAATGAGATGGGGTAGGTAAGGACAAAATGAGGTAAAGATTTTTAAAAATACCTGATTTCTGCGGAGACCTCCATGATATATATATATATATACATATATATATATATATATATATATATATATATATATATATATATATATATATATATATATATATATATAAAACATCACAAAAATAAAAATGCACATATACGCATAAGGGAGCGAGCGAAACTGAGATAATGATAATTTTGCCATTAGCAATAGGATCAATTTGCGTATTTTTTCGAAACTCTGTTTAACGTATCGATCTACCCTTTCAACACACGTATTAAAACTTGTAATATTTACCTGGTAAATGATAACTTAAGCGTCTTTCCAGCAATACTATACGCAGAGAACCCAGATATTTTAAAGCAGACTAGGGATTTATTGTCACTGGTAGTATTTTTGTAGCGAATCGTTCGACGCAGGTTTGTTCTGGTGAATTGGGATACGAAACTATATTGGTCCACGGCCTACATTCAACTCTCACACATAGCTCTAAACAGCCGCATGCCCGCCGCGAGAGCCACACACCAGTTAACGGAAATGACCTACCGTTTAACTTGTGTGAAGTCGGAAGTGTTTCCAGACTCGACAGCATCTCCCCAAGAACTCCAGTGCCAAGCGTTCATCGGCCAGTCGTCAACGTAGTCGTAGGATCTGCGCATCGGAAGTCAAAGATTCATTAGTGGGCAGAGGAATTTCTGAGAGCAGGGACCTGGAAATCCCCCGCTTTAAAAAGAGCTGGCAAGCCATTGCATTATTTTGTTTTTAAGATCACCATGAACCATAGGGGAGTGATGAATACTCTGCGCAAAAAGCGCTAACTGAATAAATGATGACGATAAACCCTTTCAGCATTTTAAGGAAACAAATCTAGGAGAAGTAAAACTATAAATTCAAAACTATCCTTAAGAGGGACAGGTTTCTTCAGGCCAGACAGCTCGAGACACATCCACTGCTACTACGGCTGCAGTAATATTGTGTCCCTACGAACTTAATGGCTTCTGGTAACGTTATTCAGCTTAACACTGGGCGGGAACTAGCCACACACTGATCGAAGTTACTACAGTATCGGAAGAGATGGTCGAGCGGTTTCGAGAATCATCTGTGTCACGCTTCAGCATGTCCATAAGAAGAACAAGTTTGAAACCCCAGATTCCTCCAAGGAGAATTCAGCATGTCGCAATGAAACACTTTCAAATGACAACTTAGAAGATAAAGACAAGCAAAAGTGCCAGTAATTATGTGTCGATATGCAAAAGAACCATAAAGAAGACGAGTTTAAAGAACGTCTTATTTTCAGGGATGAGGCCACATTTCTTACAAATGGCAAAGTCAACAAGCATATTGTTAGCATTTAGGACGAAGAAAATCCACGATTGAACACATGAGCGTATTAATATTGACAACTTGCGAAATCATTCATGAAATCTAGATACATTTTAATTTCTTATTAAAAATTTGATAAATAAATCGTATTTGGCCCAACAATAAGCTTGTTTAGATGTATTTTTTTAGATAATGTTGTTACTCAGATATTCAATTGATATCTATTTCTTTGACACACAATGTATTTACAAGAGCAAGACAGAATTGTAGCTATAGATTTTTTTTCTTCTTGATCCCTTAAAAAAATCCACGTTCCTTTAGAACAGATTCTCTCGGGTCTATCTGCTGATTCCATTAATTCTGTAATTTTCGATTCATTCTTGGCAACTGTTGTGGAAGGATTTCAAATGCCGAATCAACGAAGCCTGACACGCTTTCAACACTCTACGGCCAATCTAGAGATCAACAACCCTCTCACTTTACAACAAGATCCGGATCTTCAACACCAACGTCAAGTCGGTCCGACATGACAGCTTAGAAACTAGGCGGATACAACACCCACAGACTTCAGGCATTTACTAACCGATGCCTCAGTAATATCCTCAATATCAGATGGCCAGAAGTCGTCTCCAATGAGCAAGTGTGGGAGAGGACCAGACACGCCCCAATCGAGACTGACATCAAGAAACGGAAATGGTCAGAAACCGGCCACACATT
>OZ010583.1:94539942-94569942 GCA_963932145.1 Acanthosepion lycidas
TAAAACTCCCCTGAAGATCAGAGGTTTTTATAAAGGAATAAAGTGTCACTAACGACACTTGAGTTTGGACATTGATCGCCAGTGAGCAAACACAGGCGAACCTATTATTGAATTAAGTAGATCATGTGACCATAGAGGAAACCCATATATAGGAAGTCGCGAGACCACTACATTGATCTGCAATTCTATTCTAAGCTGCCCGGCCCGTTTTAGGATCAAACCGGCCCGTTTTAGGATCAAAGTGTAGTATCTGTGCTTTGTGATCATGCGGGCTGGCTTCTGTCGAACTCCCTAATGCAGGGAGGAACTCGGAGGAAGCTTTGCCGAAGGGCAAGGTTTCCTTCGGGGAGGTAGACAGGACCTGAACCCGTCCAGGCGGGTTCAAAGGTCATATTTTTGGCCGAGCCTACGGGCTCGCGGGCAACCCACATTAAACCGGCCTTGTGCCACATTTAATCCTCGTGGGTGGGTTAATAAATACTATCTGCAATTCTATTCTTGTATCTGAAAAAATCATACCCGCTCGGCCCGGTGTCTAGGATCAAAGTGTAGTATCTGTGCTTTGTGAGCTGCCGGGTCGGGTGTCTGCCGAACTCTCTGCTTGCAGAGAGGAACCCTGACGTAGCTCCGCCGAAGGGTAGGGTTGCGTTGGTGGAGGTTGACGGAACTGGCCCGCCTCGGGGGGTTTGGATGGTTATTTATTTTTGGCTGAGCCTACGGGCTCGGAGATGCCCACATTAAAAAGGCCTTGTGCCACATTCGATCCCCGTGGGTGGATTGATAAATACCATCTGCAATTCTATTCTATCCTCTGTTACTATTCGCTTGCTGTTTCTGCTTTATCACTATGTGGTCCGCTATTCACTCTTCTATTCCTCTATTCGGGTCAGTATATGGATTATTATTCGAGCAACTATTGCCGAGCAATTACGATTAGTGCGAGTGTTATTCGAAGCCAATTTGATAATAATATTGGTCAAACACGTAATAGTGGTATCTGCGATTACAAAGTCTCTACTAGAACGAGCATTACAAAAAGAGGGCCACAACCTCACTACTTGCCACTGTGAGGCAAGTAGGCTTTTACAGGTCGGACTTCTTTTTTTAATTCAAATTTATCCTTCTCCTAGAGGGGTTGCCGACCAATGCTCAATCCTCTATAGTTGGTGGGTAGACGAGATAGATTTATACCTTTACCAAGTATATTTTTGCGAAAGTGAAAGAAACACACACACACACACAAACAAAAAAAATCTGGATTTTGAAATCCATTTGTCGATTTCTCTTTCTCTGTTGCTCAAGGCTACCCTTCTGAAGATCATTTAGAAAGATCTTGTTGCGCCAGTTGTTGAAATGATTATTGGCCATCTACTTTTCCATAAATCCTTCATTTGAAAGCATGTACGAAAACCGACTTTGCGCATCGTATCCTCTGCGTCTTCACCATTTGGGCGATCATATCTCTCCACAACTTTCTATACTTTGTCACTTGTCTTTGTTTTTTGTTGGCCGGCCTCCATTCTCCTTATTCAGCTATTCCTTTACACAGGTTTGTTATCCCGGCTACACGCTGTTTCTGTCCCACCTGTCTTCCATACATCTTATCAGTGTCAAATTTTCAAAGCTTTTCTCGTGTCCCAGCAATTTCAATTGTTTCTTAATGATTCTAATGTTGCCATAAGTGAACTTTGCACATGCATAAATATATAAGTAATGATGCATCCCTTATTTGAGATGGCGATAAAATACATCCGGCCCCAAGGCCTCTGATCGGGAGGTTTTGAGGAGCGTGGAACCTTCTCAATTTTTTGTTGTTCCCAGGTTTATCCTTACTCGGGATGGTAGCATATGTTAGGTTCCCAGCTATGATTATTTATAAACCCCCAAACGTGGGTCAATATAATAAAAAAGTGTAGAAATGCATTTTTACAATGAAGCTGCCAGCAATACATTTTCATGATAAAAAATTACCATCAATACGTTTTTGTAAAAATAATGTTACCAATATGTTTTTGTGAGAAAAAATATTACCAGCAACATATTTTAATATAGAAAAATATTACCAGCAACATATTTTAATATAAAAAATGTTACCAGCAACATATTTTAATATAAAAAAATATTACCAGCAACATATTTTAATATAAAAAATGTTACCAGCAACATATTTTAATATAGAAAAATATTACCAGCAACATATTTTAATATAAAAAATGTTACCAGCAACATATTTTAATATAAAAAAATATTACCAGCAACATATTTTAATATAAAAAATGTTACCAGCAACATATTTTAATATAGAAAAATATTACCAGCAACATATTTTAATATAAAAAATGTTACCAGCAACATATTTTAATATAAAAAAATATTACCAGCAACATATTTTAATATAAAAATATATTGCCAGCAACATATTTTAATATAAAAATATATTGCCAGCAACATATTTTAATAAACAAAATATTAACACAACATATTTTAATATAAGCAAAATATTACCAGCAACATATTTTAATATGATAAAATATTACCAGCAACATATTTTAATATAAAAATTATTACCAGCAACATATTTTAATATACAAAATATTAACACAACATATTTTAATATCAGCAAAATATTACCAGCAACATATTTTAGTATAAAAATTATTACCAGCATATTTTAATATAAAAAAAAAAACATCGTATCAGCAATACGTTTTTGAAAGATTGCCAGCAATACATTACTAATGCTTCCAAGAAAAAAAAATTCGGCATTAAATGACCCATACAGATTTAATATGCCGTTAAACAAACAAAACAAATATGGTTGTTGCAAACACCTGTAAGAAGAGTGAGATATGCTAAAGTATATGCGCACGCAATTATAAGTCAATCAATCCGAAAAGTATTGAATGAAGTGGCTGTGGGATGAAAGATGAAAGATTAAGCTGGAAATTGTCCATTAGTAAGTTGGAAGATTAAGCTGAACAGTGTCCATTAGTAAGATATCGGGGAAAAAAGGCTTTCATAAGTAAAATACGTCTTAGTCGACAGGTTTTATGTTCCATGTGGTACGGTCGATCAGAAGGAATTATTGGTTCCTAAAGTAACACGACTCTCAATGAATTTGAAGTCTTTTCATCTACTGCTGATAAAGCAGAATTCTTTGCGGTTTCATTCTTTTCCAACTCTACACTCTAAGCATCTGGCTTATCTTTGCCTGATTTTCAACCGAGAGTCGCTTGTACTGTGATATATATATATATATATATATATATATATATATATATATATATATATATATATATATATCAATAAAGGTGCAATCAATTTACAAATTCATGAATTATTCATACATAAAACAAATACAAAGGTTAATGATTAAATGGCGAGAAATCCATCTTCGCGAACAATTCAATAATATACAAAAAACCCGAATCTGTTTATGAATGAAAAGATCCTGTTTTATAAATTTCCGTCGCATTAGATCTTTTTATTTTACAAGCTTTAGTCTGTTCCTACAGACATCCTCATTACAACCTTGTTTTCGTTTGTCCACTTATTACTAAGAAGATAAACAAGAACACAATATTTCATACCTGAGGATTTTTCAAGAGTATGTCTGTCTTCTTCAAGTTCTGCTTAAAAATTTTATACAAGTATAAATATATATAAAAAAAATTCTAGAAAATATATAAAAAATTATAAGTCTTTGTACAAACGTGGTTTGTAAAACAACACCAGTCAAGTGAATTCAATCAGAAATTCAAAGAGAAACACCAAGATATCTTCCTCCTTTGAATTTCCTGCCCTTAAGAACCTTTTTTTGTCATTCGAATTAAGATCCTTATTAGTCTCTGATCAACTCCAAATTGATCAAGCATTTCAATTTCCATGACCTTCTTTCAAATAAACAATTATGCCGTTATGTCTCATCGTTTTACTTTTTGACTGTGTAGGTGCAACTGTAAGGTCTATCTTAATAATTTCTTTATTCGCACTTCTTGCTTGTGGAAATCGCTTAGTTACTTATTTACCTGCCAACTACGACCTTTAAGAATTTAAATAGAACGTCAGTCGCCATTTTTTTGTCTTCCCGAACCCTATTCTCTTATTGATCTTTCTCCTCACTAAAGTTTCTCGTTTCCTTTCTTTCCAAGTAAAACCCTTGTGTCTTAGTGGTAAATAAAGACTTGTTGTGGTGAAATCATAAAGAAAACACCAAGATACAAATGAGAAGGCACGGAAAATATGATTCCCTGTGATAACTGAAGTATTCTCGATTAGCGAAATGTATAATTATGATAATTGAAACGAAAACTGCTCAAGGAATGTTTAGAACTAAATTTTTCAAGTATCAACTTGAACTTTTGACTGTAGCTTATTTTTAAGGGAACGTCTTAAACACAGGTGTATATTATATGAGGAAAAATAATATACTCTCCGATGGACACACGCATGACGAATAAGAAGGAAGATGGTGATGTTTAGGATTAAATCGAGATGGCTCAGACTTTTCTATACATTTTTGGCATATATTCTCTGCTTCTAGTATTAGATCTGTTCTAATGAAATAACAATAGTTAACACTTTTAAGCGACTCTAGCATAAACAAACATCGAATATTATAGCTTTAAGGCAGAAACATCATGTAACGATTCCGGAGTGGCTTGCAACAGCTTGGTGTGGCGAAAGGCTAATATTCAAGCATTATGATGGAATAGAGAAAAGGGTCTCTTAGATGATTGACAGAGAGCAGTTTTATTTTGGAAGCATTAAAATTAACAGGCTATTTCCCCAGTTAACAACAGATTGTAGGTTATTTTTCAGAGCGGTTTCCAATTTTATCTTCTCGAACTGATCACACAATCTATCAGGTAGGAGTTAATTCAGCATCTGTCTATATTTCTGAGATGAGGTATTATGTATACTATTTGCATTATTCGGACTATTGTCCTCATCTTTGTCGCCATATTTATTACAACGTTTCGTTCGTTGTACGCTTCGGCCTTCTTCAGGTTGTTGGAATGTTGACATTCCAATCACCTGAAGAAGGCCGGAGTGACAAAGATGAGGACAATAGTCCGAATAATGTAAATAGTGTGAGTTAATAATTGTATCATCAGCATAGATAACGAGTTGAGAGCTGATGACATCAGGAAGGTTATTGATGGAAATTAGGAACATCGTAGGTTCGAGGATAACGCCCTGGACCCCTGCATTAATACAGAAATGTCAAGTTACGTTCACGACAATTTTTATTTCGCGATTTGATGAAAAAGACTGAATCCCAAAACGCCATATGCTTTCAACTTGCGAAGAAGACCGCCAAGCTAAACCCTGTCAAATGCCTTCGAGATGTCGAAAGTAACAGCCCGAGCTTCACCATTGTTATCCAAAGCTTGAGAAACTCTTTCAGCAATAATCACCAGTTGAACTGGAGAAGCGAAAGCCATATTGCTCATCTGAGGTCTTGTGATATGAGATGCATGTCCAATTCACGGTGGAGTAATGGATAGCGGCTCGCATTGAGGAATCGGAGAGCCGAGTTCGAATTCCAGTCGAATCTATTACATATGCTAATACCCTTGCAAAATGTATGAATCATCTTCTTCTTTCCCCCAGCTATGGGTAAATAGCAGGGCAGACATGATCGCCTAAGCGTGTATCAAGCATGGCACATAACTGACTGAGTATATTGATAAAAATTGGTACATGCCTAATAGGCCGATATTTGAAAGGTTCACCCGAGTACTGGAACTGGACTGGAACTACAGAAGATGTTTTCTAATAGGCCAGAAACGAAAAGCAGCCAGGCATTTATTGTAGAGTTTCGAAAGAGCAGGAGCTAAGTGAGGAGAACATTTCTTAATATCTATTGCAGGGATGCTATGAAGCCCATTTGTGGAGATTCAGTTTAGAGATGATAGCAGAAACCAAGGAGTAAGTTATATGCACTTCACTCAACAGGGACAAAGTCCTAAGAAGGAAATCAGGCAAAGATTACCCAGCTCAGTCATGAGTAGAATTAGAAGTGTATGTTCGTGCCAAGTATTCTGGTTTATTAGCAAAGATTTTTATTTAATTCTTTCTTTTATTAAATTAAATATCCAATTTTTTTCTTTGCAAATTAATTTCCAACAATCTTATGCTTATAAAAATATGCGCGTATCCTTTCTTTCTTATATAAGCATTATTATTCTCATAAGAAAAATCAGCCTCTCTGATAAATCTGTTTCTTTCGTCTTCCATCGTAATGAAAACATAAATGTCCATTAAGTATCTGAGGCAATGGCAGGGCGTAAGGGACATAAAATGCTCATAATTTTAACAGAGTTCTTATTGAATAAACTAAGTGTAACTTTGATTTAATCCGATATCTCTGTTTTGCATCAATATCATCGTTATATTTAATGCCAGTAAGATTGCTAAGCGGAAAACATATTTATATTGCCACTGTCTATTTACAAGGTGAATGCTGTCAGCAAATATTTCCCATGTTCGTTGTGTTCTCTATTATATGTTGAACAAACCTTCTGCATCTTTTAGTAAAATTTTCATTATTTATCGAGGGAATTTCTATATCTGTTTCATTTTCAAGAAATAATATGTTAAATGTTTGACAATGCTGAGTATTTCTCTGTTCAAAGAAAGGGATGCAAAAAAAAAAAAATTCTAATATGGGATTTGGGGGAGATTTTTTGATCTTTATCACGCCGAGATATTTTCAGCAACCTATTATGTAAAAGCTTTCAAACATTGGTAGCTCAATAATTCGATTTGACACTGATATATAGGGAGTGTCGAAAGAAACTCCATATTTATAATTGTTAAGCAAATCTACAGTGCCATACGATCCGCGTAGGTGAAACCTAGGTAGGTTTGTCTGGCTCTTTAGGTTTACTTAGTTTGCTCTATGTAGCGTAGTGAGCAATTCGCTTAGTTATTTTTACTTTACTCGTGTCGGAGGTTTTTTTCTTTGGACTCTGAACTAGACGATTATTTTCGCTGGAAGTACATGTTCTTAGTTCTTTCTTTTTTTTTTTTATCTTTTTTTCCCCTTGGGTATTGGTTTGTTCATTGACAAGCGTAAACACCTAAGGTTTTGTCGGACAAGTATAGTTGCTTATATTTATAAGTTTATTAGTATTGTTTATAATTGTTAATGAGTTTATTAATTATCAATCGATTCTTATAAAACATATTTTATTTTAATAACATAATGGCGGCCGTACATTAAATTTGAAAAGTTTACCTTTTGCACATATTTTTCAATCTGGATGTTGAAGGTATACATGTTCGATGACTATCTTTCCTTTCTTTTTTTAAGCATTTCACTCCAAACAAGACGGGAGTGCTGCTAGTATACAAGGGGTTACATATAATATAAGTAAGGGAATAGACTGGGTATAGGGGGCGTCGAGGAAAGCATAAAAAGAAGTAGAGGGATCAAGGCATCAGAAGATGTCGATTGACATTGCATTTAAATTTTTGAAGATTATAGTTATCAGGGAAGCAATAAGCGGAAGGGAGTTCCACTGTCGGGAAGTGCGAGAGATGAAGCTGTTGGAGTAGAAGAGACGGTTACATTTAACTGTTTCAATAGTAATCTACAACAGGTACCGTACTCATCAGTTTGGAATGACAATTTCTGATGTTTTTTTTGTTTGATTTTTGTTTTATCAAGTGAAGCACAAGGTCCTATAAACACTGCCCTTCTGCCATAGACTCGCACACTTTATATGGGGTGTAAACTGAGCATTTTCGGGCTACATTAGTCACTCTAAAATTAAAACAGAAATTATCTATGAAATTATAGAGTATAACATTCTGTTTCATGTAAATGTTATGATATTAAAAGAAATAATTATAAGTGATTTTACATAGGGAGTTTCTTTCCATCCATACTGTGCATATTAAAATTTGAAACGCTTCACCTTTTAAAGATAAATTTTTTTTTTTAAATAGTATATTTTAGAACATTTTAGAGAAAAGAAAAATACTTGAAATATGTTTTGAAATATAAAGGTGTTAAATTTTAAATGTTTATAATGTTTTCGAAATATTAATAAAAAACAAAAAACATTTAGACTTTTTAAAGACATATTGAATATTTTATGGATTCATTCCTTAATTATAAGTGTGAGTGAACGCCTTTCAGTTGGCCGGGATTTGAATTTATTTCGTTGTTTTCACTTTTCTCGACGATTACAATTAATATACCAGTACAACTAATTGGTACATGCTATTTATTGGTGAGCTCCGTTATCTAATGACTGAACATTCTGCTTTGGAACTGTAATTCTTGATTAACTGAACTTATTAACATTCATTAACATAATTGTAAAATCTGCAACTATTTTTTTACACATTATTTTTTTTTTAATTTTTTACTTCAGTTTTCGTTTCATAGACTTCTTTTAAGTCGTTTTTTCTTCCGAAAATATTAACCATATTGTCGAAAATTCAAGCCGTAGAAAATTATAATTGTGTTCATTTGTGTTAATTAAACAAAATCAATATTTAATTAGCGCTAACTTTGTTTATTCCCGGCACAAGTACTAACAATTAAAACAAAACATGACAGGAGACAGCGTCAATGTATAATTATCACCGTTTATTTAGAAGTTCATTTTGAAAAATTCATTTCCCTGTTCACAATTTATCCTTTTCACGAAAACAAATTGGGCATATAAAAAATTCACTTCTCAAACACGAACCGTCCGCCTGCTGATATTCTTTTGATTATTTTTTTGCATAGGCAGTCAAAATAAAACACATTCACGCGGAATAAATAAGAAGTAAGAGATATTTTTTCCTACTACTACTACTACTACTAATAATAATAATAACAATCATAAAGAAAGTGTTTGACAATGTTCAGCCATATTTTGATATCATGTCGGTCTTCAAATTATGCTAAAAATTGTATACATCTAAAAAAATATTTAAAAAATCTACAAAAAATTATCGTCGTCACTCGCTCGCATCAGGATCATCATCCTATCTTCCTACTGCTTTTCTCTTCCCTGGTGGCGGTGACGGAGATCACTTTGAATGAAACAGAGGTTGACGATGCCATTCGCGTGAATTTGATTTTGGTGGTCAAACGGAGAAGCCCATACACTTGGCCAGAAGGGCATCTCTCGCGGCTCAAAGGGGATTGAGACAAGCAAGATCTGGCAAACCTAGTAGCATCGGGCCGTTGGATGCTTGGTCTATCAAGGTCCGCCTTGGTCTGTCAAGGTCCGCCTTGATCTCGCCAGCCCGACTGGCGCAGCCCTTTTCCAACTCTTTAGCCGTTGAGAGTGTGTAGGTTTTTTTTGTTAAGAGTCTTCGGAGGTTGTTCGCGCTCGGTCTGGTCTGTCCTCTTTGACCTTACCGCCATGGTTGGCGCTACAGGAGTTGGAACTCCAGACACCTTCGCTCTTGGGGTCACGTGGACAAATAAGTCCTCTACCATGACAAGAAAGGACTATATATATTTTACACTGGATGTTGGAGTGACGTAATAATAAGTCAAATGTACCACTTTGACAAATAATTACTTTAATGACAATAATACAAACGAATCAATAAATAAGAAAATAATAAAAAAAAAATAAAATTATAAGAATATAATTCTTTGTAAAAACGTCGCCTGTCTTCAGAAAACGGATGTAATAGTAATCAATGCGTCAAAACGAATGTAACGCAGCCAATGTGAATGGGATACAGCTGAAAATGCATAATATGATGGTGGTCTTCTTCGTCTTGGAATTTTCCGTTAGTTGAACAGATATTAATAAGAAATAATCAAAGGCTTACTATAAAATTTACTAAAATGCCATATTATTCTCTTCATTTACCCGGGACGGGAAGTTAGTAATCTGCATACGTAACTATCCTCATGCGAAGTGTGTAAACTACTCTCACTCTCTCGAGTGGTTTGTAACACCCTATTTATCATCTCTCAGTTGCGTCTTTGTCCTTGGACAGAGTGGACGCAGGGGCGACTCCGTCAAAGGACAGAGTTGCAACTAAGGAAAATTATACTGAGAGGTGCCAGCCCTGGGGGACAGCTGCCAGAGGCTGTGCCGTCTCCTTGGACTAGAAAGAGAGATCGGTGCACGCACCGAGGCCAGCGAAGAGCTCGGGAAATGTTTGTTCCTTGCCGGGGTGTACGCGTTTGGACTCTCCACATTAAACCCACCTTGTGTCACAACATTACCTCGTTGGGGGTTGAATAAATGCAAACTATCCTCATGCGTTCTAAAGGTCGGCAGATTCTGAATATGTTTTTCAGAATGTGCACTTTAAGATGTTCGTTGAATTTACAGTCGTTTGGAATAAATCTCCCTCAAACTCCGTTGATGTCTCATTGTTGTGTTTGACATCATACCTGTGGCTATTGAATCTTTTATGTAATTTTTTCCGTTGTGAAAACAACATAAATCAAGTCATATTTGGTACACTGGGCGGCGTACATTAAATCGAAATCTAGTAAAATTACCACCTTCTGAAGAAATCGTGATATTACTCTTTGAATTTCTGATAGAATTGATTGACTGATAATGTTGCACAAGCGACGTTTTTACAAAGACTTATAATGTTTTATATATTTTTCTAGATTTTTTTTATATATCTATACTTGTATACATTTTATAAGTATAACTTGAAGACAGCCATATTGTTGAAATATTGTTCAACATTGTCAAACATAACGTCTTGTCTTTCTTTAATCACAATCTTCTCTAAGTTTTCAATAAATATTGGAAGAGTTATGTCAATCATATTGTTTAATAATAATAATAATAATAATAATAATAATAATAATAATGAGAAGAAGATAATAATTACTGAAACACACAAATTTAACAAAACAATTAGGAATGTAATTAAAAATGAAGACAAATCATAGTATAGAGTTATAGAATATTACACTGGAATACTCAAACTTTACTATTTCCCTAAAATCCGCAAAACAGGCAATTATTTCCGGAATAGAGAGCACTTCCAACAAACTTGTAATAGCCATAACAAAAAATGTAGCCCCTCACCTTAGAACAATCAGTCCATTTCATATAAAAACTGTAGGCAACTTAGTTGAAAAACTAAGGGAAACAAATATGACTGACAAACTAATGGCCTGTATAGATATAAAATCAATTTACACTAATGTCTTACTTGGAAAATGCTTAAATCTCTTAAAAATAGCATCTAACACAATCTAAGAGGACCGTTTTACTACCAACAGCTAAAATAGAAAAAAAAAAAAACTGCCGTCTCATCACAAATCAATGTTAATTCACATCTAATAATTTTATGAATAACAATTTTAATTAACAATGGGGTCGCCTCTTAATGGAGTGATGGCATGTATTTTCACAGAATTTCTCGAATCTGATATTTCCAAAAGATTTTACCAAAACAATCAACATATTTGCGGTATAGTGATGAGGCTTTATTAATATATACCCGTGATACTGATTTATCGGATCTTGTAGATAAAATATTCAATGGAATTTACATACGAAATGGAAGAATACAATACTTTAACTTTCCTAGATATCTTTCTATACGGCGTTGCCAGCAGCTTAAAATTAATGTTCAACAAAAACCAACTGATAAAACTAATCTAATAAATTTCTATTTCATCATAAGAACAAAATAAAATACGGAATGATCACCAGATTATAATTAAGAGCACTCGGAATTTGCAGCCCTCAATATTTACACGAATAGGAAAAATAAATAGAAAATATTTTTAAGACTCTCCGATGCCACAGATATTTCAAATTCAATGCGAAACAAAAGGCTCATAAAATATTCCAAAATAGTGGCTCCTCCTGACAAAACCAACGAATAAAAAAGTGTATTGTTCTACCCTTTACTTCCTTACATTTTCTTTACTAATGTTCAGCTGATACAAGGCTCAAGAGCAACTCAGAGTAGAGGATTACTCTGTGGAGTTGTATAAGTGCAAGAAAGTGCAAAAAGTAAAGTTCTTGGAGCGATGCGTGAAAGATAACAGATAATTCTACACTTGAAAAGGTCAAGATTTAATTAGTGTATAAATGTCAAATTTCAACCGGAAGCATTAGAAGCATAATGTGGATGTAGCGGTTAGAGGGACCGGAAATCCAGTCCTAAACTTCTAGAGATAAACTCCTACTGCTGTTCAAATGACCGGCGTGGAGATTGAAGAGAATTAAAAAAGAATACAACAATCTCAAATTTGAAGCAGAGATTTACTCTATCACTTGTAAAGATCGCCAGAATGAATATATTGGAAAAACCTCAAGAAATTGAAATAAAATATTATATGACTACGAGAGGGATATTTTACAAAACAACACATTAACAGATGCTCACCCTAACGAGACTGACCATATAAAAAATGGATATCTAATTAAAAGAGAAAACAATTCCATCAGACGAAAATGTTTAAAAACTGCATTAATCGTTACTTCATCGACAATAAATGTGCTTCCAGGTTCTCACAATATTTTAACATTCTTGATAGATCTTATCGTATCACAAAGTGGGATATTTAATAAAAATGATGATGGAAAAAATAGAAAAATAAAAATAATCTAAGTAAAAGTGCCTAGATTATATTCTCAAAACACATAAAAAAAAAAAAAAATGAATATTTTTTTCTCTACATTTAAAATTCCCAGCTTCTCTGGTTCGTGCGCATGTCTAGTTGCATCGACGTAAACAAACTTAGTCCGACGATGTCCTAAATAATACAACGCATCACACGAAAACTTTTCTCCATTTGTCATAGATCTTTCCTACGCCTCCTCCCAATCCTCCCACTCATCCTCCTACTACTACTACTACAGACAATGAGCACACGCATCTGCTTGAAAATCTATTTTTCTCTTGAATATCCTGCGGGTCAATGACTTTCTTCTAGTAATGACTACCAAACATTTGACACTGATATATATATATATATATATATATATATATACATATATATATATATATATATATATATATATATATATACACATACTGTGAAATGGATTAAATCCGGTATATTTTAATATGTTTTGCTTAAGCGTTATTTTAGATGGATCCTGATTTTTGAGTAAAATGCACTGTTTATTTAATTAAACAGTATTTTTATTTAATTACATTACCGGCTTGAATATTCGAGAAATCTTGTCAAAAAATATTCGTCATCCTGCAGGATATATTTTGACAAGATTTCTCGAATTTTCAGGCTGGTAAAAGTAATTAATTTAAAAAAAAATACTGTTTAATTAAATAGCCATAGCTTTTTTTGCGAATATGAATATCCACCTTAAATAACGTTTAAGCAAAAGAAATTAATATATATTTATATATATATATATATATATATATATATATATATATATATATATATATATATATATGTATATATAAATGTGTATATAGGCAGCAATCCTTCATTTATGCATGTTTCATTAAAAGTACTGAGAGGGTACTATGGTTAAGTTTTTTATTGAATTTTTCTTGTGTTCGCACAAGAGCTTTCCTTTATAGAAACAGAGTGTGTAGAAACTGTCGAAATGTTCTATAATTTCGAGCGCTTTCAGCTATACAGGACGATTTTATTTTTCAGTTTAAACGATTGTGAGTGTTATGTCTATGCTTTTAGTGTGTTATACAGGTGTTTTATTTTCCAAACACGGTTAGCACATTGTGACCTTGTTCTTAGGCAATATTGTTAAGTTTTTTTGTTTTTTTTGTTATTAGGACTTCCATTATTTTTAATCTTTTTGGACAGTTTCAACACACCCTGTGTTCAAAAAAGTAAGTTCTTGGGCGAACACTAGAAAAATTAAATAAAAATCTTAACCGTAGTTCCCTGTCGTTTTTAATGAAACATGTATGCATATCTATCTATCTATCTATCTATCTATCTATCTATCTATCTCTCTCTCTCTCTCTCTCTCTCTATCTATATATATATATATATATATATATATATATATATATATATATATATATATATGTTGTGAGACCGTAACATATCTACAACATGGACTCTTCCAGGACTATATAAAGTATGCGATATAACACTCTAGGAGAAGAGGGGGAAAGAGAGAGAGAGAGAGTATTCTAATACCGTAGTATCAGCCCCGTACGACTACCAATATTGGACACTAGCACATAGTAAGCTCCGCTTACACTTACACTATCTTTGTGACCTTTTTGTTTAATATATCTTTCTTACCTTCCGTGTTTTCCTTCCGTGGTCCCGACTTTGGACCCACAACAATATATATATATATATATATATTGAATAAGGATATATAAATTTTATATATCATGAAAACTTTTTGAGGAAAGATGTATGACAAAGTGGAAAAAACAATCAATATTTACATGGCGGAGAGAAATACATGTAAATACTTTCAAGCTTCTCCAATACCCTAACAATTTCATATTAAATGCGAAATAAAAAGCTCATAAAATATTACAAAATAAAAAAAAAGCGGCCGCTCCTTAAAAACCCAAGGAATCCAAAACTATATTTTCTACTCACTAACTCTATCACAGCTATAATTTATCTAACCTCAACAAAAAATTCGTCATAACTACGGGTGAAACAATGACTTAATCAATACGAAAGAAAAAATAATCTAAACTTAAAGGAGGAATTTACTCTATTACCTGCAATAATTGCTATATAGAATACCTAAGAGAAACCCTAAGAAATTTAAATAATATATTATATGAACACAAAAGGGATAATTTACAAAACAACACATTAAACCAATTAGTTACTCACCATAACGAGACTGCTCACAATTTTTCTATAAAAAATATTAATTATGTAATTTATTTACATTATTCAGACTATTGTCCTCATCTCTTGTCAGTCACACCTGATTTTTCCACTTCCCTTCGTGTTACAGCTTTCTGGTGTTCTTGAAGCCTTACCTGAAGGGGGCGGCTTGTCTCCACTTTATATTCTTATATTTTCTTTCCGCAGGTTCTCTAATTATAGTCGAAAACAATTCACTCGGGGGAAAAATGTTTAGAAAATACATTAATCGCTAGATCATCCGCAATAAATTTGCATCCATGTTCTTACAACAATTCGCCGTTTTTATTATTATTATTAGAGAGAGAGAGAGAGAGAGAGAGAGAGAGAGAGAGAGAGAGAGAGAGCAGCACTTTAAGAAATTGATGTTAGTGTCAAAATATACCAACCCCAATATAACTATCGTGACAGCCAAATCTGTGAGATATGGTGAGAGGTTTTGATAATATTGCAGGTGTGTACCATTTAAGTAAAAATTAATGCCTAATAAGTGCGTCTCCGATCGTGTATGTACCCTCTTAAATATCGATATATGATTCCCAAATCTCCTTGGTTGCCCCATCCTCCAAACTTAAAAAATAAATACACCCCTCTCGACACCAAGGCCATTTTTCTCATTGCAAGTATTATTTGAACGATTTTCGCATTTAACTGGAGATTTATAGATGTTCGCCTTCGTCCAACCTCAGACAGATCAAACCTTTTTGCAGAATATTTGCCATTCTAAGCAACGCAGACTTCTGAAGCAAGGGGATACAAGTTTTTTTTCCCCCGATTTTATCAATGTATGTCGTTGCGTTAAATCCGAAGAATTCGGGTTAATTTCTTTGAGGATGTTATTATGGTAAGTAGGCGCATCCAGGTCGACGAAGAGGTATTTTCTTGTTTCCTTGTCAACGATGGTGATCCCACATATGGTGGGCTCAAGAACGCCTTCTATTTGGCCGGTGAAGTCCTACAAGATCTAGATTTGGTCGTGTTCAATTATCTTGTGGCGGTACTATTTCTAGTCGACTTCAAGACTATATTTCTTCCATTAATGTCAATACAGATAGCGGCTCTTGTATTCACCCTTCACAAACATTCGTCAAGCGTTAATGATAATGTTAAGATTTTCCCCCTTTTAACCACACAGCCTGCACTTGTCCGAATGTAATTCATGTTAGACGTGTTCTTCCAGGCAGAATTAGTATTTAGACTTTGGTTTTAGGTGCCTACCGATAGGCTTCATCTCGCGATTATCATATAATAATTGTACTTCAGGTATTATGTACTCTATTTACATTATTCGGACTATTGTCCTCATCTTTGTCGCAATATTTATTACAACGTTTCGGCCGTTGCACGCTCCGGCCTTCTTCAGGTGGTTGGAATGTCGAACTGAACCCTTTATTTCGCTCGCTGAGATAGACTGTTCTAGTTCCACGTGCCATGTTTAATGGATGTCAGTTATCAGTTATCTCCTGTTATTTCTCCTCTGTAATTTCTCCACCACCGTAACCAGGTATTGAACTCACACTCTTTGGGTCCTTTCACTGGATTTAACCAACGCCTTTATCCACTGTGCCATGTGTCCTTGAGTGTGAGTTCAATACCCGGTTAAGGCAGTGGACAACTTGGAGAGGTGAATTAACAGGAGATAACTGATAACTGTTAATCCAACGATAAATACTTTTATCCTATAAATTCTGTCCCTTAGAAGAGACTCAATTGTCGGATGAAGTTTTAAGACAGACCATAGAACAAAACCCTTCAAATTCGTGCTAAACATTTAAACAAGCTTAAAAAAAAAGAATTCCCCATGTTTCTTGGGAGGGAGAAATCCAGTGAGAGATCTTACCCAAAGCTCAGTAGGAAACAACTGTTCGGGGCACTCAATTCTGTCCCTTAAAGAGACTCAATTATCGGATGTAGTTTTAGGACATAGGCCAAAACCCTTTAAATATTAACCAATAATTCCTCGCTCTGTTTTGCCGTCTGCCAATGTCTTCATCTTTTAATCCATAACTACAGAAAAGCTTTTTTTTTCTGCTGCCTTTGATACTGAGCGAATAGCCCTGATTTTTTTACCAAGCCTTTTATTCCTAATATTGACAGCGTCTTACATAGCGATTGCCCAGTGGAGTCTCTATAAGATTTTTTATAAATATATAAAGAGTGTTCCAATAACTTGGACCGATTTTAAGTGTGAATTAAGTTTAAGCACCTAATAATTTTTTCTTTTTTTTAGATTTAACAACTTAAGTCTTTGGCAATTTCAACCTTGGAAATATTAACAATCAAACAGCGTGTTAAAGTTATCGAAGCTTATTACGAAAATGGACGTTCAAACAGAAATGCATTTCGCGCACTTCGCGATTTTTTCTTGGTCAACATAATCGATCAACCGAGAGTGCAATTGGAAACGATGTAACGTTGTTGTGAAGAGGTTCAATTCCTGCGCTCGATGATGAATATAGGTGTCCTGCATTTTCGGTCACATTCTCCTGCACTGCAGAAATGTTTTCAGCTGAACGGCGTAAACGAGCACGCAATGGTGTTTTCACATCTGCCACCGACCCAATTTATTTGAATTTACGAACAATTTTTCCAATTGCACTCTTGAAACTTTGACACGCTGTTTGATTGTTAATGTTTCCATGGTTGAAATTGGCAAAAAACTTAATTTGTTAAATCTGAAAGAAAAAGAAAAAAATCATTAAGCGCTTAAACTTAATTCACATTTAAAATCAGCCCAAGTTATTGAAAAAGACCCCATACAAACAGCAAACTATTGAATACTTGTAAAATAATATATATTAACATAAATATAATTCAGTCAATTTCTCCAGAATAATATTCTATCGAGGATGTATTTAGTTGCGTTGAAAGATGGCTTTATAAATTTGACACTTTACAAGACCTAACGAAGACAAGATGTACAAAAGGAAACAATGAGTAATCGAACCTACAATTTTATGTAAATAAAACGCGAGATGCGAACAGGTAGAGATGGTGAAAAAAACAAACCTTACTCAAAGCTATAAAGTTATGGAGAGACATGATCGCCTATATCTTGAGGAGATCCTGGAATATTAAAGAAATAAAAAAAAGACGAAGAAGATGAAGCAATTTGTGATTTACACAGCGACGACTCAAGTTGATAGACATTTTTTTTAAAGTTAATTACAATTCGTTAAAAATTAATATTTCTGAAGTGAGCTTTTGACATCCTTAAAATTTCATGAGGATGTAATTTTCAAATGTGCGTAGAAGTGAAGATGAACGGAATGCATTAAATGCTTTAATGCAGATATTTGCTACAAGTTTCTCGGATAGACTTTTATTCATATAAATTTGATAGCGTTACTGCTCTATTCTAAAAGTATTTTTCATTGGTTTATCCCATCTTAAGAATAATTTAATCAATAACCTATACTGGCAGCAAACTAACTACGTACGAATACAAGATTAGTTCAGCAGATATACAAATAATAGAAATAGTTGGAAGACAATGATTTGTCTTCTCAACGAACTTATTCAACCTATACAGCGAGAGGTTTTGAGAAAATTAGAAGTCCTATTAGGATTCATTATTGGTGTCCACAATCTTAAGATAAGATATCCAGATGACACAGTGCAGATAGCAGACGCAGTCAGTCAGTTACATGCCTTGCGTAATACACGCTTAGACGATCATGTATCTTTCGATACATGACTGACAAGGCAGACTTTTTCTCCGCAGTAGGTTCTTTCAGCGGTAGACCAGTTGTCACCCAAGCTTATAGAACCTGGTCTATTTACCCATAGCTGGGGCGAGAAGAATATGATTCATACCTTTTCCAAGGGTGTTAGTATGTAAGTGAAAGTAATCGATTCCAGTGGAATTCGAACTCAGTTTTCCCATTCCTCAATCCGAGCCCCTATAGACTACTCCACCAAGACATAGTAGGAAAACTATAAAAACTGCTACATAATATAGTGAAGAAAATACAGAAGGAGATATTAATATTAAACATCAACTGAAAGAATACAGAATGCATGATTGTCAGCAAAAGGACCAGCCCAAAATGCAAATTACAACTCATACTAAAATCCAACAAGTACAAATATTTAAATAGCTGGGGAAGTGTTTTAACAGATGACGCCATGGCAATAAAGCATTAAGCTGAAGAGCATTTCATGCCAGACAGTCCTACTTGACAATCGACAATGTTTCACTTAAAAATAAAATGTTTTAAAGACTACTTAAAGATTTCCTAACATTCGTAATAATAATTCAGTAGGAAACGTGATCATAATTAATCTATATGAGAATGGATAACAATCAAACTATATAATAATTATCAAAGTGTATTTTTTAAAATATGTCCTACTGTAATGGGAAGAGAGGTAAATCAACTGAAGTTATTAAATTTATGGGTGGTTGCTTCCCTTAGTCGTTTTAATAATCATTACAAACAAAATATTTATCTACATTAAGACAACATTAGTTTTTGAGCAAAATCAATCGTTTAATTAATCAGTTCCTATACTTCGACGTTTTTTAGCGTGTAGTCTTATTTCTTCAAGCTTTTCATGTGAGGCACTTAGATAACCATTGTCTAGTAAGTGATCGTCATGGTTCAACTTGAAATTAAATTGTTGCTAATCTTTTTTTTCTCCCGAGATAAATTGTTATTTCATTATAATATTAAGACCATAACATTTTTAAAATGAAAAGGTGATGAGCCAAAAGCGATTCATATAATACCAGGAGTAATCAATGAACATAGATACCATTGAATTTCTAAGATATATAAAAGGAAACGGATTAATTAAACGAATCATTGGCGTCTATTTCAGTTGCGAAGTCTTTATTTCCGATTTATTGAAACTTAATAGATTGTTTCAAGTCTTTTGTTTCATTGCATCTCGCTATTAAAAGTTTCTAACAATGGCAGTCGTTCTCGACGGAACGAATTCACTAGTTAGTAATAATTGATGATTGCAGCTAATAAAATTTAAGACGAAAGTAAAGTTTAATTAAATGGTGTTCAGTTTACATGCGAGTAGAATAAGGTAGACTTAGACATAGTTTAAACTGAGGCAAAAAATGTAGATATAATCTATACTTTTTATTTCACCTCCAACATACTTTTACATTAGATTGAGAAAAGATAGATAAAAGTCCGCCCAATGCAAGGACCAAAAATGTAGACACATGTAGGCCTTATGGTAGAGTCAAAAATATATATATATAGGTGCTGTTTACACTACAATCAAAACGGTAGACACAGTTTCGGATTACATTAGAGCAAAAAGTTCACACAGGTTTTGTTTATACTTGAGTTAAAAAGACAAACGTAAATGTGGTTTTTATTTTTGTCGATAGGTTAGAGACATCCTGTTTATTGTAGAATCAGAAACATAGCCAACAGTCTCTTTTCACCTACAAATTTGATGGTAGTTACAAAAAAAAAATGCGGAGAATTATTGTAAATTCTTGAAGAATTATTGCAATGTTCTTCCTCTTTTATGAGTTTGGTTTTAAGAAGCAAACATTCATAAGAAAATAAGAAATAAAGAAAGAAAGGGGAAATAAATTCATGGATTGGTATTGAAAGCATGAAAAATTGTACACCCACCCAAGTTGAGGATATCAAGATAAGGGTACAAAAATTATGGTAGATTCTTGGACAAGATTTTTTTTTAATGATAGACATCATAAAGAATCTTTTAGCTGAATAGCGTCTTCATGCCAGACAATCCTCCTTGACATTTGGCACCATTTCATTTTCATTCAGTTATTCGATTCGGCATCATTTGTAGGCACCAAATTACTGAAATATCCCCTAAGCACTCAAAATATTAATCCAGTCAAAAGCATAGTACATCGTTAAGAGAAATGTATATATGAGAATGGATAACAATATTGCATGAAGATGGACACAGAGAAAAACGATGCCCTCATAGAAGGAAGAACGGGCTGCTTAACAATATTCTTATTCAATGTAAAATTTATATTGCTATCTTATCAAATGAATCGACAACTGCCAGCTAACATAACATGCACACATATCTATCTATATCTCCATCTTTGAGATGAGGTATTATGATTACTTGCATTATTTATATTACTCGGACTGTTATCTTCATCTTCATTGCCATATTTAGAAGGTTTCGGAATTTCAAGCCAAACCCTTTATTTGGTTCACAGGGGTAGATTGTTCTAGTTCCACGCGCCATGCCTCTTCTCTTCTGGCCTCGTATTAAACTCGCAAATCTTTGCGTCTAGTCACTAAGATCTAAAAGTCATTATCCACTTGGCCATGTGTCATTGTGGACATTATGAATTTTTGGAACTTATAAACCAAATGTCTCAGTGACTATTTTATACCAGTGCTCATATTGCAATTTTTCTGTTTCTAATATTTCATTGTTTTTCCAGAACTATTATTGCAATTTTTGTTGTTGTTCATTGCTTTTCTCTATCAATCCTTATTACTGGTTCCCATATTGTATTCATTTCTAAGCTTGGTCGGCTCAGGATATTTTTGTGGCCTAGCATATGTGCTGATTGGTTAAGTTTTCGTATTTTCCAGTGATGTTCTCTGTTTATTATTTTTAACCTCAACCCATCACTGGAAAATACGAAATGTCAAAGTATCAGCACATATGCTGAGCCACCAAAATCTCCTGAGCCGATGTAGCATAAAGGGTTCGGTTCGAAATTCCAATCACCTGAAGAAAGCCGGAGCATACAACGGCATTATGTAAATAATGCAAGCTACACCAATATGATATCACCTTTTACTTATTTTTTTACACAGTTGAGAAGCAATCTGTCAACATGCTAATATACTTCTTTGCTGTCAGAGCTAACCAAATTAACCTTATTGCTGAAGGACACTCGTGACTAATTTTCATTGGTTCAGAAAAAGTGCTATTTTTTTCAAAGACTTGTCTAGCAATCTGGTGCTTGTCGATAAATTTTTGTGGTGGAAGAACATGTGTGAAACCTAGCTTCACATAAACAATAGAGTATTGTTTACCAAGACACTTTCATGTCAAATTCTTCTGTTACCTTTGTGCGATGTTTAAATTTGTGTGAAAATGATTTATCCTGGAGAGTCTTTTAATGACATAATTCTGCTGAGAAATCATTTTACATGGTGTTTTCGAATATGTTAAAGGAAACGGTATAATCATAAATCTTTAACATTTCAAGAATTACCATTCTTACGAATGGTAATTCTTGAAATGTTAATCATCTATAAACCATTTCCATCCTGTCTATATGTAAGAGGGTAATGCCACTCAGAAAACATTTTTCCAAAGTAGTGCCAATCTGTAGAAAAGCTTCCGTGTAGGCGCCAAACTGAAGCCAAGGGTCGGTCGTTATGTGTTCCCTTTATCAACATAATCTTCACTTCCTACTTCGATTCTTAATACATATTTTGTGGTCACCTGAACACTGAGTAATGGTTCTCTCTATAGATCAATTACGACTGAGGAGTGTGTGCTGTCCTCACTGGGTGCGTCATACATTCGACCTTTTGCCACTTCTTGGGTTACTTCTACGCTTAGATAACCACCATAAGGCACCTCGACGTGGTGTAATGATTATCAAACTTGTCCCGCTAGAACAATTAGGAATGAGTAGTTAATTCGATTCTGACTGGGTGCCCCATATTTTAGGCCTTGTGCCAAATCTAAGGACGCTTAGAAAACCAGCATAGGGAACCTCGATGTGGTGTAACAGGAAGCTTGTATCGCTAGACAATCACGAATGAGTAGTGAGTTATACCCTGATTGGGTACTCTATACTTTAGGACTTATGTCCCATCTAAACTAGGCTTAGATAACCACCATAGGGCACCTTTATTTTGTGCAATGCTTGTCTCGCTAGAACAACTATGGCTGTGTAGTGAGTTCGATCCTCACAATGTGCCTTGTAATTTCGGTCTTGTGCTACATTCGGAAAATAACCATAATTCATATTAGCTTTTAACTTGAGCATTGAATTGGGTAATTGTAATTGCCAAATCGACCGTGTCTCGTGGTCGGAAGGCAAACTTTCTAAACACTTTGCCACAGACCTATCTCAATAATGTATATTACTTCGCAATCAAAAGTGAGAAAACAAGTTATAACTTACAGCGAAAATTTTTGATTAAAAAATAAATATAAAATCATTGTCAACAATTGGTAGTTACTAAGCTTATGAATATACGGTAACATATGTGAGGTCAGACTAATTATCGAGGTGTAAAATTTGCCGAGGCGAAAGTACTGGGGCTGTTGGGGAGAGATAATAGACATATATGGCGGAGAGTGTTATATATATATATATATATATATATATATATATATATATATATATATATATATATATATATATATATATATATATTATAGGTTGCGGCTGTAATTTACGATAGATTTTCTCTAAATTCTGTTGAAATGAAATTTTATATAAAAGTTACATTTTGCATTGCTATACATCGAATAAAATAATACAATTATTAAATAAAATAAGATTAAAATTTAAAATAAAAATTAACAATACCATCGAATTATGTTGTTTTTAGATTTATTGCAGTAAATATGAGTTGGGATCAAATACAGATCAAATATGGATCGGAATCCGATAGAATAAGTTAGGAAACATTGAATGAGTGAATGAGATATGGGGTAGAAAAAGAAAAAAGAAATTCTGAGATTTCTTTTACTATTGTGTTGCTTTATCTTCACTGGTTAGGTTCACGGGCATTTGACTTGTTAAACAGACGTTAATATAATTTGTAGCGTTCCTAATTCAAGACGACACAACGCGTCCATTCGAAGTTTCAATTAACGAATTCCAAGCATATCTGAAAAACCGTAAATATTGCTTTATGTATGTAAGTGTATATTTCCAGTTTGTCTATATGGGTTCCAGATAATGATGTATATTCGTAATTGTATGTGTGTGTGTATGTGTATGTCTAGTACATATACATACACGCACACACACACACACACACACACACACACATATATATATATATATATATATATATATATATTATTAAAACATTTTTAGGTTTATACGTTCCTTTTAAAGATACAAATATTTAAGTAAATTCACTGTTTATAATAAACAGTATTAACAACATTTCTCGGCCTGAATGTCCGAGAGATTTTCATAGAAAATATGTGTCCTCCGAGAGGAATCAAACCTGTATCGTATACGGAACCGTCATATTGTCTGATGTGCCTACACGATTGGTCTACAGGGGTGCGTTCGGTTAGCAAGGTCGATTTTACTGTTTTTAAACTACAATCCTCAATGATTTTTTCTCATACATTCATATCTGCTCAATGCGTAACCAAATATTAACAAATGACGTCACACATTATGAAATGGACAATTATTTTTTAAGACATTTTTTAAAATATTTTTAAGGCACGTCAGACTATATGATATTCGTGTCTATAAAAAGAACGTATAAACATAAAAAAATGTCTTAAAAATAAATGTCGGACTTTGTCCATTTCATAATCTATATATATATATATATATATATATATATATATATATATATATATATATATATATGCAAACTATTGTGTTTGATCAAAACGAAACAACAAAGAAAAATAATCAGCGGGTATATTCCTGAAAAATAATGCTTTTAAGCAATCGCACTTTGTAATTACAATGCTCAATAACAAGAGATACAATATTTATTAATCATCATTTTAAAGAATAATATAATTTCTGATAAGTAAATTCAATTGTCTAATCAAAACACTGACGAGTGGATGTAATATATGCGAAACACTGAAAGTAGACGAAGAAAAAAGATAAGCAAACATTTAATTTTATTTATTCCCATCTTTCTCCGTCTCTAAAATTATACCCAGATACACAGCAATATACACAAACACACACAGACACACACAGACACACACACACACACACACACACACATATATATATATATATATATATATATATATATATATATATATATATATATATATATATATATATATATACAAATGTGTGTGCATGTAAAACCTTAGTTATAACGAAAATATATATGCGTATATATCTCCATTTCTGAAGAAATGACTTCATTCTTAAGCTGACATGACAATAAAAAATGTTACAATATTAAAAGTAATTGGTTATATATACACCCTTGTCATTTAATACATATATAATGCATCAATTCATCTTAAACTAAAATAATTTAAATATTACTTGCATAAAAAAAACAGAAAAACACATTTACTCACTTTCGTTTATTTGACACTAAATTACGTCACTTAGGTTCTTCAATAATTAAACTATACCTTCGGATAACCAGATGTATATTCTGAGTGTCTCTTAAAGTAAAATATTATATATATATATATATATATATATATATATATATATATATATATATATATATATATATATATATATTAAAAGCGGAGACAATTTTTACTTTTGTTTATAAATACGTGTCGCAAAATAAAATCCATAAATTGGTCTTAATAACGTCAATCAGAGGACGAAAGGCGTTGGCTAAGATGTTTCCCTTTTCTCCTGATATATATATATATATATATATATATATATATATATATATATATATAGTAGTAATCTTATAAGTATAAGAAATTATACTCATTCGGAAAACCTTCAGTATTTTGATTTGCAAATCAATCAAATACCAAAGGGGGGAAAAAGGTATAAAAAAAGAAAGAACCAAGAACATGTACGTCAACCAAAAATAATCGTCTAGCATGCAAGTTCAAAGCCCAAAGAAAAAAAAAACCGATACGAGTACGCAAAATAACTAAATAAAGTGCTCAATACAATAAGTAGAGCAGACCTAGTTAAACCTAGAGAGCCAGACAAACCTAACAAGGTTTCACCTAAGCGGATCGTCAGGGCAGCCAGCTTACCTGACGATCCGCTTAGGTGAAATCTTGGTAGGTTTGTCTGGCTCTCTAGGTTTAACTATACATACATGCATATATATATATATATATATATATATATATATATATATATATATATATATATATATATATGTGTGTGTGTGTGTGCGTGTGTGTGTGTGTGTGTCTGTGTGTCTGTGTGTGTGTACGTACGTATGTTTATATAGAGCGAGGGAGCGGGAATTGCCAGCAAAACAATATAATATACCCAGTTCCTGTAGAAAAAGTATATAATGAAGAAAAACATAAGAGTAACTGAATGATCCTAGAAACAGAGAAGAATGCACATAAAACATCCTTTGCGATTAGAACAAGAATAGCAAAAGAAAACTTTCTTAACAATATGGGAACCTAATGACAAAAGCAAAATGCATAAAATATATCACGGAAAATATGGAACGGCGTACAAGTCTACAACGAGAAATCCAAAAGCTGTTAAGTTTTACTGGAGGAGAAAATAGGTATAATCAGCTTCATTAACAAAAAAATATGTATTGAACAAATCAGACAATCAGACCCTCAGACCTCATCTCAAATGTAGACACAGAAACAAACTCTGTTGCTGCTCGAAAACTAAAAACAAACAACTTGTGAAACATCGATTAGAAAAATGCAGATATGTGCTAAAAACTGAATGAAGCAAACAAATAAGATAACCAGCCTTAAAAACAAAATATAATATAAATAATACATAAAGAAATTAAGTAAATGAATAATTCGCTTATAACCACGACTACGTAAATTTAATAATAATAATAATAATAATAACAATAATAATAATAATAATGATCGATAGCTAATAATCTATAATAATAAAGCGTATTGTACGTCTGTCCGCCCGCTTCCTCATCTCGGTTAATCATAAACAAACTGAATTATCAGATAATAACTATTATAGTTACACGCGATTAAAAATTAAATAAATAACTCCTTTAAAGTTAAATTTAAATAGCGAACAGCGAGAAAGGTTTAGAAAATCCTCTATAAAAAGTTTAAGTTTAATTTCGCTTTTCGCTGCAATTGTAATTGATAACGTCTTCAGTTGGACTCAATTTATTTTTATTTTTCTAGCACTCAATATGGTGACGTATTCGAAATGTTACATAGTTCGTGTTCTTTAATTTCGTTCAAGTGTGACTTGATGTGAAGGGATCATCAAGAATGGTGATTTTAAATAAACTAAAAATTGCACGCAAAATAAATGCAAAAAAAAATCAGGAAATCAGTTGCGTATACGAAGAAAGATTATGTCGAATTAAGGTGTCGAATAAAGATAAGATAATTTTATTATTTCAAAATTCTTATAACTTTTACGTTTTTAGGACGCTGAAGGTATAAGACCAGACACCCAAAAGCTCAACGCTGGAGAGAGACTAAAGTCCGCCCGAAGTTCGTCTTCTAGGCTAGTTAATGAATTAATAACCCAAAATCAAGAATAAATAATTATTTAATACGTAAGAAACAACGCTGCACAATTCGTTGGTTGATTTTATTTAGCGGCATATCAACCTCTATGGGGTATTCAGTGCCGAAATCTAAATATTTTGAACACAGTTTTATGGTTTCAACTACAAATAATATTTATTGTTGGTCATTTTAATATAAATATGTATTGTTGGTATGTTTTATATATAAACAAAAATATTGCTGGTATTTTTGCTATAAAAACGGATTTTTATACATTGATAGTGTTTAATTTGGAGGTTCATTATTTGTCGGGACCCTAACAGGTGCTACCACCCCGTGTCAGAGTAGACATAAATGTATTGATGATCGATGCAGAAAGGAAACGATGTAGATTTGTTGCGTATACGAAGAAAGATTATGCTGAATTATGGTATCGAATAAAGATAACTTTATTGTTTCTAAATTCTTATAACTTTTACGTACATAGGACGTTGAAGGCCAAAGTGCTCAACATTAGAGCTAGCGTACAAGTCTACAACGTCTTCTAGACTAGTTATTGAATAAATACTCTACGTAATCAATAATAAATAATGAGTTAATATGTAAGAAACAACGCTGTACAATTGGTCGGTTGAATTTGTTTAGCGGCAAATCAACTTCTATTGTAATCTAAATAGTTTGTACGTAATTTTATATTTCAATTATAGCTATTTTGTATATAGTTTTATAAGCATTTTTTGTATATTTTTTATACATCATAAAATATATTGTTCTTAATTCTACTATAAAATATCTTTTTATAGTGTTTATTGTTGCATTGATTATCATTTTGCTATAAACTTGTACTGTTACCCATCTTATGAAAAACGTACTGTTGATTTTTGTTCGGAAGTTACCAATGGCTGGGGCCATATCAGGTGCAACCACCTCGGATCAGTGTGGACCCGAGAACAACAGCAGGTATGAGGTGGTTCCATGCTCATAAAAATCTCCAATCTCCCCATAAGAAGCCTTACTGTACATTGGATATAAAGTTCTCGCATCCCCAGTTCATAATTATTTCTTCCGAATAGCTAAGGGCACATGACAGGGTGGATAAAGACGTTGTTTAGATCCAGTGACAGGACCCAAAGTGTTGTGAGTTCAATACCTGGTTAAGGAAGATCTTTGGGAGGGGAATTAACAGGAGCTAACTGATAACTGACATCCATTAGACATGGCACGTGGAACTAGAAAAGTCTACCCCAGCGAGGTTCAGTTCGACATTCCAACCACCTGAAGAAGGCCGGATCGTACAACGGCCGAAACGCTGTGATAAATATGTCAACAAAGATGAGGACAATAATGTAAATAGTGTGAATAAACAGGGCGTCTACTCAAATACGGGTATCCATTAAAAATAATAGTATGACTAAGAATTAATACAACTAAAAGTTTTGTCTTTTAGATTTACTTAGATGGATACTCCGGTAATCAATCCGTCCATTACACATGTGGGTGTGTGCCTTTTCAAACTGATCTGTCTGCCCCTTCTGTTTTTCACCGTTTTCTTTTCCATCTAAGTGATACATCTGCTTTAAATTTCCTTTTTTCTTCCTGAATTCAGCTGACTTGCAGAAAACATATCTTCCGAATATTCTGTTGTTATATTAAACTATATTTCCCCCGCCCCCCAAAGGGATACAAGTAGTACTTTTCAGGCCCGACTTATATACGCTTTCCTCATCCCGAAAGAAGGCAGAGCTAACCGACCCGATTTCCTTTTCTGTGTTTATATCAGGTTGGAGTAGAAGCGATAAGCATTTCTTTCCACATCCTTTTAGTTTTTTCTTTTGTTTTTCTCAATATTATAAGGAAGCAGACCATATTATTTTTACATTAGAATTGTCTACTGATTAATCAATTTTTCCTAAAGATAACAGTATCTTTTCAGCTAAATACAATTAAATAAATTTGATCGAGACATAATTTAATATTTATAGGTGAAGTATTGCATATTAAATTTACTATGAAAATATATGAAGTCATAAAATCGAGCTCTAATATATATATATATATATATATATATATATATATATATATATATATATATATATGAAATAAGTATATATATATTTATATATCAGGAGCAATATTGGTACAAAAAGTATGACAAAGTGCAAAAAATTTTTCTTGTGACCTTTTTTCGTCCTTGAGGTCTTCATCGGGCTTAATTTGTCATGTTGGTGCGACTGCACATGCGCACGTACTAGAACTTTTAAATAAAATATTATATGAACCCAAGAGAGACATCTTACAAAAGAATGCATCAAATGCATTTGTTGCCCACCGTAACGAGACTGACCACAATTTTAACATAAAATATGCTACTCTGATCAAAAGAGAAACACTACGACATAAATGTCTAGAGGATACTTGATCGCAATATCATCTACAGTAAATTTGCATTCGGCATCTTATAATATTTCACCATCCCTGGCAGAACTATTATTATCACAGTGTGGGATATTAAATAACAAAACAATCGAAAGAAAAAGTATTTATATGAAATCATCTAGATTTAAAAAAAAAAAAAGTCCCCAGCATCCGTTGTTCGTGAGCATGTGACCTCGCATCAAAATAACAAGACGATGATGTCATATAGGACGAAACTGGTCACGACTTTGTCATACATTTTTGAATTTTCCATTTTCACCATATATATATATATATATATATATATATATATATATATATATATATATATATATATATATATATATATATATATATATGTATGTATAATTACATAAAGGAGAAATCCAAAATTACTTCATGAGTATAGACTATTTCAACAAACGTCGAATGCATCT
>OZ010583.1:94574942-94592442 GCA_963932145.1 Acanthosepion lycidas
TGTCTTTCGACATATTATCAATAATTTATATAATACTTCCGATTGACATTTGTTGGCTAGAGTTGTGTGTTTGGCAAGAGTTTCGTTCAGCGTTACATTAAATAACCATTCATTCCAAGATATATCTTTTTATTGTATTTAGAAAATTATCATAATCTTTTAAGAATTGTGAAAAAAGGCAGATTTTTATTTGAATGTCACATTAGAAGACGGAAGAATAATAACTTTCGTGACAGATTCTGTTTGCAGAGAATACTGGTAAATTTCCTCACAGTGAAATAGAAGATGATGCAGTTCTACAGAAGTATGCTGATTATATTATGGACGGAACCTTTTCTTTTTATGTGGCATGTCCTTTATGTACACCGTTGAAAGTAAAGGAAAATACATAGCATAGCTATTAAGAGTGTGCCTGTTCTACGGTGTGTGATAGGCAAGTGTGTGTATGTGTGTTGAAGCGTAGGTGTTCAGTGGGCGAAGCAAACGAACACGTCCTCAGTGGCAACATTCCCTATCTACGTCCTACAACATCTGGAAGCAAGCGGAAGAAAAGAGAGATCATATATTTGAGTTTTTCTAGACTTAAATAGCGTCGCCTAACGGGCGTTTTTGGCGAAGCCAAGTGGGGTAACTCTTTTCTTTTTATGTGCTATGTCCTTTCAGAACGTAGACGATCATGGCTCTACACCTCCTTCTATCCTTTGCATTTCTCATCTTCCTGATGTCAACTATGAGCCTCCTCTGTGTTTGCATCCTATTAACACCTGATCGTTGCTCACACACTCGGTCCTTACCATCCTTCTGTAGAACCGCAGCTACGTCGCCTCGAGTCTCTTCTTCATCGTTGAGGAAATCGTCCAAAATTCTCTGCTGTAAAGAAGGACAGGGGTCACGAAACTGCTCTGTATTCTTTTCTTTGTTACCAAAGAAAATCCTCCTGTCTCGTTTTTAGAATGCATCCATGGTCATCCCAATACCTTTCCGGATCTCGGTGTCACACTTACCGTCTTCTGTCAAAACGCTTCCTAGATTTTTAAACTGCTGAATCTGCTTGATTCTAGCGTTCCCAACCTGCAAATTGCATTTCGGGCTCATCCTTTTAATGATGACCATGCATTCTGTCTTCTTGTAGTTTATGCTTAGTCCTTTCTTCACACTCTCCTTTGCTTCCTTCTGCAGGTGATGGCAACAAAAAGGAAACTTGCACATAGAATCAGGAGAAAACGTTGGAATATCTAATTCTTGTTTTGATCTGACTCTTTATCAGATTCCTGATCTGACCCTCGATCAGTTCCTTGATCTTACACTTGATCTGGTTATTTTTAGAAAAATGCAAAAATTGATGTATTTTCTTGGTGAAATTATGCAAATCGATGAACATGATAGGTTAATATCAAGCATATGATGTCACGACTTTAGAAAAATCGGACATACGATGGTCGAGAGTACGAAGGCAACAAGAATATTCCACTCAACCGTGGAAAATCATTTCTGCTGGCTTGCCTATGTTAATCGTTTTCCCGCGAGACATGCGCAAAACGGTAACCAACAAAAAAGAAACCAAACAAATAAAAAAAATGTATTGAACATTTTTTACGCGTGCGATTGGTTGCATAAAAATAATCAGGTGATTTTTGTTTTTGAAACAAAGGATGGATAAATAGATAATTAAATGAAAAATAAAATATATAAAAAACGGATTAAATAAATGAAGCCATCTAGACTTCATCGAAAGAATCTAATGCTGCATATATGCCGTATTGAAAAGAAGGTTCCTTCAATCATCCCTTTCCAGAGAAGCAAACGACTTATTCGAACAAGTACTGCTCACAATTAAACGTAGTAAAGGCAGCAGTCGAATGAATGCGTCTATAATTAATTAGCAAATCGACATAACATTTCATCATGGTAAAGCTAAATCGTATAGTTTCTAGGTAACTAGTAAAAATTATTACATAATCTATTGAATGTTTTCACTAATCCGCTGTAGTCTCCGATATTGCGCCATGGGATTCAATTTTTGCCATTTATCCACTCTTTAGAGAGAGAGAGAGAGAGAGAGAGAGAGGGGAGAGAGAGAGAGGGAGTGAGAGATAGAGAGAGGGAGTGTGCGAGTGGGGAGAGGAGAGAGAGCGATAGATAGATCTAATAAATTGCTGGGGAGAGTTCTGAATGCTCTGCTTGATGTTCTTTCAAGAGAAACATGAACATATATGAGAATATAGTTGTTGAATCGACTTGATGAAAAAGGAAAGAACACTATTTCTAAAAGGTAAACTACCAAGACCTTTTATTCTGACTTGTATCACCGGTGACTTTTGTAGACAAGAAAATAATTTTATCACGCAAACAATAAACACCTGAAAAATTAATTCACCTTTAATCTTATCCATGGAGAAATGAGATTGTGACATTTTTTATAATCTATACGGTAAATTCAACCTTCAGTTTCGTGAGTATTAATTAAATATTTTATTGTGTTTTAAATAATTAAAATAACTATTTACACTATTTGCACAATTTTGACTGCTGTCCTCATCTTTATTGCCATATTAATGACGTTTCGCCTTTTGTACGATACAGACACCTTCATGTGATATACATTTAAATTTGGAATCGAATCATTTACATCATCCAATTTTTGTGGTTCACTTAACTTTTTTATTAGAGCTCATATTACAATTTTTAGGATATTGCTTTTCTTTTTTTGTTTTGTTTTTTTGTTTCCCTGCAGGAACACCATAAAGCGGTAACACAAGGGAAAATAGAAAAGTCAGCCATGTCTAACTACATATGGAGGAAAAGATCATCGCCCTCTGTGGGATAAAATTGAAATAACATACAGAGAACATCACTGGAAAATATAAAAACTGAAGGAATTAGCGTATATGCTAAGTTACCAAAATATCTGGAGCCGTCCAACCATAGACATGAATACGATATGGGAAATAGTAATACAATAACCTAGAGAAAAAAAACAACAGCAACAAAAAAAAGCCAGTTTCATTGTAGCTTACAACCTCGCCAAACACAATAAGTCATTTTTGGATGGCGGGTTTGTGGAACAATGCATAGTGGATTGTGCACGTGTAGTGTGTCCTGAAGTTAAAAGGAAATTTGAAAATATTTCACTGTCAAGAAGCACAATAGTACGGTGCATTGACTTAATAAGTGAAAAAAAATCACAGAACAGTTGAACACTACAAGCAAAAACTTTGTTTGGTTTTCAATGGCTTTCGATGAGAGCACAGACAATGAAGACACTTCAAAATTACTTATCTTTATTCGTGGAACTGATACAAATTTGGTCATTACAGAGGAATTAATTCATTAGGAATCCATCAAAAATAAAACTGCTAAACAGGACCTATTAGAATGTGCTGCGGATTGTGTTAAGAAACGTAGCTTGCCATGGAATAATATGGCAAACATAACCACAGAGTGCGCCAGAGATTTTACTGGAAAAATGTAGGAATGATTAAACTTTTAAAAAACAAATTTGAAGCTAATGACTTGATTAGTGATATATTTACTTTCCACTGCATATTATACCAGGAAAACATTTGTAAAGCAGCATTAGACATAAAGCATGAGATCAATCCAGCTGTAATTGTGAAAACAATCTGAGCAAAGTCACTCAACCACCGCCAGTTCAAATCTCGGCTTGAGGACATAGTGTCAGAATATGAAAGTGCGATTTATCACAACAGTGTGAGGTGGTTGAGTTTGGGTTAAGTGATAAAAAGAATCTGGGCATTACAAAATGAAATTCTATTATTTTTATTAGGTTGGTGCAAAAATAATGACGTAATAATGTCGTTTTTTGACGTATTTTTTAACGTCAAAAACGACATTATTATATCATTATTTTTGCACCAACCTAATAGATATGAAAGGGATTTCATGCGAGTTTTGTGACCAAAATGGAATGTGAGGAAAAGGAAGAAATGAGCTGATGTTTGCAGCAGACATATTTGACAAACTGAATGAATTGAATGTGACGTTGCAGGGAAAGGGCTTATTTGCGCATGAAATGTGGAAAAATGTAAAATCTTTCAACAGAAAAATAGGCTTATTTGTAAGGCGAACAGGTGAAAGCCAGGTTTGCCATTTCCCATTATTAGGAGAAGTAAAAGTCCGTGAAAGTGATTCTGCTAGGATCAGGGGTTATTTGCAGATTTTGGAAGATTAAATCATAAGAAGATTTCCGGACTTCAAGAAAATTGAGCCTGAATTCAATTTGTTGCCTTATCCTTTCACTCCTGATTGTTGATGGAGGACCTGAGGAGGTGTAGCTTGAGTTAATAGATATACATGCTGATCACACACTGATAGAAATGGATAAAACTGGTACATTAATTGGGTTTTATAAAACATTGTCTGCTGATAAATTTCCATGTTTGAAGAGATTTGGTGGGAAAATATTCTACATATTTGGATCAACATATATTTGGGAACAAATTTTTTCTTGCATGAACATTAGCAACAATAAGAAGAGATGTTCTTTGACAGACTTAAATTTGCAGGCAGTAATGAGGAACTCCTTAAGTAACCTCACTCCAGAATTCAAAAGAACTTTTAAAAAGTAGGATACAATTGTCCCTTTAAATAATTAAATAGTTTTAGTTCTATTTATTGATATTTATGCTTGAAATGACGCCTCTTCAGAAATAAAACTTGATGTTCCCTAATGAATACAATCAATGCGACCCTTCAGTGTCTCCCTCCAGCTAAAACAATTGCCTACCCCTGGTTTAAACCTTAGCTTTAGCCGGAGAACTCATATTTTTCTATTATAATAAGATTTCTCGAAAATTCGGGAAAGTAGATGCAAATAATTAAACATGCCTTTTAATAAACATGCCATTTAATAAATACCCCCCCCCCAAAAAAAAACAGAGTATTCACTAAAAATAACGTTTAAACAATGACTTATATAACATGCAAAGGAATACAATGAATGCAAAGACAAGAGAAAATCTATTCTTACCTGACGCGTTTCGTTCTCTTAGGGTTTCAGTTTGCTCTTTGATAAAGTTGCTCAGAGGATGAAAGGTGTCGGCTAACAATATTTTTTCCTCTTGTGTTTTTATTCATATATATATATATATATATATATATATATATATATATATATATATAATTTAAATAAAAACAGACCACTTTAAAGTTCCATGTAATAAATTATTTCACCACAGATCTTTTAAAGGGCTGCGGATCATCGGACTTTACTTCCAAACAAAAAAAAGTAAAGAAAATTTACACATTTTTGACGGGCCGTATTAAACATATGTCAATTAACGAAGTGATGAAGTGAGTGGGGAGAGAGAAGACATGCGTGAGGGGGGAGAGAGAAGACATGAGTGAAGGGGGAGAGAGAAGACATGAGTGAGGGGGGAGAGAGAAGACATGAGTGAGTTAGCAGATATTGACACATTTAACCGTTTAAATTTGTCAATATCTGCTAACTCATCATGTCTTCTCCTTTCACCCTCACTTATATATATATATGTATGTATGTATATATAAATAAAAAGAAAGAACAGTAAGATATATAATCCGGTGTTCTTATCGATATTTTTATTTTTACAAAATTGTGCTCAATGTAAATTTACAGAGCATTAATATTATAAATTAATTGATTTAAAATATGTTTTTTTTTCAGTCTCCAGAATTCGCTTGAGGATGAAATGGAACTAATATCTTTAATTTAATTACAAAATTAAATTCGAAGCTTTTAGCTTCCATTTTTGAAACATGGTTAGAACTGTGTAGCGAAAAAAAACACATTTTAAATGAATTAATCTATAATATATATATATATATATATATATATATATATATATATATATATATATATATATATATATATATATATATAGTAATAACCTTATAAATATGAGAAATAATACTCGGCCGGAAAACCTTAAGTGCTTTGATTTGTAAATAAACAAATCAATACCAAATGAAAAAAAAGTACTAAAAAAGAAAAAGCAGAGAACATCTACGTCAGCCGAAGACAATCGTCTAGCATCCAAGTTCAGAGTCCAAAGAGAAAAAAAACGATACGAGTAAGTAAAATAACTTATAAATTGCTCAATGTGCTAAGTAGAGCAAATCTAATTATACCTAAAGAGCCAGACAAACCTATCAAGGTTTCACCTACGCGGATCGTCAAGGATTGCTGGCTAAGAACGGAATATATTCTACAAACAGAAAATCATGACCACGTTACTAAAACAAAAGAAAAAAGAGGAAAAGAAGAAGAAAAAAAAGAAAAAGAAAACACGAAAACAGGAGTGGTAAATATTTTTTGTTGATGGCTAGTAGACACCCGGCTGTATTACAAACGAAACCACGGAAAAAAAACAAAAACGAATGTATTGCGTCAATAATTCTAGGAACTAGAACTGGAAATATGTTCCCTAATTATGTAAGCAAACAGTCCAGTGATAACAGGGTAACCGAGGACTAACTAGACTGAAGACAACACTTAGGGTGACGATCTAATCATCGGCCAGGGGACCACGGAAACCATTCACGTTGAACCAAATCAGTTGTGGCTTAAACTGGAGAGAGATGAACGGTGTAAATTTTACTTGCTCAAGGGATTCTACGATGGAATACATCTAGAGATTCCAAACTAGATATGTGAAAGTAAATGTGCCAGGTACTCAGGGGCATTGCAACCATTCGAGCATACCCAGTCTTGGGGCTGATGTACATGATGAGGATTAAGACGGAACATCCAGCACATTATATTGATAGCAACAAAGGTGTTTCATAAGTCGATAGATTATGCGAGATTTCAATTCATTCGTTCACTGATATCCGTTGTAATTCTACAAATAAGATCAATATTTGGAATCTGATTTTCTCATCGGCCAAATATCCTGATGTTGAATTAAATTTTTGTATTACTCTTCGTATCGTAGCCTGTTATTTCCATAAAAATGGCATCTTAGATTTTCTGGCGGCAGCCAGGTGTCCTAACCTTTGGAATCTATGTGCAGTGGCCGCCAGCAGTGTTTATAATGGACAAAGCTTTCAGGACGAACAAAGTTAAAAGAATCTTCAAGGGTGTGGGGTTCGCGCATAAATGCCAGGAAGTCTAATGTGAAGTTCGTTGTTTTGTCTTCGTGTGTAAAGCAGACAGGAATCAATAAGACTTCCACAGAAATATCGGGCCATGAAAGGATTTAATTAGCAACAATGTGGCGTCAAATATGGTGATTTTATAAACATGAGACACACACAATCGCAAACACACAGACACATACGCACACGCACATAATATATATATATATATATATATATATATATATATATATTGAGATACATCCTTATCACAGGTAAAATTACATAATTTTTGGTGAAATATTAATGCACCACTCTACTTCTAAATAAACCGCTATATATATATATATATATATATATATATATATATATATATATATATATATGATTCTACACACACAGACACACACACATGCACATATAGATATATATTAATGGGTAGAGGCGCCTATACCTTCTCACACACATACATACACACACAAATATATATATATATATGTGTGTGTGTGTGTGTGTGTGTTTGTGTGTGTGTATGTATGTATGTATTAAGCGAAACGCGCTCATAGTCACAGACACACACGCAAACACACACACGGAAAGTATTGAGAAAAACAACAGGCTTCAAGAAAGCAGATGATGGTGATTGACGTTTCATTTAAATGTTTGAAGACTGTAGTTATTAGTGAAGCCAAAAATCGGAAGTGTGTTCCCCAGGTGGAAAATGTGAGAAAAAAAAACTGTTAGAGTCGAAATGATGGTTGAATCTAGTTACTTCAACTGTAAAACGTAAAGAGCTAGTTAGCAATCGATCAGGACTTCACATAAAAATTACAACTCTTAAATTACGACCTGGCATAAACTTACGACAATTCATAAACGAAGACCTTACATAATCTTCCGACAAGTCATAATGAAGGACCTGATATAAATTTGCAACAATTCGCCAATAAGGACCTAACATAATTCTTCGACAATTCATAATTGAGGAACTGAGATAAAATTACGAGAACTCATAAATGAGGACTTAGCATGAGTTAAGTATTCATTTACATTATTTTATAAATTTGAATACACTTAACTTTACCGTTTCAAGTTAATAATCCATAAAAATGACGATACTTTATATAATTTTGACTTGTAAGTTTAACCTTCACGGATTTGATTATAATGTTCGACTTAGTGAGACATTCCAAAAATTTTGGTAAGGAATTGTGTGACTTAAAAATCATATATTGCAAGGAGGAAAACAAAGAAACAATATCAACCCTATACAATATTACTGACAGAAGGAACAGAAACTTGTAATTTACATTAAAATAAATTACCAAGAAATGAGATGTTAGTGAAATAACCTATTTTCTCTCGTTCGAATATTCTTAAAGTCAAATGATAAAGCTTTTACTTCAAACAATTGATTAAGAGTTGCAACGAATGTTTACATATATTAGCTTACAGAAAAAAGGGACCTTACACACACACATGCGCGCGCGCACACATACAGAGTTCAGTATATTAGATAAAATAAGTAATAACACTAAATACTTACATAGTTATGTTTTAAGAAATTTTACATTTCTTTCAGAAGCGCGTATTTTACTTAAATACGAATGTACTCATTTGTTGGAACTATAACATTAGTCGACGTTTTACTTGATATAATCTCTATATCTATCTATCTATCTATCTATTTTATATATATATGTCTACACAAAAACGCATGAACATATATATTAAGTTACAGTTGCACTGAAAATCTAGAAAGAATCATAAAAAAGAACATAATAATAAAATCCCGGAAAAACACGCATGCCAAAACAGTATTAATAAAAATCCTAAAATCAAATCAGAAAAAAATAATTAAAAATTATGTGATTGTAGAAACCCTGAAGACTGCCCGTTGGAAAATAAATGCCGCACAAAATCTGTGGTATACCAATGCACTATCTCATCCATTAAGAGGCCTAACACTAGTAGGATATACAGTGGTTCAACGAAGAATAAATTTAAAATTAGATGGGACAACACAAATCTCCTTCAATAATATTAGAAATAGAAATCAGACATCTTTATCCAAATATTTTTGGCATTTAAAAATGAATAAAACACCGAAAGTAAAATGGAAAATAATAAATAGAACAAGAACTTGTAAAACCTGAGATGACCCATGCCCTTTATGCCTACATGAAAAACTACACATTATTAAGTTTCTAAATAATGTAAATTTATTAAACAATAGACATGAGTTAACGGTTTTCTGCCGACATCAACAAATTTTCGCATTAAATAATTAGCATAAGAAAAAATTAAATTTCATAGTCTACATGAATGCCATTATTCGCTTTGAAATGGATAACCCCACCCTAACTCGGCTTGACCTCTTTCTTTGATATGTGGATAAAAATTATATCTTATAATATATATTATAATATATATTATATCTTAGGCACCTTACCAAAATGGTCGCCCCAGCCGTTTCCATAGTAATTAATTTTGCGAATGAACATGCTTATAAAGATGCGTAAATTGCAAGATTGGTTATTCCTAAATTTTCGCTTGAGGATGAAACAGGGCTTGATACTTTAAATCAATTTAATTTTAATAATTATATTGAGGGTTTCGGCTCTTGTTTTTGAAACATGAGAACTCTTATGTATCGAAGGATTCATATTTTTTTTAAATTATATATATATATATATATATATATATATATATATATATATACACATATATTAGAATGATGTCCACTATAGAAGATCCATGAGCCATTCAAGGCTTACAGATTATGGGATATGGGGGAAAGGCAGCGGTTCATGGGAAGAAGTAGAAACGACTTTTCATCAATGAAATACAAAAGGATGAGGATGGTTTGTCGGAATGTCCGGGACATGGCGTGTCTTAGCTGTGTTGCTTAGAACAAAAAACGTGTTTTATATATACACATAGGAAAAAGGGTTATATATATATATATATATATATATATATATATATATATATATGTACGGGAACATGCTAAATTCATTTTTAATTGAAAAAATAGAAATCGAAAGAAAAGATAACATTAGAAACATTCTAGAGGAACATGAACACAAATGGATTTTGCGCCTCAGAACACTTCGTTCAGTCGGGCTTAACGGCGAATTTAACTACATAGATAGAATTAATATATAACCCCATAAATCAAGCCCTACCTACTTTTTTCACCCCTACAAGACATGCTTGCGGAGGTGTTGAGGTCTGACACTTATACACACACCCATACTAACATATACGCTTACACACATCATGCACATATAACATACACAACACTCACACATCCCTTTCCCAGCAACCAATAAATCTGTCAAAATTACCAAAAATGAAATTCTGTGTCGCATGAATCTTCCCAGCCTCTATCTTAAAATCAACTTAAAGAGGCCGTTTGACCAACACAAGGTCTGACCAATATTAACGATAAAAAAAACAACAACAACAAACAAATGAAAACTACAGATCAAGTTCATTTTCTTCAAAAAGGCATTCATTCCTTTGGTTCACTTCTGTCATATTTTTTTCTCTCCTAATGATGACCATGTAGACCAAAATTGGTCGAGGAAATAATAAAACAAAAAAAAATATTAATATAGAGCCCATTGGGTCTGAACATTTTAATTTTGTAATATTTTTATTGTTCAAAACAGACAGACACACACACATACATACATACATACATATATATATATATATATATATATATATATATATATATATATATATATATATTTAGTTGGATTGATATGAGTTTGTGACTCTGGGTTTCACGTTATTTGCGATCGTTAGACAAACTCTGAAGATCGCAAATCGCGTGAAACCCAGGGTCACAATCTCACATCAGCGAAACTAAATATGTTAGCCCTATCACTGATACTGAGCGCTTTCCAATAAGTACAGCGCATACATAACATATATATATATATATATATATATATATATATATATATATATATATATATATATATACACACATTTTGCATTTAACTGTATATTGATGAGAACTCATTCCCAGTCTAGTAGTGCGATTAACCCCATAAAGTATAGATTCCATAAAGGAGAACCAATCTGAAAAATTACCATGATAGTATTTATAGAAAAGGTACAGGGAAGCAAGCTTACGGCGGTGGGTAAGTCTCTGAAGCCGAGAAGCCAGGGCAGGACCAGTAATATTACTGGTTCTTCATTGAATGTTATCAAGGATCTCTAAATATATAGCAGGAGCACATATGTGAAAGCAATATTCTAAGCATGGAAAAATGGGAGACTTATAGATATGTAAAATGGATTCTGGAGAGTGAACTGTCTAACAAGACATAGTGAACTAAATTTCTTTGAAGTTAGACTAGCAATGGATTTAATGAGGTATTTCCACTTCATGTCAGCCGATAATGTGAACTCTAGAAGGCGCAACGAGTCGCTCTCCTGGAGGTTAGCATCAGCCATGCTGATCGAAGGCAGAAAGAGGTCTCTCAGCTTACTCATTTGTATAGGGATCCTGCACAGTAATATCATTACTGTGCCATAAATTTTGGAAAATAACTGATTGTTTTCACTTTGTTCTTAATTATATGAAGAACTCTTTGTACTTAGCTTAAGCATTAGAAGTATTCTAAACAAATACCAAAAACAGGATACGGAAAAATTCTTCTTTCATTATTATCCATCCAAAGAATGCGATTCCTGTCATTTTTTTTTGTCTTTATCCTTCCGAGGCATACATGTAATCTTTCAATATTAATCGTTGCATTCTTCGTCCGCCCTCCTTTCTGAGGGAAAAAATGGCTGAATTGTTATCTATCTCATTAGATGATATTGTAATCTAAACCATAAGGCAATCTATGTGTATGTCTCCTTTAATTTAGAGTCTCTTGCATTAAAAGTATTCGATCTATTCCGCCAGCAGCCACACGTCCTATGTATTTTAAATGATGAATGCGCCCCGTAGGTCACTCGTTGCACGAGTCGGGATAATTGTTTTTTTCCCCTTTTGCTATTCTCGGCAATTTATAAGGTTAGCTCGACATAGGGCCAACGCAGCAATTTAGAAATCAAATCTATATTATTAAAGAAGGGATAATCCCTACCCGTTACCCATTACCTACTTGTGAATTTGCTTGCGTGTATCTAATATATATATGCTTATGTTTTATAGTGTACACACGCACAAATACATATATAGAATTTGACTGGTTTGGGAATAATGGCAATGCTAATGATAACCGTTTTCTTATAAGGAAACATTCGACTTTTATTGATAGGTCAGGCATTGCTACTGTCAGTTGAAATTTCTTAAATATTTTAAATCGATTTTACAGGAAAATAGGCTTCTCAAGCCCAGTAGCTGTTATCGCCCTTTGCATGATTAATAGCGCGGGGGGGGGGCTAATCTGTTGTTTGATATAGTGTAGGACGTAAACAAATTTTTATTTCATAAAGTCCGCAAAAGATTTTTTTTTGTATTTTGTACTGTTCTTTGTGTGAGATTCTGTAGCGTCGGTTCACACTATTCGAAGAAGGATGGTCTTCGACAAGATCTACAATGCTACTTTCAAACATTGATCTTCGAAAGCTGCTGTAGAACGCTGAGAGTTAAGATGTTTCTGATCGGGTTTGGCGCCATATTTGGCATCCCGATGGAAGTCTTGATTTGCTGAGCTTGATTAAGAACATGCCTTGAGTTTTTGTACAATGCTTTGTTGGCGAAACCACCTCTAGCCCAGTCTATTCTATGTTCAATTTACTTATCTCCTATAATACATTTCTCGTAACTGTTCCCTTTTGACACAGTCTAGACAATCTCTACCTTGGCTTGAGCATCAAATCGTAGCTTTGGAGAAAAAGTTACATTCCAACTCTAAAACATGAGATCATTTTAATATTTTATGGAATTTTCCGAAAATTATTATTCTTAAAGGATTTTATAGAAATAAGTTTTTTCGTAATCGTATTACAATTAACCGTTTCCCTATAAGGAAACGTTCGTCAGTAGTTGACACTAAGACAGCACTCTATAAAACCTTTCTCTTCAAGAGAAAACTCAGGAAAATAGGTTTTTCAAGCTCAGTTGATAATATAAAACTTTCTAGCATTGAATGGTGTGGGTGAGTTGCTCTGTAACGTTTTCTTTGAATTAGTGCTTAGAGTCAAATTCATGTTTATGCTATTATTTTATCTTCATGTTAAATGTACAATTCCTTTTGGTTGTTGCCGATTTTGAATATCCGCAAATCTCTTGTTTGGTGGAATTCTGTGTATTTCTCTAGAAGACGTTCCAGAGTAATATGGTTCTCGCTAGGATCTGCAAGCATCATTCCTTCCTAGCTATTCCTTACCATTAATCTGAGAAAGTGGATGTATTTAGGTTAGATAATATGTGAACATTTTGGGGGATATGGATATAATCTATATGAATGTCTCGATCTGACGAGGCTATTTAAAAACATTAATCTAGTTTATAGTTTAAGGTTTTCCTTTTGTTGCAGTTTGCAGAAATGGACGAAACTACCTCAAGTGCAGCCTATTCTATAGACATGTCATTCTATCAACATCGTTCTGGGTATGACGTTAAAATGCATCAGGCAGCAAGACCTCTGATGCGGAGGTTCTGAGGATGCTGGAACCACCTCAATTGTTGTTCCCAGATCAACTCTGACGCGAGATGTTAGCACCTGTTAGATTCACAACTATGGACAAAAAGTTAACCTCGAAATTGTGGTAAAAATGTCTAAAAAAATTTTATAGTAAAAATAAAAGTAATTGATTTTAATATTAAAACAAATTACCAGCAATACATTCCTCTAAGAATAAACTACACGCAATACTTTTTTTTTGTATGGTGGAGTAATGGATAGCGGCTTGGATTGCGGATTCGAAGAGCCGAGTTCGAATTCCAGTAATCCACTACATTTACTTACGTCCTTTATAACCTTAGGAAAGGTATAAATCCTCTTCTTCTCCCTCCCCCATAAATAGCAAGACAGACCGGGTTCTATAGCCTTGGGTGTCAACTGGTCCACCGTAGAAAAAGATGGCAACCTACTGCGGGAAAAAATCTGCGTCGTCAGTCATGTATCGAAAGATATCTGATCGCCTAAGTGTGTATCACGCATGCGAAATAACTGACTTAACAAAACAATTACCAGCTGTAGTTTTTATGGTTTTTTTTTTTGTAAAAGAAAAAGAAAATTATCAGCAAAGCATATCTGTAAAGAAATAAGTAATGATCCCAAGAAAATTAAATTTCGGCATTAAATGACCCATAAAGGTTTTGATATACCACTAAACAAAGTTCATCAATCGATTGGCCTAAAGAAAATAAATTGCACGTTGTTATCTATTACTCGATTCGTTTGGGATATATTTTAACTTCTGTACTTGCATATGCAAAGAACAAAGTCTAAGAGAAGAATAAAATGATTTCTACTTTTATTTCTGTCTTGTTTAGTCTTGATGAAGATTGAAATGTTCTGTACTTGTGTCCTCGTTCGAGCTGTACCATTTTGTCTACATATATAGTTCCTCTATTAGATAAAGACATTCATTTGATTCGAAGCATTTTCCAAAGCATTTTCTAATGGATGCGAAGAAATATTCACTCTTGGTGGGATTGTATGCTGCTGTGGGGTCAAATTAGCAGGTATAGAATTTTCTGCAGGAAAGCTATGCAATTTCCTAGAGTTGTTTGATGACATATATTACAACCATTACCAGAACGAAATCCAAATTGTCTTGTGAGAAGTTGATATTTCAAAAACGGTGACAGCCTAGATAATACAATGTTCATTAATTCTTTTTATCATAATGGATCCAGTTGAGATTATCTCCTTATGTACGAGGGTTTTGATGACTACATTTTATTTCGGTAGTGATTTAATCAGCGATATCCCACACTTTTTTGGAGGTGAACTTCTGATTCTAGATGTCTTTCATGAAATTGGGAAACTTGTATTTAGGAAGAAGGTATACTATTTTCAAAAGTCCAGCCCCAATGTCTAGTTCTGTTTTATTATTCTTCAGATTTTCATAGCTTTCTTTGCATTTAACTAGCTTCTTGATTGCTTACATTTGGGGACAGATTCTATTTCTCTGTGCGTCTTCAGCTTACTGTGGTCACGGTTGAAGTGTGACCTAATAATTTTTTTAAGACCAGGATATCGTTTTTGAGTTGGTTTTGATCCTATGATGCTACCATGATTTGCCGCCTTTCTCCACACATCAACATATTCTCGATACTGTTGGGCTTTATTACTTTCTTTTACAATTTTCAGGATGCATTATTTTTCACAAAGTATTAACTTTTTTTTATATTCCTTGTTAAATTATAAGTTTTCGGCATTCTATTTTTCTTCCTTAAGTCTATCATTTCTTTTTCAAGTCAGAATTGTATCTTTTTTTCTCTCTAGCTATACATGTAATGATCTTGTGCGGATCTATTACGCACAAACATACATACATACAAAAATACAAATCACATACAACGCCAAGCATTGATTGGTTAAATAATCACCACTGCGTTATTATAGGCGAATTACAAATCGCAGCAATGCGACAATTTTGTAATCGCTCTATTTTTAAGAAGTCAGTTTTGGGAGAAACCTGATCACAGAAGCTTTCTTAAGTCTCCCCAAATCTCGCTCGCTGATTGGTCGATGCCAACCAATCAGATCGTCTGCACGTGAAGAATAATTCTTCCCGCGCAGCGATTTCGAGCCTACAATCGCTTATATAAGTTAAGGTCTTTTTCATCTCATTAGTGAGAATTCCAACTGCCAAACGAATCCACGAGAGTTGAAACGATGCGCCAAATTTCTCACTCACACACCACTCACATGCTGAACATAACTTGTATACACTCACATAAATTCTTCTTACATAGCAATATCTTTCAAGAACAATCATTACAAGAGACTGTCATGAATATTCTCCCAGTGAACTTTAGAACACTAAAATAACAGTTAAAGAGAGACAACTCTTTGTTAATTCAACTTTTTTCTTACTTAAATGCATGCTTTCTTTCACATCATTGTTTGTTATTGTACATCTTGTTAAGTAGATATTTTATGTGTAACAATGTCTTTTTGTTATCCTTTTTTGCGTCAGCCCGGTTTCCTAATCTAACATGAAACTAATGTGCTAAAGTCCACCACAATCTCATTCTTAGGGTAAAGAAGATATAATTAAATTTTTTGAGATTTTTTTATTTTGATGTTCATCCTGTACAAAGTTCAAGAGATACTCAATGTAGCTGGTTATAGAATAAGAGGCATAATTTATGTAGATATGTTGGGAAGATAACAGTTAGCCCTAGATTTGAACAGGTTAAGATTGTACTGATCGGGAAAGCATCCTCTTGGGAGACGGTTACACAGAACTGTGGTTCATGGTAAGAAACTTCTTGAGTGGAACGTATATTTCGCCAAGTTGTTTTGATAAAAATTTAGAGAAATTTGCCCTGTATTTTATCACAGAAAACTGTTCTTGCACGTCCATGTGAATATGTTTCCCAATAAATGGCGTATAACCATACTGTTTTCAGCGAACGACACGTAACGAAATAGAATTTAATACCTACTTGCTGCTTTAAAGAATCTAATATATTTAACTCGTATTTTCAGATGGATTTCTCTCACAACATTCGCAGAGGTTTCTGCAATTTCTTTTCTTATTATAGACGTTCCTTATTTTTATTAACATAATTCATATTCAGAGTGATATCCCCATCTTTGTTGATATTATCACAGCATAACTTTTTGGCCGATTCCAAAAACGAACCTCGATCGAGAAATGAATGGGAACGCATTTCACGATTGACTAATTTTTTACGGCTTATCAACATTTTTATAGGTTATTTAAAGCTAGAAAATATTTTTATAAGAATCTTTTAGAGATAATAATGATTTACTTACATAAATCGTACTAATTAACCTCTAGCAGGTACCATAAGGATATTGTTTCATACTTTTCCCACGCCTATTTGAGAGTCACTGAATATCACGAACGCGACTGGATTTCGAGCCATGATTAATTACTCAACCCACAGATCAAAGCTTACAACACCTGGTATTCCCAAGCGGTCACCCATCTAGATACTAACCATGCTTGGCGTTTCTTAACTTCAGCGATCCTACGAGAACTGGTGTTTCAACGTGATATTGCCGTAAACATTATGAGAGAAATATTCTTCACAATTTCAGGTGAAATTCAAACAGAATTCTTTATTTAAAATTTCTGGAATTTGGAACAAGAGGCGACAAGAAATAATCCTTTTCAAAATGGCTTTATGACATCAAGATCATGAATAGTATTATTTTATTAGATTTTATAACAGTTAATACGGTGTCCAGTTTCCTATGAACATTCATTTTAAATGATCTCCAAGAGATGAGCCTAAAAC
>OZ010583.1:94597442-94609942 GCA_963932145.1 Acanthosepion lycidas
CCCCCAAGGCATAACTGACATAATCATAAATATTCGTATGCCATTGCCAGGAAAAAGATTCATGACATTAATCTCTGTCTATGGTCCAACCATGCCCAATATTGAGGAAATGATAATTGTTTTCTACGAAGACCTCCATTCTCCTGTAGGTCGTTTTGGATTTGGTAAGATAAAAAGCAAGGGTTTACAACTTCTTCAGCTCTGCACGAACCTCAGTCTTGCTATATGCAGTACGTTCTTTCAACAAAAAGAGATCCATATCCTAACATGGATTCACCCACGGTCTCGCTATGGTCACATTGATTACATAATTTGTCGTCAACATGGCCTTCAAGATGTTTGCTCTGTACGAGTAATGAGGAGAGCAGAATGTGGTACTAATCAGTATGAAACTGCGTATAAGGATGAAATAATCACCAAACGGGTTGAGCTGAATAAGTTGAGGGATCATGTGGTACGGGAAGAGCTTTAAAAGCTGTGGAAGTCTCTCGGTTTGATGGTTCCTGGGAAGATTTTTAAAAGATCAAAAACAACATCAGTGTTGATGTCTTGGGTTTAAGAAAAAAGAAGCATCAATGAGAATAATATCAAAATGAACCAGCTTCTTCAAACTAAAAACAATCTTTATCAGAAGATGTTGCATGCATCTGATAGTGATCATCACCCATTTTTCCAGTCCTTTAAGGCCTGTAGGTCCTCTTCTCAAAGTAGATTACGACAATTAAGAATCAATGGTGACATGATATTTTCAGACAAATTCAGATGCCTACAATCGTAAAGACTCAAAAGGTAATGCATGGCCTTATAAGAAATACCTTTGGGCCCCAATTAACATCTGTAACTCTTCTGAAAACTAAGTATGGAACTAATCTGCTTAAAGATTCCAAAACATATTACAGCGTCGGATTGAGCATTTTTCGGGTTTGTTTGATAATCCTTCAATTGTTTATTTAAACATAATCAACAATCTGCCTCAGTCTGATGTTGTGCATGAAATTGCAACTGCACCAACATATGAGGAGACTAGAAAAGTGACTGAACAGGTCAATACTGGGAAGGAACCAAGATTGGGTGGAATTCCTGTTGAGGTGCTCTTGCATGGATGAAAAGAAATGGCAAAAAGAATACATCATCTAATTACAGATGTTTAATTATCAGAATGTAACAACTACAGTGGAATAAGCCTACTTGAAGCTGTAGGTAAAGTTTTTGCCAAAATCTTGCTCAATCGGCCCCAAAGTCACATCTCTTCTGAAGTGATACCAGAGAGTCAATGTGGGTATTAGGGTTATCGTTAGTTATATGTCCATATAACCACGCTGATGATAGGTCATGTGAGCCGAAAGCTTAGATCGAGGAATAGCATAATAAAAAAATATCCAAATGTTGGTCAGTTTTTGTCTTTTCTCCTGAAACAAAAGCTTAGAACGGTCATAATAAAAGATAATAGAAATTTTTTGTCTGTTATATCTAACGATATATATTTGAATATATATATATATATATATATATATATATATATATATATGCAAAATACAAACTATTGTGTTTTATCAAAACGAAACAACAAAGAAAAAAATCAGCGGGAATATTCCTGAAAAATAATGCTTTTAAGCAACCGCACTTTGTAATTACAATGCTCAATAACAAGAGATACAATATTTATTAATCATCATTTTAAAGAAAAATATAATTTCTGATAAGTAAATTCAATTGTCTAATCAAAACACTGACGAGTGGATGTAATATATGCGAAACACTGAAAGTAGACGAAGAAAAAAGATAAGCAAACATTTAATTTTATTTATTCCCATCTTTCTCCGTCTCTAAAATTATACCCAGATACACAGCAATATACACAAACACACAGTCATACACACACACATACACACACAGATATACTAGCAGTAGAGCCCGGCGTTTCCGGGGATGTAACAGTAAGAGATAGATCAAGTATCGACCATCATAAAGACTGAAAAATAAAATTGACAAAGATTATTGTTTAAGGTTGACGGACGGGCATGTCTTAATTAGTTTTTTTTTTTTACGAATTGGTCAAACCCAAACTCAAACAAAAACATCGTTTTCAATCGTTATGAGTCTACCGATTGAATAGAATTTTATTATAAACAATTGTCTTGTAAATGGAATTTTTAAAGCATTCTGAATGTAAATATATCGAGAGAGAGAGGAGAGATAGATAGAGAGATAGACCAGCTAAAATTATTCATGAAAGGCCGACACCGTGGAGGTTATGATCAAGCTGGGCAAGAATTAAACACTTTTAAATAATAACTATTTCTGTTTAACTTATTTTAAAATGTTCACCATATTTTTAACATATGCACTATTTTTCTATTGAATCTATTTTCCTTTTCTTTGATTCATAATTTATTCTTGTTTACCAGAAACCCCACCAGTGTCCACTATGTTAAATGCTGTGGTGTTTGTTTTTTAAAAAAATAATTCTACTAACTTTATTCCTTTTCTATTTGAATCACAAGTACAAATGTCATGTGATATGGCGAATATAAAATGCAAACTATAGAGTAAATGGAAAGAAAATCTCTGTTTAAAATTGTAAATAAATTAATTGTTGGCCTATTGCCATAAAACATTTTATTTTGAACAGTATAAGGGTTGTAGTACAGTGCAGTGTTAAAATTCTAAAAAGACCCTGACATTGTCCAATCTTCTGGATATATCCTTGAAATTTCTTGTACCTTTTGCACATTTTCTTCCAATCTGGATGCGGAAAGGACGACTACTTCTGTGGGTCAACACATTCTATATTTTGAATTTTGATCTCTCCGATTTCTGTAGATTTTACCTTTAATTCTTTAAAGGTAAACGAAGCTTATAAACCGTTTACGTTGTTAAGTTGAACCATGAAAGTGTTGTCTTTCTCGATATATGAAATGAAGAAAGTGCGATAGGATCTTTTTCTTTGACATACCGTTTCATACGTGAGTGATCTTGATTCTCCACAATATCATATCCTTTGTCGTTCAAAGTAATATTTGTTTCCATACTATCTTTCTCGTTAAGTAGATTGTTCAGTATTTCCTAATGCATCTCTTACCTTCAATACGCCTTGTAAATATCAAATTTTCCAAGTTTTTTCCTCATTATGTGTCCCAGAAGTTTCGGCAGTTTCTGTCTGATTCTATGTATAAGAATGTTTTCGTTCATATTTTCCTTAAAAACTTCCTCGTTACTCAAATATCTCGTATGTCGTATTCTCATCAAACTTCTGTAGAACCACATCACCGTTACAATAAATCCCCTCTTCATCTGCGAGGAAATTGTCAAGCATTCACTGTTTATAGGACAACATAGCAATTCCACACTCTTTTCTTTTTTTTTTCTAACGAAATGTTCCTGTTTGTTAACACTTTAAAGAAGGACAGATGTCACGTAACAGCGAATTACTCTTTTCTTCATTACCAAAGAAATCTTATTGTCCCGCAATACTCAACGCAGCTTTTGTATTGCGTCCTTGGCCATCCCAATACGTCTACGGATCTCAGTGTCGCATTTACCGCCCTCTGTCAAAACACTTCCCAGATATTTAAACTTCCACGTCTGCTTGATTCTAGGGTTCCCGACCTGCAAATCGCATTTCGTGCTCATTCTTTTACTGATGACAACGCATGATTCTTATATGCAAATATAATATAGTTGACCGATGTAAATATCGTATAGTAGACCGATGAATGAAATTCGAGAGATAAAAATTAAATAAAAATTTATAATGTTGATAATAAGATTTATTTTACAATATAATTTGAGCAACTAGAAGCATGATTTAAAAGTGGTTTAAAATCTGGTTTATCGTACATGCCACTGTGTTTTCCTCAACAGTTTCCACAAAAACATTACAACACCAATCGTGGCAAACAAATAGCAAGAAGCTATGAGGTCTTATCGGTAATTAACAAATATATATATATATATATATATATATATATATATATATATATATATATATATATATTACGACTTTTAACATTTTTACTAATCATGTTTCTATTTCGTGAAAAGGTGTACTAATGCAAAATAAATATGTGTCTATATTTCTGAGATGAGGAATTATGTACATTATTTACATTATTTGGACTATTGTCCTCATCTTTGTCTTGAGGACACATGGCACAGTGGATAAAGGCGTTAGTTAGATCCAGTGACAGGACCCAAATAGTGTGAGTTCAATACCCGGCTAAGGCCGTGGAGAACTTTCAGGTTAAAAAAAAAACATGGCACGTGGGACTATAACAGTCTACCCCAGTGAGCGAAAAAAAGGGTTCAGTTCAACATTCTAAGCACCTGAAGAAGGCTGGAGCATACAACAGCCGAAACGTTGTAATAAATATGGCGACAAAGATAAGGAAAATAGTCTGAATAATGTAAATAATGTACAAAATAAATAATATTAATCTCTTTATGAATATTAATATTTTGTTGTTTTTTTATCTCTAATTCCATTCATCGGCCTATTATATATATATATATATATATATAAATAAATATATATATATATATATATATATATATATATATATATATGCTAGCAGCCACAAACAGCTGGTCGATCAGACAAAAACATTCAACTAAAATGGAGCAAAAACACCATCATGTTTAACGTACCTTCTTTAAAAATACATTTTAAATTAATGCAGTTACTGATATAACAGATTTAGTCTGTATTTATTCAATCGAAGGTAGTCGAGCAAAGGAAGGGGTAAAACGGGCAACATGAAAACCCACTTCAGGTGACAATTATTTTGGAGTTTTCGAAATTCAATTTGTCAGTGTGCTACCAGAGATGTAAAAGGGGATACATTTATTAAGCAATTGTTAAATTAAAAGTTAAGATGAAAATTGGTTGAAAGATCAGAGAAAAATAATAAAGAAACCATTTAGACGGACTTTCACTATATGAGTGGATTCAGTTATCAAGTTAAATGTCTGTTAAACAAACAGCTTATTGTTGGCTACAATTGAGAGAAGTTTGTATTAGATTACTTGAATTTTGAGGGAGTTTTTAATTTAAAATTTGTTTTGAAATCGATTTTTCGTTTTCTCGCATTTTGTTTTTAGATTATCGATTTTTTACGCTAAGAACACATCTCTTAGATTATACAATGTATATGCCAAATTTGGTTATATGGATTTCGAGTGAAACAGTATCACACAGACAGACATAAAGACACACAGACATTCTCTGTAATATATATATAGTAATGAGGAGGATTTGATAACTAATAATTAATTGATTCATCGAGTCCGATAGAAACCTCAGGAAGCACTAGACGGCCGTTTCGTCCTGTATTTGCGCATCCACTACCGAGGGAATCGAAACCGCGACAGTTAGGTTGGCAAATGAACACTATACAAACTGCTCCGCCGGGCCTCGGTGACGAAGAAATTGCAAATCAGACTCTAAGAAGCGCCGCTCACTCCCACATTCCGTGGTGGAACTCAACTGAAATTCTCTCTGACCATAGGACTGAGCCTCCTGGAGCCACGACTACTCTCACCAAGCCGCTCCAACTGGAGCATTAGAAGCTGGTTCAAGCGAAGATAAACACACATAGTAATGAGGAGGATTTGATAATTATATTAATTGATTCGTCGAGTCTGATAGAAACCTCAGGAGGCTCAGTCCTATCGTCACCGAGGCCCGGCGGAGCAGTTGGTATAGTGTTCGCTTGCCAACCTAACTGTCGGGGTTTCGATTCCCTCGGTAGTGGATGCGCACTGCTGATGAGTCCCAAATTTAGGACGAAACGGCCGTCCAGTGGTTTCTATCAGACTCGATGAATCAATAAATTAATATATATATATTAGGTTGGTACAAAAATAATTTCATTTTTATTTTTTTTTATTTATATATATATATATATATATATATATATATATATATATATATATATATATATATATATATATATATATATATATATATATATATATATATATATATATATATATATATATATATAAAATAAAGAGTTAATCATACATTGGATCAATTAGCAATATTAATGCAATTAATGGCGAAATCTCTTCGCTAACAGACTTAATATAAGCATTAAACTACTAACAATCTACTGAATGATGCAATCCTTATGTATAAAATTGTTGTCAGATGGATCTGGTGTATTTTTTATAGAAATAAATAAGTACTTTCAAGGACTTCACGTCCTCGTCATCAGACTGTAATTTTTTTCCCTTTAAAATCAAAACTGGAAGACGAATTGAATGTGTTGTAGACCGAATGATGTTTTTTTTTTAAGAATGTGTTATTTATTAACGGTTATATAATATTGCAAGTCGCAACGCTAAAGTTAAAATATTTCACGTGAGAATTGTTTTATATGAATTTTGTAATTTGGTAAATCCACGAATTCTTTTGTTGTATGTGTTTTCCAGTTAACGTGACATGAACTAAGACCATATTTCAATTAATAGAATGATATGTCTTAGTAGTTTGTTTTTTTTCTCCGGAATTTCGTATTGCGGATCAATAGTTTTTTTTTATAAACGTATTATATTAGGCAGCATATATTTTATATTGTAAAGAGATAATCATACATTGAATCAGTTATCAATATTAATGCAATTAATGGCGAAATCTATTCGCTAACAAACTTAATATGAGCATTAAACTACTAACAATCCTCAAAATATTCGAAATCGTGTAACAGTATGGGATAATTGTCCACCCCACAAAATATTTGATATCTAAAAAGCCACTAAACTATTTGAGTTACTTTTCCCAGGTTTTCAGATAAGCCGTTTAGCCATCTTGACACTATTTGTCGCAAGAATCGGTGAAAAAAATTTTCGTTATTCAGCGAGATGGCGAATAAAAATCACTTTGTCTCAAGCCCAATTTGTTTTTCTGATGGGGCAATGGTGAGAGGGAAAAAATATCATTCAGACCTTCAGTAATGATATCACCATCAACATCTGGCTTGCATCTTCAAAACACGTTCAAAACCATCAATGGAATGCTGAATAAGTTTAAAAAAGAAGGAAGAATAGAGAGAAAAACTGTATCAGGAGAGATCATCTTAGAACTAAGCACATTATTATTCTTCAAAACAGAATCTAATAATGTTAAAAAAAACCTCGGAGAATTTGAGTAAGGTATTTTTGATCATTTCTAAGATGCAACGGTTAATTTAAAGCTTAATCTAACATTTGGATAATTTATTTTGCTGTTACACGATTTGGAGAATTTGGCAGTGATATCCGTTATATATATATATATATATATATATATATATATATATATATATATATATATATCCATATCCTCTTTCCTGATCGCTTCATTTATGATGATGGCGTTGATGACTAAATTCATCGCTAACGTGCAGCTTTAGTGACTATTATCTTATTTTTTTCACCAAAGCCTGCTCCTGCCATTCATTTACCATTACCTTTTGGCTTATAAAAAAGTGATTGGAGGTGAAAAAAAAGAGTAGAAGAAACTACCAATAGAGTTACTTTGTTGAAGGTGGAAGTGACCCACACACTTGTTATCATTACCATCGTCTGCGGAACAGAATTCAGTTATTAAACTGCAACGGACTTCTGTATTATGTTCGTCATGCAACGGACTTCTGTATTGTGTTCGTCATGCAACGGACTTCTGTATTGTGTTCGTCGTGCGTATCCCTCTTCATAAGCTGGTCCAACTTTTGAGATCTATTGTAATCGTCTTCCGCTTGTTACACCGTTTAAGTCTTTGGGATTGGTCGCGTTTAGTCTGGGACCTCGTCTTCGACTTTGCCTTCAATGGTGGCCCTACCAGGACTTTAGAACTCACGACAGTATCACTCTTGGTCAGTGAACAACGCAAACCTCTCCACCACGACCGTGTCATTCGCCGTGAGAGAAAGTAATTACGATAGACTTCAATGGCAGGACTCTCCGCCACGATGATCCTCTTTCTGGCGAATGTCTTTAGCAAGCTTGTCGTAGTCGCCGTCGTGGCCATAGAATGTACGTAGTACGCGCAGCCGTGGTAAGTGAGCAAAGTGAAAGTGTCTATGTTCGAACTCGCGACGACGGCCAGTGTAACAACCATGTGCCGTTTGCCGTGAGACAATGTACTTCCGAAAGGCTAACTTCAACGACAGGACTCTCCAGCACGACAAGATGCGACCGTCAGAGGTATATGTATATAAGTATTTCAGACACACACACACACACATACATATATATATATATATATATATATATATATATATATATATATATATATATATATATATATATATATATATATATATATATATATATATATATATATACACGGACAAACCTCTCATCAAAGGATTAACAGATGGATGAGGTGGTCCGTTAAAGCAGATGGGTAGGGATTATTTTTTAGTTATAAAACCGCTATAGTACCTGCCACTAGTTATGATAATAATGTAAATACTATAAACATGTATATATGACATAAATAAATATATACTTAATATAGATATATTAATCAAAACAACAAAAATAATAGATTTCTTACAGTTACTTTCTCACGCATGCGCTAATGTAAATCCATCTTTGTTTACAACTGAAAAGCACGGAAACCAACGCTAAGCGGTCACTTTTAGAACTAATCCGACTCGTTCCGCTCAGCCAGAAAATTTTGAAATATATTGCTTACGATTTGAAATTTTTTTCGTGCGGATTTTCTTTATTTTGTTTGCAGATTTTGTCCGATGCATCCGTAGATGAGATGTTTGTGTGTGTTCGTGTGTGCGTATATATATATATATATATATATATATATATATATATATATATATATGTGTGTGTGTGTGTGTGTGTGTATATATATATATATATATATATATATATATATATATATATATATATATATATATAAATTGAATAGGGTGTCTATTCTTTTAAATAAAACGTGCCTCGAAGAAAATTTGCTGTCTAATTATATTGTCCATATGTATGTGGGAGTGAAGAAAAGAAAGTGGAACGGCTTTTTATGGAAAATTTGCCCCCCCCCCCCTTGAGATCTTCGAGTCGGGATGAAAGACGGTCAAACACGAGTATAAGGAAGGTGTGTTGTAATTTTCAAGCACAATATGATAAATAACCTTATCAGATCCAACAAGAAAGTGTTTTTTCCGCATTGAAATCATTAACGTCATTAACGTGTGAAATTAGTCAATTCCGTGATATTTTCTATATTACTTCGTACAGCAAACTGTGCTATTTTTTGTTTTTGGTAATATATTGTGTATATACGCATATTACACAGTTCTGATAGAAGACACGGAAAAGAAATTGCAAAATCTCCTACAGAAGGTAGCGTCAGAAAGTGAGAAGAAGGGACTAAGCATGAACTCCAATAAGACAGAATACATGGTCGTCAGTAAAAGGATGAGCCGGAAATTCGACTTGAAAGTCGGGGACACTAGAATCGAGCAGACGCGGAAATTTAAATATCTGAGAAGTGTCTAGACAGAGGACGGTAAGTAAGACACTGAGATCCGTAGACGTATTGGGATGGACAAAGACACATTCCAAAAGTTGGGCAAACTATTGCGAGGCAGGAGGTTATCTTTGGTAACGAAGAAAAAAAAGTACTGAAGCCCTTATGTGACACCTGTCCACCTTTACGACAGTGAATGTTAGACGGTCTCATTAAGGATCAAAAAGAGAGATGAGGCGGTGTGATCAACTATGAGGTATTGGAGAGGATGCAAACAAGGAAGAGTCTTATACGTAACATCAGGAAGAGGCAGCTGAAGTTTCTGGGACACATAACGAGGAAGGAGGGCGTGGAGAATCTAATACTCACGGGATCGAATAGAGGCGAAGAGAGACAAGTGGAAGCAACGCATGACATACCTAGCGGGCTTAAGCAAATGAATCAGAGAGCTTGGTCTGGGGAGGTGGCACAGAGACAGGATTTGTTGAGAGCTGCAAGCCAGAAGAGAAGTGGTGAGCCATGATCACCTACGTCCTGAAAGGACACGACACATAAAAGAAAAATGTATGAGTTCGGTCTGAGGTTCACACACACACACACATACATATATATATATATATATATATATATATATAAACCTCATATTGTGTGTATATGCAGCATTCCCTCTTTTATACGTTTCCTTAAAGACGACTGACAGTGTACTGCGATTAAACATTTATTTAATTTTTCTTGTGTTCGTAGATGTGTTTTTTGCACACTAATTATGTAAAAACTGTCCAAATATTCTGCAATTCTGGGAGCTTTCGGCTATACGTTTACCCATCGTAAAGGAGGATTTTATTTTTACTATTTAACTGACTGTATAGGTTGTGTTAATATATGTAAAGTTCTAGGGATATCTGTCTCTATTTCTGAGATGAGGTATTGCGATTGTTTGTATTATCTACATAGTTCGGACTGCTGCCCCCATCTTTATTAGCATATTCACATGGTTTCGGCCGTTGTACGCTTCTGCCTTCTTCAGGTGATCCGAATTTCGAACTGAACCCTTTATTTCCTCTATCAGGGTAGATTGTTCTAGTTCCACCTGCCATGCTTCTTCCAGATATCTCACTTATCTCCCTTCAACTTTTTGTTCATACATTTTTGAAACTTATAGACTTACTGTCTCAGTAACTATTTTTACCGGAGCACATACTGCAATTTTTTTGTTATTACATTTCTCTAGCATTCCGTATTATGGAAAGAAAAAGACCCGTAGGAAAAAGGTTGAAATAATAGACAGATCAGAGATCATGACTGGAAATTGCGAAAACTTAAGGAATCAGCACATATGCTAGACCGCAAAAATCTCCTGAGCCGGCCAAGCATAGAAATGAATACAATATGGGAACCAGCAATACGGAGTGCTAGAGAAAAGCATTAGTATTGCTGGTAACAAAATTGCAATATGAGCTCAAGTAAAGATATTAGGTTTATAAGTCACAAAGATTCATACACTGATGTCCTCAAGGCCCAGTAGATAAACTTGTTGGTTGGAATAAGTGACTTGACCCAAAGTGTTGTTAGTTCAATAACTGCCAACCGCAATGGTGAACAAAAAAAGATAGCTAAGAAATTGGGAAGAGGCATGGCACGTAGGACAAAATAATCTACCCCGGAAGAGGAAATAACCATTTTCAACAAAGAAATTCCAATAACCTGAAGAAAGCCGGAACGTAGAACGGCCGAAACGTCGTGAATATGGCAATTGAGAATAGGACAAGAGTTCGAATTATGTAAATAGTTATTGGGATGTTTTATTTGTCAAATACAGTTAGCACATTGTGGACGTGTTCGTAGTTAATGTTATTGAGCGTTGGTTTTTTCTTTTGTATTATTAGGACTTCCATTATTTTTTAATCTTTTTGTTTTACATGTGGATGAGGTTATTAAGTTTGTATTTTCTACTTGTATGTTTCGGATGAAGTCATTTAGGTTTGTGCGTGTGTTTAAATGTGTTCTAATGGAGCTGTGGTCGGATAGTTGTGACGTGATTTAAACACACACACCGACTCCTTTCGAAACACTAGACTCGGCTTGTCTTTCAAGCAGATGTTTTCGTTAATCTTTCACTCCTTTGACATTGTCATTATTGAATTACCGCTGAGTTTCTGGGCTAGTGAACAATGTCTGGATAACTGTGAATGCCAGAAGATAATCTATGAAGAGGTTGCTTGTTTCTCTGTTATTCAAGCGTAGTGATTGTAAAACCAACTTTTGGCATCTTAAGGGACTGCTTGAGTGCTTTACGTTAACTTATTATAATTTATTTTGATTCGAAACCACATCTGACCTCAGCGAACATATTAATGGTGATACAATAACTGATGTTTTCTTTTAGAGTTTTGTATATTAAATTATATCTGCTGTATATTTAGATTTTATATATGACGCGTAATGAGTGCGTTGTTGATTGGTAAGAATGTAAGGTCTGGATTTGAATCATGATTTCTCACTGAACTTGATAATATTTCACAAGGCAGGCGATTTCAACGTGAAATTAGCAATGTAAACGCCATACTAGTTTGGCAGCATGGTTTTATTACTTGATCAAAATCACTAAATGTAACCAAAAGTTATATGCTAATATTTTCTTCCCGTGTACTTCTCGCTTATGGAACTTTCATCTGGCTTCTTGCTTTCAAATCAACTGTTTTCATTATTCATGATCTTTTATTGTGTTCTCTGATTAATAATGGCTTTTGTTTTCTCTCGCATTCTCTCATACTCAGTAATCAATTGCATGTTAGTGGCTTTATTGATTGCTTGGGGCGAAATGATTGAAAAAAAGAATTATGTATAATATATCTACCACGGCGGAGTAATGGACAGCGGCTCGGATTGAGGAATCGGAGAGCCAAATTTGAATTCTAGTCGAATCCATTACATTTACTTACATGCTAATACACTTGGGAAAGGTATAAGTTCTCTTCTTCTCCCCCTCCCAGCTATAGGTAAATAGCAAGACTTGGATGGTAACTGGTCT
>OZ010583.1:94614942-94619942 GCA_963932145.1 Acanthosepion lycidas
TGCGTTTGCACGCATTCGTCAGCTAGCCAGTAATATTTACTAATCGCCCTACACGGTAGGTTATGGCACATGGCAGTATTTAATGGCAAAAGGCAGAATTTAATGGCACAAGGCAATATTTAATGGCAAAAGGCAGAATTTAATGGCACAAGTCAGTATTTAATGAGGGGCAATACAAGACCGTCCACTCGACCAGAAATTCCCTGTAGACTCCGAGTCGCGATTGTCTACCACCCCGTCCGGGTACATCTCTGCCCAAAGGCAAAGATATAGACAACAGTTAAGATCTGAGCACGTGACCAGCTCCAGCTTCATAACTACCCGATTGTCAGGTAGCCAGTCGCTGTAGAAGTAGGGTGAGTACCCTATATACCACCAGGCGAGTTCAGTTTGACAGGCAAACGAGACTCACACGGTGAGGAGGAAATCTCATCCGGGCAGGATCTAAAATGGCCATAAAAAGAGAAGGTTTCACCTAGAAAGGCTTGCCAGTATGTCTAAAAAAAAGTGCTTAATAGCAAGTCAAACTAGCGTCCCGTTACAATAGCTTAAGCCCTAAGCCAAAAATGTGCTTTACTGGACCGGACAACCAACTTCACGTTAGAGCTTATATGAATCCAGGAAAGAATGAGCAACTCTGAAAAGAGTGTGTCCAAAATATTATACATATATATATATATATATATATATATATATATATATATATATATATATGTATATATATATATATATATATAAAAGCTCTGCCATTTTTTATGGCATTGGGCATTTTTATGCCAGTAGGCTACATATATATACATATATATATATATATATATATATATATATATATATATATATATATGCGTGTGTGTGTGTGTGTGTGTGTGTGCGCGCGCGTGTGCGTGTACCGTCGAAAAAAGCCGAGTTCGTGTCAATACTGGCCACGAAGTTTTACTCTTTTTGCATGTGATTTGATTTGTCGACATCCTAAAAGATTTTCTTCTTGGAAACTGACAGCAATTAACGCGATGTTGCCTCTATGATATTATTAATGCTATCCTAGCAATAAAACTCTCTTTATCCTTGCCACACTCAGTTTGAATTTTTTCTTTAATAACGGTGGACGATAATGCCTTCATTATTAACTTCCTTTGTCAGATTGGAAGCCCCAGATACATCTATAAAAGAAAATAAGAACGGATGAAATCTGGCGAAGGCCGGCGTAAAATTATGTAAATTCGTCATATAATATATATATATATATATATATATATATATATATATATATATATATATATATATATGATTATCGTAACTCTTTTCTCATAAGGAAACATTCGGCATTCATTGCTACTTGAATGACCCATTTCTTTACTGCATGGCTATCAGACTGGGATGAAAGTGCACCATATGTCTTCATAATCTCTTAGGTAATGGTAATATTAGCAATTTCCTTATGTGGAAACATTTGTCATTCATTGACTGCATAGCTAGTCCTACCCGAGTTAATCTTTCATACATTCACTGTGTCTGGAGCTGGGATCAAAGTGTATTATCTGTTTTCATTATCTCTAATAGTATCAGTAATATCACCCGTTTCCTATAGGGAATCATTCACTGACCAATCAGCAAGTGCTATTCAAGCTATTCAAGTTTATTATCTATTTTCTACACTCCTTGGCCATCGGACTGTGATCAAAGTGTATTATCTGTTTTCTACACACCCTGGCCAAGTGTATTATCTTATCTGTTCCGCTTATTTCTGATGGCAAGCTTAATCGTTTCCTAATAAGGAAACATTCGACATTCATTAAGTTCTTTGTATGATTCTAACTAATTTTTCATCCATTTGGATATATTTATATATTCATTTACTGTTTATATATCCCACATAGTTTTATTTTGTTTTCACAAAAGATGTTTCCTTCGGGTATGGCAAAAGTTACACGTAAGTATATATTTAAACGCTTCACAAGATCAGCGGTTATTTTGAATTTAATGACAGTTTTTCGTATTTTTTAAAAAATCGGTATCCCTGAATGCAAGGCAGTAAAACCAATAATAAACACGGGTTTACAGGGTGTGGAAGAATTATAAAACAGAAAAATTCATAATCTGTGTGAAAAAAGTAGGGTAATGAGGAGGACATCAGATAGTGATTGACATTGCATTTAAATTTTTGCAGATTAAAGTTGGCTGGAACGCATGGAGCCGGAAGGAATTTCCACAAGCTACAAGTGCGAAAAAGGGAACTCTTAGCATAGAATTTACGGTTACATCTAGCCAGCTCAATTGTAAACTGATGAGATCTCGACACCAGTATCGTACTGATTTTAAACTCAAATTGTCTAGGCACAATAGCGAAGAGCTGATTCAAAAAATTACCACGAATGTATCTATAGAAATATCACAGAGAGGCAAACTTACAACGGTGTGCAAGTGACTGAAACCGAACCACCAGATCAGGACTAATAATATTGCTGATTCTTCTTTGGATTTTATCAAGGAGCTCAAGGTAAATAGTAGGGTCACCGGACTATGTGGCAGCAATATTCTAAGCATGGGCAAACGGTAGACTTTTAGATATATAAGAGAAAAAATGTCTAGGCGGGCACACTGAACCAACTTTCTTATCTGTTAACCTAACAGTGGTTTCAGTATAGCATTTCAACTTGATGTCAGCTAGAACGTTAGAAGGCGACGAGTTACTTTCCTTGAGATTAGCATCGGCTATGTTGATGGAAGGCAGAGAGGGGTATCTCATATATATATATACTAGAGAAAAGTTTAGTTTTCGAGGCGTTAAAATTAACAAGCCATGTTTTGCAGCAGTTAAAGACGAACTTGTGGGCATTTTAAAATTCAAGATCACTTTGATGCATTCATTTTTTTTTTTTTGCCCATCAGAAATTTAGAAATTCAAATCATATTTTTGACCATAATGATTTGTATTCTTCATTTGGCACTAATTAAGTAAGCTGGTCCACTCGTAAAAATTAACGATATTTAAAGATTCTTTGAAGATTAGCATTTTTAGACCTTTCTCAAGCCGTGGCGTTTGTCATTTTCAAAAAATATTCATTAGCCAATTCAGAAGAGGGTTCCTTTTCATAATATTGATACCGTGTAAAACCTACCACTGACTTTTAAAGAGTTATCGGAAAATAACTTTTTGTTTACAAATGTTGGAAACAGCTAACGCCATTTATATAAGCGTACAAAAACAGATTTCTTCTAAAAAAAGAACAAACGGATATATTTACAATCTTTACATTGTTCGGTGTGTCGTTCATCGAGGTAGATTGCCATGTCTCCTCCTGATGTGTCAGGTATCCCCCTTTTAACTCCTAAGCTGGCCAAGCATAGGCTTGAATACATTATGAGAACCAGTAATAAGGAATGCTAGAGAAAAACAGTAATAACAAAAAAAATGTTTCCATAAGACATATAAGTTCCCAAAAATTGATGCACTGATTCCCTTAAGGATACATGGATAACAGGGTTGGTTGCATCCAGTTAGCTGAGCAAAAGAGTTGTGAATTCAATAGCAGAGGTGAACATAAAAACTGAAGAGTTGAATGAAAAGTAATATAACGTATCCTAAGATATCAAAAAGAGGAATGGAACGCGGAACTAGAACAATGTAAGTTTTTGCTCACCTCTGGTGTAGCCAGGTAATGAACTCAAATCTCTTGGGGTCAACTTACAGGATACAGCCAACACTGTTATCCACTCAGCCATGTGTTCTAAAGGACATTAGTGCATGAATTATGGGAACTTAAATGAGTAACATTATTTTTTTTTATCAGGACTCATATTGCAGTTTATTGTTATTATTGTTTTTCTCTCTCACTCTCCATTACTGGTTCTCATATAGTATTCATGTCTATACTTGGCCAGCTTAGAGGTTAAAAGGAAGATAACTGATATTGTGAAATCCGGAAGATGCATGGCACGTGAAACGAGAACAATCAAACCCCGCTGGATGAAATAAAGGGTTCGGTTCGAAATTTCTATCACCTGAAGAAGTTAAAACCGTACAACTGTCGAAACGTTGTGAATATGACAACAAAGATAAGGACAACAGTCTGAACAATGTAAATAGTGTAAATAATTACTATACTTCATCTCAGAAATATATACAGAAAAGGATATATACATATTCATGTGTTTTATTTTGAGAAAAATATTTTTAAAAGAAAGCATTTGTTTCGCGACTTAGTTTTCTTTTGCATTTTTACAAAATTGATTTCTTGTTATTAAAGAACAAAGATGTACAACTATTTTTAAGTGGGTACGTCTTTAAAGCGGAAAACAACGTAATTTATCGATTTAATACTCTAATACTTTTATGAACTTCTAAATCGATTTAAAAAAATCAATACTTTTAAATTCTGGAATATTTCGCGGCTTTTTATTTTACAGTAAGTTACAAGGCCCGGGGGCCACTCGTGGTAGCGGGTTTACTTTAGTGAGTAGTTTATATGGATAGGAAGGGAAGATAACGGTTGACTTGAACAGGTTAAAATTATAGTAATCGGGGAAATAACCACTTGATCGGGGAAATATCCATGAGGCAGTGATTCTCAGGAAGAATCTGTTTGAGAGGAAATTACTTATCCTCTGATGGAATACGATTGGAATGAAGGTGGTTTTTTACTATGTAAGTGGTATGGTGGGTCCTAGCCGTGAAGATCACACCTGGTGGGACTAGCAGATACAGTTCATCCGGGCACTTTCAAAGGAAGTAGCGATAGAACCGTGAAATCTACAAAAACTATTCCTCCGAAATTTTTTCTCTAGTATTTTACGGGTATACAAATACTTTTAAGTAGTACTTTTTATTTGAAATTTATTTTAACAACTTTGTCTTGTCGACAAGTATTTGCCTAACAATGGGTAGGTCATGAAAACGACTTCCTAATGCTGGTAGCAACTTCAGTTATGTTATTATTCTATGTATATAAAATAGCGGATGTCTGTGTCTGTCTGTGTGATACCTTTTCTCTCGGGATGCA
>OZ010583.1:94624942-94707442 GCA_963932145.1 Acanthosepion lycidas
GATGCCTAGTTGAGAAGAGCCACGGCGATGACGAGTAGAAGCTGAAGGATCCTCAAAGACACTCTGCCGTATAGCTTCCACCGATGCGGCAGTGCGCAGAGTACGCTTAGGACATCTTCCCGGATGATCGCTGACTGATCCATTTCTTTCAAATCGGACGATTAGGTTATCATGTTATCGCTAGGAGATACTCTGACATTAAAATGTTGCTGATATTTTCTCTGAGTTTGAATAATTGATCTTTTATTGGATAGAAATACTCAATGTGTAGACATTTTAATTTCCAAAGTCTGATCTATAACCTGCAAAGAAAATAAAAGAAATATTGAAAAAAGAACAAGTTATGACTTTTTCAAACTTTTCATTTTTTCAGTGGCCGCCCGATATTACTTCGAGAATTTTATTCTATATTTTATCCTTGTTTGAAGTCTCTCTTTACATTGTGTCCCATGAAATATTCTGATGTTATTTATTAAAATTTGTTTAATGTTAATATTATTTGGCTTATCTTTTATATGTTGATCTATCGGTTTTGATCTCGTTGAAGTTGATACAGTTTTGTGCTTGACTTACAAACAATTTAGGCTCAAATTCTATGGCGTTCAGTGTTGTTTTGAGTTGGTCCTTGTGTCTTCGAAGAAGAAAACTCTGTGGCCTTTTTTCCTGAAGTGAGGTCACTGAATAAAACTTGGCGTGAAAACCTTGACATTTCCAAATCTGTTTCATGACGATTGAAGACCTTGTTTAATGATAAACGATTCCATGCTTTGACTGTTAGTTCTTCAGAGGACTTTGGCAATGGTTATATAGAATGTCCATTTGATGTTCAAGATTGAATGAAAATAATATGTGACCAACATCAAACTGCTGGAAAGAGCCAACAGTCAAAACATCTGCTCATTAACCACTGTGTGCGATGTTGATCTATATTATGCACAAAATTACGTAGTTTCAAATTGGTTCTAATGAAACGTCGGCTCATCGAAATTAGACAAAAACTCTTTCATGAACAGAAAAAAAAAACGCAGTTCTTAATAACGACTGAAGAAACACTCTAAACTACTTGAAATATAAAAAAAAAATACATAACACTTTCGAAAGTTTGCCAATTGTTTAAAAATACTTAGAAGTTGGAAAAACTGACTGAAAGACCAGGTTGTTATTGTACAACAAATATTTCTTAAAAGGAACAAACAAAAATTAAAAAGAACAAAACAATTTGGCAATTTTATCAACTGTCGAAAAATACGCTGTCAAAAGTTGAAAAAACTTAATAAAAATGTTGACAGGAAAACCATGTTGCTATTGTACAACAAACATTATTTAAAATTTAAAAAAAAAATACCAATCGCGGAAAAATACTTAGAAGTATTAAAACTTATTTTTAAAAAAATGACAAAAAGACCATGTTGGTATTGCACAAGAGAATTTATTTAAAATAGCTATATAATTATTTTATGTATAGACATAAATATATATCAGCAAATATTTCATTTTGTATTTTTGGGTGTTTACTTACGAAAAATAACATTTCTGAGCGATGTCTATTTTTACCTGGGCAGAATATTGACATATTTATTTTTAATCATCTCATTAAAAGCAAGGTGATAATGTCATTAGGACGCAATGTATTACTGGGTTTAAATAAAAAGGATGACAACGAGCGGAAATGACAATAAAAGAAGAGTGTTCAAGGAAGAGTTAATATGGCAACTGACGTTATATTTCAGTTTTTGAAGATTCTAGATGACAGGGAAACAAAAAGAAAGAAAATAGGAAGGGATTTCCACAAGCGCTGATGGCGAGAAAATAAACTATTAGAATAGAACATATGGCTGCATCTAGCTAGTTCAACAGTAAGAGGGTGAAACCTAGTTGCTAATCTAGTAGCACGCTTGAATTTATGTAGTCAATACACGAAGGCGGAAAACTCATCAGGACAATTGCCATGAAATTATTTATAGAGTGAAGTCACGCCACGGAGGTGAAAAAGTGACTGAAATCGTGATGCCAGGTTAGGATGAATTAGATTACAAACCCTTCTTTGAATAAAGAATCTCGAGATCTATAGCAGGAGCACTAGAACAGATATGTTAGCAATAGACAAATGGTAAATTTATATATGGGCAAGATGGATTCCGATGCGAAAAATTGTCTGGCAACTTTCTTATCAAAAGACCGAACAATTTATTCAATATAATCACTTTACTTAATGGGAATTTTTCGAGCTTCTCGACAAAATCTAAAGAAGGATCTGCAATGTAATCGATCCTGACCTGGCATCTCGACTTCAGTCATTTTCTCACAGACTCGATGTGGCTTCGCTCTGTCTTTTCTACAAATCTTCCCATGGCAACTGTTCTGTCGATCTTTTTTCCCTGGTACCCCGATTACATAAATTTAAGAGTGCTACTAGCATCTAGGACCCACCCCTTGTACTGTTGAAATACTTAAATGTAACAGCCACTCCTACTTCTAAAGCTTCTTTTCTCGCACTTCCCGCCTGTGAAATTCCCTCCCGTTTACTTGCTCTCCTGATAACTACAATCTTCAAAACTTTAATCACAACGTCAATCGCCATCTTCTGATGTCTTGAACCCGAGTCATATTTTATCTTTTCCTTTTCCCGCAAATACACAGTTTTTCCGTCATTTTCACTTTATGCAACCCTCTGCGAGTCAGTGGCACTCACACCTTGCTTGGGGTAAAATGCTTAAAGAAAAAAATGAGTTAAAAAAGGTGCGAAGAGTTGCACTCCTGGATGTTAGCATCAGCCATAGTGATCGCTGAGAGAAAAGGATCTCTATAGTGGTTAAATGAAAACAGTTTTGTTTTGGAGGCTTTGATTTACAAGCCATATCTTGTCCCAGTTAACCACTGATTGCCGACCCTGTTCGAGAGCAGTTGCCAGTTTTAGTTTGTGATATATATGAGGGGAAAGTAGATATTCCGATAAAGGCTTTACATATGCAGCAACACTGGAACACTCATATCAGTGTAATATCTGTGTCTGTGTTGTAGACGGTGGTGATTACAACGCTTCTTTTTTTCAGTTACAGCCTAGATAAATCGGATTGTGTCTCCTCGATGGGCTGGTTGGTTTTCTCGAATAATGGCTGTGCATTTTGAACGTGATTAATTGATTGGTTTACCATCTCTAAGGATTATTTAATGTCGGAATCTAAATATTTAAAACAGGGTTTTATGGCTTCAACTACAGATAAAATGTATTGATGTTTTGTTTTTTTTTTGCTATAAAAAATTTATATTCGATAATTCTGCTTTAAAATGTATTGTTGGCAGTTCGACTATAAATATGCATCGTTCTTAATGTTTTATATAAAAGAATGTATTTCTAGCATTTTATTATAAAGTGTATCGTAATATTTTCATAATATTTGGATATTGGTTGAACCTGGAAACAACTAAAGTTAAGAGGTGGTTCCACATTCCTGAGAAATCTCCCAATTCTCGATCAGAGGCCTTGTTGCTGGATGCACGCAAGAGGTTACAGAGATTGAGAGCAAGAGTAAAGAGTTGTGATTGAGGACAGGATAAAGCAAAAGACAGGGAACTAGATCAAGGCATCAGAAGATATAGATTGACATTACATTTGAATATTTGAAAATTATAGAAGTAAGGGAAGTAAGACGAAGGGAGTTCCACAAGCAGGAAATGCGGGATAAAAAATTGTTGGAGTAGAAGAGACGCCTACATTTAATCGTTCTGATAGTGAAAGGGAGGGACCGAGATGCCAACTTAGTAGAACGCTCAAATTCAAGCAGCGTGGGAACCAGTGAAAGTAGCTCGTCTGAGCAAGTACAGTGAAAATACTTGGAGAAAAGACAGAGGGAAGCAACGGCACGTTTGCAATAAAGTGACTGAAGACTAGATGCCAGATCAGGATGGTCATACCCAGGGCTAATTTTGAACGTCACGTAGGGATAATAATTCGAATGTTGCAACAGGTTCAAACGAATATTTCTATAACGTCTTTCTACATTTTATCACTGATAAGCCTAGAAGTATAACATAAATTCGGTACCTTTTTCTTTGTTTCTATACCAATTCACCTTCTGATTTCAGTCTCTCACTTTCATTTTCTGTTAAAGCACTTCTCAGATATTTCAATTTTAGTACTTGTTTTATTTTGGTATTTCCAAATTGCAAGTTGAATCTTGTTTTTTTTTTCTTTTTGTGATAAAACATTCATTTAATGATGTTTAGTCCTTTCTTCTCGCTTTCCTTCACTACCTTGTGTAGGATTCCTTGTATTTCCCTAAGTATGTCAATTCCCTGGGATCCTACTATTGGTCAAGACATTCTTTTATTCTGCTTTGGATTATTCAATTTTACATTGCTGCCCCTACATAAAAAATGGGAGGAATCGTGCCCGGCATCACCTTATGGGATAGATGGAGCCACGCCTGGAATTGACAGCAGACGTGACGGAAAGACATGATGGAATTTTTTTCAAGAATGGGAAACATGGATGAGATGAGAATGTCTCTCGTGTCAAAATTGGACTATGAGAGCGACAGAGTAGACAGCAATAGAGTTTGGTTTGGTTTATTTCGTTTTATGATAGATTAACACATCAGTAGGTTATTTAATACCGACAAATTTTTTTAGATCCGTTCTTATGAATAGAATATGTATTCTTTGTAAGAAATCATTTATTTCACCTAATTTTGTAAAGAGGGTTTTAGTCGAGAGTTACATATGTTGCTGGGAATATTTTTTTTCCTTTTCCAAAAAAAAAAAAATGTTTATCGTCATACCCAGAACGGTGCAATTCAGTAGGAGATAACTAGAGAACGGTCAAAGATAAGTTGGCGTGACGATCTGACCCGACAACTCGGCCCCATATGACCCACTGCGGCCAGAGGTAGAAAGCAGTGGATGTAAATCCGGGATGAGTGCGTCCAGCAGGAGTTAGAAGACGCTGGATTTGAATTGGATTTGGATTTTCTCTTGCTCTTCAGAGAGTCATCCATATTTGCGAGCTTGCTATTTAACCGGTGTTTCTAACAGCCAAATACCACTTCAAGACGTGTTGCATTTCTCCGGAATTACTTGCTTCCTCCTCGAAAAGCCGCAATCAGATCCTCACTGGGTGTCCGATTTTTTCGGCCTTGTTTCACATCTAAACCAAGCTTAGAAAACAACCATCTCTGTCGAAGACAAAAAACAATTAGCTTCATTACAGGCCGGCCCACAGAGAATAACGCAGATATCTGATTCACTTATATGAGTTTTACTAAGTCTTGCTTTACTGTGATTAGTTAATTGGTTACTTAACCCTAGAACACTAAACATGGGTATATAGTACCCAGCTCAAATTTTCCTATTTTTTATTACAATTTTTAGTACCTGATTTTCTTACCTAAATAATATGTTTTTCAGTTCCTATTAATGTTAACTCGAAGTAAAAAGTTTGAAGTGCCTGCACTTAAAATATTTCAAATAAAGATTTATATTTAATATTTTTTTGATATTTTCAAAATCGGGTATAATATACCCAAGGTTATTAGTGGTGTAACTTTAATTGATTGTTAGTGTTCAAGGGCTAAAGGAGAATTGGATACCATATCAAAATCTATTATAGGTGGGTGGAATCTTAAGACAAGATACTAACATGGTATTTTGCTGATGGCAGAAATAGAAGGAAAACTGCATGGCCTAAACAAGGAAGTAAAGTAAAGCGAAACGAATGGACTAAATTAGAAATGTCAAAATGAAACGAATACAGAAATTTAAATATCTGGAAAGTGTTTTAACAGAGGAGGGAAAATGCGACGGTTCAGTGGAATAGAAAAAAGATGTATTTCAAAAGCTAAGCAAAATGATAAGAAGTCGGAAATTTTCGTTAGAAACAAAGAAAAATGGGTTCAAATCCAGTGTAATAGCAATCCTCTATTATGACTTTGAATGCTGGCCAATTTCATCACAGATTAGGAAAACTGTATCTAACAGCGATGTGGTTCTTCAGGTGCTGAAAATACTATGGTCTGAATATACGAGGTAGGGTTAATGAAAATAGAAACAAAATGAACGCTTATACTAACCAGAAAAAAAAAAACAGTTGGAATTTCTAGAAAACAAAATGAGAAAAGAGGGCTTAGTAAATTTGAATCTTAGCACATATGTGGAAAGAGGAACAGAGGAAAGCAGCGTATAACATTCCGCCATTTGTATAAATAGATGTCAGAACAAGGTGAGTGTGAAATGGTGGAAAGGCATAACGTATTAAGAGCTACATTTGTGTAGCTCTTAATAAGGAAGATGAGTAGAACCATGAATCGCCGACATATTAAAAGAATGATAATAATACGATGACTACCTCAAACAATTCGCTGCCAAGATGTTCGTGATCAAATACTTTTGTTCTCCTGTGCAGCTGTGAGATCAGGTTATTCTACCAACAGGACGACTGCAAACACGTGGCAGGACAGGGTCACAGACAACGAAGATCCCCGTACAAAAATAGAGGGCATAGACATCCTCATTGATTGCCACCGACTTCGGTAGTTTGGACATCTTACCCGAATGCCAGACATCCGCCTACCCAAACAAATCCTCTTCTATAGATCGGATTCTATAGCCTTACATGGCAACTGGCCAAACGCAGAAAGAAATGGCAACCTATTGCGGGAAAAATCTGCCTCGTCAGAAAGATACATGATCGCCTAAGCGTGTATCATGGATGGCACGTATCTGACTGACTGACCTAACCAATAACTGGAAAGAAGATGGATTCATATCTTTCTCAACGTTATTTTGCGTCAGTTAATGTAACCAACACTAGATTTACTCATGGCGACAACCAGCCATATTTGAAATTGATTCACGGTGTCATGCAGAGAATACTATACCGTTTGCGACGGGTAAATTGTCATCGTTCTCTATTTTTAATTTCGCGCATGAGCGTTGTTTGTTTTTGATTTTGTTGACTGCACTTTATAGTATGGTCTGTAAGAAAAAGAGCACCATGACGCAATTCACCACGCCAGACATTTCAGAACGACATGCTTTACTGCTTCGCAAAAAGCTCCAATACGAATATTTCAGAATGTTTGGGTGTCAAGAGATTTGGAATGTTTGGGTGTCAAGGGATTTGGAATGTTTGGGTGTCAAGGGATTTGGAATGTTTGGGTGTCAAGGGATTTGGAATGTTTGGGTGTCAAGGGATTTGGCGTGATTGTGACGTTATGCCTCCATTCATCTTCCCACAGAGCGTCAACACGGTGGCCTACATCAAGTGCCTTGAGGATACAGTGTTGTCCTGGCTCAAGTGGATGGCTGCTGGAAGAACCTATGTCTGGCAAAAGAAGTCTTTATCATACCACACAAGCAGCAGAACTCAGTCAGGAAATTTCTACGACTACACCACCCATTGCATTTGGCCACTTAACTCCCCAGACTGCTACCCCCTTGATTATTACGTGTGAAACTCAGTTGAGCGAGAGATCAACAAAATCCTTGTAACACCAAAGATGAATTGAAGACACGTATTATGGCAGCATTCACCAACTTAAACAAGAAAACTATCAAGAAAAGTTGCTGGAGATTCCGAAGTAGCCTGAAGGCAGTGATTGAAGCCAATGACGATTTTTTAAAATAAATGTTGTTTTTTTGCATTTCAAAATAATTTGTGTAATTTTGGTAAATATATCTATTTAAATGAACTATCAATGTTATTTTCATTTTTGCGTAATTTAGACGTCAATCTATCCATCGCACTCTGCACAATGATGTCGTTCACCAGAGAATAATAAAAGGTTTCCAGTCTGGTACAAGGCCAATATTCTAAAAATTATCTTAATGTCTACAGGAATGTAGGAATGCTTCAATGGTATAACACGCAGAAATCACTGTCTAGATAGAAATTGATATGAAATTTATAGAGTAAGAAACATTACAAAGTTGGTTAATCTCGGTAAGTTATTGTGTCCAATTTTGTCTAATAAATTTAGTTTAACAAATATCTACGAACTGATTGTCGCAAGACAATATTTCTGACCAGAAATAATTAAATACGCCCGCAGTAAATAGATATTCCTAGCCAATGTTTAGCTATAAGAATTCTGTAGAAGACGATTTCTAGGAGTTTATTTTTATTTTGCCTTATCCCAGAGAAGGAATCTGTTGCTATTCGACCGCAAGTTTAAAACACACACACACACACACACTCTCACACACACACACACACACACAATCTCTCTCTCTCTCTCTCTCTCTCTCTCACTAGGACATTATCTGTCGGTGACTCGTTCTTGTTTCGCACTGATAATATCTAAATATACAACTCCTTGCAGCCTGGGTTATCGAGGGGGGTCGGCTGGAAAGTTCATAATCTGACCAAGATATAAATGAAAGTAGGCACACTAATTGGTAAACTAAAAGACATGCAAGTGTACCAGATAACAACAACTATCCTGATCTATCTATCTATCTATCTATCTATCTATCTATCTAGCTAGCTAGCTAGCTCAGTCTTCTCTGATCTATTAATCTGTCTAAATAAATAAAGAGTTTATATCATCTTACAATCTATCTGTTCTTTCATTCTCTCTTGTTCTCTCTCTCTTTTTCTCTCTCTCCCTCTCTCTCCCTCTCTCTCTCTCTATATATATATATATATATATATATATATATATATATGTCGTTATGTTTATCTACCTTAGTAAATAGTTATTTAATGTGTCTTTTTTTATTTTTATCTTAAATATAAAACAATGCATTGCTTACACCCAATAGAAAATAATCCTAAATAATTGCGAAAGAAAATTTGCTGATGAATTCACAATAGTAGCGTCAACATACACTGTCTTGTTTATAGGGAAATTTCAGTGAACAGCTATTAACTTGGGACATCAGTCTATATTACCGGTTTTATCAATTAGATCAACCTCTCAAGAATCAAATCATTTCTAGGCTTGCTTAATCTAAATAACGCTGAGAATTTGTTAAATTAAAAAGTATATAAAGTTTTATGAATTTCGAATTATTTCGAAACTCTGCAAACGCAGTCCGGTCTAAGAGACCATAAATTAGTTTAATAAATATAAATGAAGACGATTATCAGTTAAGGTGTTTCAAACGTGCAAGTCGCTCGCAGCCAAATTAAATCGCTTTGAAGTTGACCTTAAGCCATACTACTTTAAGCTATATGTTACATTCGCGTTATTTAACAAGAATATAATTCCGATAAGTATATTACTTGGTACAGAACACGAATATAATAATGTTTGGCTTCTGATTGAGAGAATTACGTTCTTTCCGCCTGGAATCAATAGTAAGAACTGAAAATTTTCATATATGTCAATAGAAGAAAACAAGGATAGATACATAGATATGAATAGACTGATATATATATATATAAATATATATATATATATATATATATATATATATACAAATATATATAACTATATATATATATATATATATTATATATAATAGATAACTATATCTATCTATCTATCTATCTATCTATCTATCTATATATATATATATATATATATATATATATATATATATATATATATATATATATGAAACGCCTGAGATAGATACGTAGGAAAAGATAGATAAGTGTGAAGATATATATATATATATATATATATATATATATATATTATATATAATAGATAACTATATCTATCTATCTATCTATCTATCTATCTATCTATCTATCTATATATATATATATATATATATATATATATATATATATATATATGAAACGCCTGAGATAGATACGTATGAAAAGATAGATAAGTGTGAAGATATATATATATATATATATATATATATATATATATAGATAGATAGATAGATAGATAGATAGATAGATATGAATAAACTGAGATTCATAGCTAGTTAGCTAGATACCTTGGTAGGTTGCTAGATAGCTAGACTTGAACAAATTTAGATAGATAGATAGATAGATAGATAGATAGATAGATAGATAGATATGAACTGATAACAATAGATAAAGTTCTGAAAGGAAAATATCAGCTAATCTTCACTAATAAACTCATTTTATGTCTAAACCTAATCTGTCAGACGATAATATTACCAAGAGATTATTAATACTCTTTAGATGCGCATTTTGTTTCGTATGTTGCAAAACAGGCGTTGGGATTCTTTTCAATATTGCTACTAGAATTCGGAAAATGCAAGCAAGTGAAAATTTCACTGAGAATACCGCTAAAAAATTTGTTTTAAAAATGAGCATCTGTTTCTGGAAATGAAGCCCGCAATCAATTTTAAAACGGCAGGGAAAAGTGAAGCGAAGAAAAACTTGAAAACGTAAATAGCATGATCAATGAAATATCATATGGAGAGCATTAAACAGGGTATAGTGGATAAATTGTCGTCTAAATTACGCAAAATTGAAAATAACACTGATGTCTTTACCAAAATGAGGCAGAAATATCTTGAAACACAAAAGTCAATTTATTCAATGCAATCGGCATTAGGATCAGCCACAGCCTCCAGATGACTTCGGAATCTCCTGCAACTCTTCTGGACAGTCTACTTGTTTAAGTTGGTGAATGCTTCCATAATGCTTGCCATCATTTCACCTTTGGTGTTAAAAAGAGTTTTTTTGGTCTCTTCTTCAACTGCGCCGCACACATCATATTCAAGAGGGCTGAAGTCTCGGGAGTTAGGTGGTCAGTCATAAAAGGTATTGTGCTCGGAGAGATTGTTTGACAGCTATGACTGGTTTCTCCTACTTGTATGCCCTGGAGCAAATGTCTGTTGCCATATATCTGTTCTTCCAGCAGCTACTCTCTTAACTCAGAGCAGCACTGCCTCCTCAAGACACTTGACGTAGACCCCGTGTTTAGTCTGAGGCGCTGCGTAATAATGAATTGAGGCATAACGTTACTATCACTAGTGATCACTTAAAATAATTTCGTAATCAGACTCTTCCAAGCCTTTTCGAAACCTGTGTACTGTCTTTAGATTGACATTCAAAATCTCTTAAATGTTCATAATGGAGATGCCAGGGCGAATGCCATTATGTCGTTTCCAAATTTCAGGCGCTGTGAATTGCAATGCTGATCTTTTTTTCACACACATGGTGTCCAACTGACCCTAACCCTACTGTGGAGTCAACAAAGTCGAAGCACAACGAGCACGCGCAAAATTAAAAAATAATTTCCCCATTGCAACTTAAATATATATATATATATATATATATATATATATATATATATATATATATATATATAATAAAAAGGCTTAAACACTAATATTCCATGGTCATAATTTATTATATCCTTACTCTATCCTGGACATTGAGTTCTACCTGGATTCTATCCTCTCGGAATTTTTTGGTCAAAAAATATACATGTGTGTATATGCACCGGTGTATTTTGCATATATATGTGTATATTTACCACTAATATTATCTATCTATATATATATATATATATTGGTTTACCAATGGGGAGTCCTCTCTCTGGATTCCTAGCATGCATATTTCTAGAATTTCTTGAGTCTGGACCTTTTAAACATATCATTCCACGCGATACACATTACTTCCGATACATCGATGACATTTTATTTATCTACCCACATAAACATGATTTAAATGAGATTACTGATAGATTAAATAAAATAGAACCTACTATAGAATTTACCTATGAACTTGAGTCTAATAATTCTTTACCTTTTTTAGACATACTACTCATTAAAAATAAAAATAAATTAGAATTCAAAATATATCGTAAACCCACATGTAAAAATGACTATTTACACTTTCACTCTCACCATGATACTAACACTAAGAGGGGTTTATTATTGGATTCTACTTAAGGGCTCTTCGCATCTGTTCAGCAAAATATTTAGATGATGAATTCACATATATTGAGGATACCTTTTCAAATCTTTCGTATCCGAGACAACTCTTACTGAGAGCTAAAAATAAAGCGTTGAAAATTCACTCATCAGCGCAAAATGACACCTCGAAGGCCACTACAACTACATCAGTGTAAGGTACACTTTCAGCTGCCCCTGATAAAAATTCTTTTGATCGCATCTTTCTTCCAAATAACCATTTGACCGAACGTATCTCCAATAATTTAAATGCGTTAAAAATTAAAACTACTATTTTACCTACTAGAACTATCCGTAATTTATTAAATAGCACCAGCAAACAACATATTACATCCGATGGTTGCATCTACCAAATCTCATGCAAAAACTGTGACTTAAAATATGTGGCTGAAACATGTAGGTCCGTAAAATCTCTTGTTTTCGAACATAAACGAGATATTCGCCTCGGAAATTTAAACAATGCTTTAGTTGTACACATAACTAAAACAGATCATAATTTCGATTTTGATTCCGTGAAGATTTTTAAATATTTTCATAATAAAAATCTTAAGAGGATTTATGAAGCAGGTATAATATCCATCTCACGCACGGTGAATACTAGACCTGGCTTCTTTAGTATTTCCCCTTTTCTAGCGAGATTAATGCTCGCCAAACGTACATATAAATTTTAGATCAAAATAGAATTCTTTCATTTTTCATTTTTCTTTCAAATACTCAAATTTGGGAATATGTTTTCACAGGGTCGCCCACGTGACGACAACGTGACCATGTTTTAAAACGGAACGCTGATCATATAAAACTTTCAGTTATCTGTTTGGATAAGTCTTGTGTCCATCGTCTTTAATTAATTATAGCTATGGGTCAGTATTTCATGAAGGATTGAAATGAATTTCAAATATGTATACATCTATCTATCTATCTATCTATCTATCTATCTATCTATCTATCTATCTATCTATATATATATATACATATATATATATGTATATATATATATATATTATTCCAGGTAAATTTTCCACCTCTCAAACCTTTTAACTTTTTGTCCTGGAGTAACAAGGTGTCTCACACGTTTGATGTACGATTTAATATTTATGTAATTTTACACTGCTTTTTGGATTGTTATAGCTGAAACGCCTGCCTCTCATGCCAAGCGTTTTATGGATCATTTCTAATTAACATAGCTCTAAGTTGAAATGATGATCCCTCTTCCTTTTGTGACATCCTGATCCAGTTTACCTCTCTACTGTTCTCACTTTTTTAAACTTATTCACCGTTCTCTTGAAGTTTCTTGGATGGACTTTGAAAATGGAAGCCAGAGTATGATTTTTGTTAATATTACTGAGGCCACGAATGATTTTTCTTCTCACCATTGCTCAGTCATGAAGACATAGCAGGGCTGAAAAAAAAAAAAAAAAACGATTTTAACCTGTTCTTTTCTAGCTGAATAACTCAAATGGTTTTTCAAAGATTCTTGTAACGAATGGGATACAGATGGTTAAAGGTCTTATCTAAAAACCTAGAAAGAAGAAACTAGAAATTAGTTTATTTATTTTTGTTTAGATATTTTGTCGGTGGACAATTATGCCATTACAGGCGGTATATATATATATATATATATATATATATATATATGTGTGTGTGTGTGTGTGTGTTTTTCTTCTTTTACGTGTCGTGTCCCTTCAGGATGTAGTTGATCAGGGCCCTCCACATCTTCCTGTACATTGTATCTCTCAATATGTTTTGTCTTTTTATTATATCTCTTAAACCCTTTGCTCAAAGTCATCAAGTATTATATGGACTGTATTCCTCTGTCTCCACTTCCCTCAATCTCTCCCGTGAGTATCAGATTTTCCAAGCGCTTCTTCCTCATTATGTGCCCCTGAAATTTCAACTGCCTCTTCCTGATGTTAAGTATAAATTTCATTTATGATTCCATCCTCTTCAAAACCTCGGTGTTATTCACATGTTCGGTCCGTGATATCCTCAGCATCCTTCTGTAGATCCACATTTCTGTTGCTTCAGTTTGGAGGAGATTGTCTAGCATTCGCTGCCGTACAGGAGAACAGATATCACGTAACAGTTCAATATTGATGACTTTGTTTGAAACGAAGTTTTCCTGTCTCTTTATACTTTGCTTAGGTTTTGGAATGCATCTTTGGCCATCCCAATACATTTTCGGATTTCAGTGTTGCACTTTCCGTCCTCTGTTAAAATATTTCCCAGATGCGCACCTCGAGGAGGTGTAATGGTTAACAAGCTTGTCACGCTAGAACATTTACGACTGAATAGTGAGTTCGGTCCTCACTGAGTGCTCCATACATTCGGCCTTATGCCACACCTAAGCTAAGCTTGGAAAATTATTAGAATATTTCTTAGATATTTACATTTCTGTACCTGCTTGATTTTACTACCCCCAGCCTGGAATTTGCATTTTCGTTCTCATCCTTTTGCTGATAACCATGCATTCTTTCTTTCTTTTTAGTCCTTTCTGTTCGCTTTCCTTCGTTACCATCTGCATACAGAACAAGTAAATATATTACGTCATAAACATATGTTTGGGCGAAGACAAAAGAATTTGTAACAGATGGAAGTGTGAATTTAAATTGTTTTTTTTATAGAATTAGTGATATTTGAATAGCTAAAAAATATTGTCTGTTTTTGTCTCTACATTTGTTCTATCTCTATTTACCCTCCCCATCCTCTTTATTATTAGGTCGGTGCAAAAATAATGTCGCTTTCTCACATGTGAGAAAACGACATTATTTTTGCACCAACCTAATATTTTCCACTTTTTTTCCTTTTTGTTTTCTTTTTCTTGGTTAATTTTAATTTTCTTTTTTCTTTTATTTGTTTATGTTGCCTAACATTATTCTCAGTGTTTCCCTCTCCAAGATTTTATTGATTTTTTCTTTCTCCCCTTATTATGCTCACATGATTACTTTTTTTAAATACATTGTCTCACACTACTTCATTCCTCTCTTTGTTATACTTCTTTTCTTTTCACCTCCTTTTCCTTTGTCTCTTCCCTCATTAATTTTTTTCCTTCTTTCTTTCTTTCTTTCTTTCTTTCTTTCTTTCTTTCTTTCTTTCTTTCTTGCTTGCTTGCTTGCTTTCTCCTTCTATATATCTATCTATCTATCTATCTATCTATCTATCTATCTATCTATCTATCTATCTATCTAAATAAATATATGCTAGTGTATAACATTGTGCGAGCTATTCTTTCTTTCTTTCTTTCTTTCTTTCTTTCTTTCTTTCTTTCTTTCTTTCTTTCTTTCTTTCTTTGTCCTCCTATCTATCTATCTATCTATCTATGTAAATAAATATATGCCAGTGTATAAAATTGTGCGAGCTATTTTTTCGTTCGTTCGTTCTTTCTTATTTTCTTTCTTTCTTTCTTTCTTTCTTTCTTTCTTTCTTTCTTTCTTTCTTTCTTTCTTTCTTTCTTTCTTTGTCCTCCTATCTATCTATCTATCTATCTATCTATCTATCTATCTATCTATCTATGTAAATAAATATATACCAGTGTATAAATTTGTGCGAGCTATTCTTTCTTTCTTTCTTTCTTTCTTTCTTTCTTTCTTTCTTTCTTTCTTTCTTTCTATCCATAAATGCAAAGAAAAAAAAATCAATAATCTAGCTATTCGTTTCAGTTTTATGCGAACATCCTCATTAGATTAAAAAGAAAAGGAAAAGACGGAAATGTTGTTCGGAGGACTGGTGTTTCTTGTTCACTGGCGATATTAGACGAAGGAAATAGATCAGATTTTCTTTTGATTGGCTTCCTGAATATGATCGCTCTTCCCGCGTGAAGATGACACGCAACGCCGAATGAAAATCCTAATATTTACAACTGAGATACGTTCTCAGTATATCATTGATTCAATCGATACCTTTCTCTTTGATTCTAATCTCTCCCCAAATTTGATGAGTTTAGCATGTAACTTTCAAATCTCAGACGGGAAGAAAGACGTGGCGCGTTTGATAAACATCTTGAGGAGATAATCATGTGTTTTGCATCATTGTTGCAATGTACTGTAATATACAGATAGTGAATTTTTCAATTTAAAAAAAAAAACAATTTCATCTAAGCAAGGCAATAAATCCACTAAGACTCAGTGAATAAATACGTGAAAAATATGAGAAAAAGAAAACCATTTCAGAGATGACAATAAACGAACATGAATTAAGAAGACAGAAGATAACGTCTGACATTGCATTTAAATTATGGAAGTACACAGTTGACAGAAATGAAAGTAGCAAGAAGAGACGTCCTACAAACGAGAAGTGCGAGAGAATAAATTGTTAGTATAAATGTTAAAGTCACATGAAATCATTTCAATGGCAAAATGATGAGACCTAGTTGCCAATCTAGCACTGCGCTTAAATCTGTAAACTCAAGACATCAAAGAGGTAAGTAATATTTATTTTGTTTTAACACGAAAATGTGGCACAAGGCTAGGGATAGAGTAAGGCTGATCTTCTCTCTGTCTTATCATAAAGTTAGCTAATCACTACTACTGATCCAAATATACAACAGTATTCTTTACACCAAAACAATACATTCTTACTACAGCCATCATAAAACATAAAAGACTCTATGCAGGCATAAATAGTTCCCATATGTACATTTTTTGCTCAGGAGAGGGGGAATAAAATAACAACATTTAAAAATGAGACCTCACTGCATATTTACAATGGATTTATTTACAAGAAACTAAGCAAAATAGTGTTATTAAAAAAAAAAAACCCTACTATTCTTAAATGAGACAGAGAAATCAGTTAACTCGTCAAAATCAGTGCGGGACGGGGTTGTAAATAACAATCATTCGATCAATGTCTCACTTATTTCACATTTAACTCAACTCTTCAAGAGACATCCGGAAGAGGCATGGCACGTGGAACTAGAACAATCTACGCCGGTGGACGAAATAAAGGGTTTGGTTCGAAAATCCAATCACCTGAAAAAGCGTACGACGGCCGATGCGTTGTGAATATGGAAATGAGATATTCACCTACCGCCACCTGCGGTCGGATGCTGCACAAGGCCAAAGACGTAGACTCGGTCAAATTTCCCCATAGACCCTGTAAAAACGGGTTTAAATAGCTGTCTACCACCCCAGACGAGACTCTGGCCTTCAGCATAGACTCGTCTCGTTTCTTCTGTGCACGGAGGTAGAGAGTTTGATAAGCACACTTCCGAATTAATTCGCAGAATGATCTAGTGAATATGGCAATGAAGATGAAGATTAGAGTCCGAATAATGTAAGTAATCATAATACCTCATCTCAGAGATACAGATAGATAATTACGTGTATATACATGCATATATATATATATATATATATATATATATATATATATATATATATATATATATATATATATATATGAGATGGACAATTATTTTAAGGCATTTTTTATGTTTATACATTCTTTTTATAGCTACAAATATTTAAGTAAATGGCCTGTTTATAATAAACAGTATTAACGACATTTACCGGCCTGAATGTCCGATAAATTTTCATACGAAATATGTGTCCTCCGACAGGAATCAAACCTGTATCCCATAATGAACCGTCATAGAGCCTGATATGCTTTTACTGATTGAGCCACAAAGGAGCGTTTCGGTTAGCAAGGTCGATTTTACTGTTTTTAAACTACAAGTTTCCATGATTTTCTCTCGTACATTCATATAATAATATTCATAATGACGTCACACATTATGAAATGGACAAAGTCCGACAATTATTTTAAGACATTTTATATATATATATATATATATATATATATATATATATATATATATATATATATATATATATACAAAATTAGTATTAGTGTTTGTAAGTGTTATACCAGTATTACCTGCATTATTGTAGTGGTTATCGGATTAATTTAATGCCAGAATTCAATTAAATCATTAAAATCATTTTTAATACTTTTATTTTCATAATTTTCTATTATAATTCATTTCTCATAATTTTTTACTTTTTTTAGAAATAATAATAATAATAATAATAATAATAATAATAATGATAATAATAATAATAATAATAATAATAATAATAATAATAATAACAAGAAGAAGAAGAAGAAGAATAGTAATAACAATAAACGCTTTGCTGCTATGGAGGTAATAAAACGATGGTTTGTAATTTAACGGTCGAAAAGCGCAAATTGATTTTGAAATATTGGAAAACATTATTATTGATATAATCGAGGCCATACGTTCTGAGCGCACGTTCTGTTTTTCATTACTATATACCTACTTTTGCACACACAAACACACACGCACACACACACACACACACACTATATATATATATATATATATATATATATATATATATGTGTGTGTGTGTGTGTGTGCGCATGTACTAGAGAGAATTCTGATAGAACATAATAACTTTTTAATACTCATAAAAATAGACTAATATGTCCTCGACAAAATATACATATAAGTCTTGAGTAGAAAATATGCATTTATATGTTTAAGCAATCTCCCTGCCTCTCTCTCTTGAGTGATATGATGTGTAAACAAAGCGTTATATGGCGATTAGTGTTTTTATATATGTTCAAACATTACTACCTCCAGTTTAGTCTGTATTGGTTTTGGCTTCAATAACAGCATAAACAATTCCTGACCTGTTTTTGATTTGCCGCTTTCTTCACAGATGCAAGCTCAGCCAGAAACAAGCGGTTCACATTAACAAGCGGCATTAATCGTTTGTACCGCCTTGTGCCACCTTTACTTCTTCCGTGTGACGTTGCGGTTCATGGCTCTCTCCATTTTCCTGGCTAAAGTAGATTTGGTACACACACATACACACATTCGATACATGACTGACGAGTCAGATTTTTTCCCGTAGTAGGGTGCCATTTCTTTCTGCGGTAGAGCAGTTGCGATCCAAGGCTATAGAATCCGGTCGGTGCTTAGAAGAAGAGGATTCATACCTTTCTCAAGGGTAATAGTACGTAAGAAAATGTAACGCATTCGGCTGGGATTCGTACGTACCTTTAATAGCATTCGTGTATAATACACTCAGGTATTTTTAAAAAAAAATGACGTAGCTGCATTTAACCATTAAATAAAGTCATTATATACACAGTCGTCAAATATTAAAGGACAATATATAAATAAAAGTTATCCAGTTCTTGCAGTAAACAACAAATTCTCATATATATATATGTATATGTGTGTGTGTGTAGTTCAAAATTTGTTGTATCTATTAGAAACATATCGTCGACAGTACACGTCTACATATAGACATTTATAGACATTTAAACTACCCCACAATAGGTCGGGAAGACTAGATGCGATAGGCAGCAATAACCTTCGGAAGAACTCAAAACTGATCGTTGAATTTAATTATTGCATTAATATTTAAGTCTACCTTTAAGAGTTTAATGATAATTCTTCTGTGACTACCTAATTTAAAGACAGTTTGATGTACGTTGGTCCTTACTTTCCGTACAAACGATTACTTTTTTTTCATGGGTGGCTTTTGCTGGATTTCATAAGTAATTTCGATTATTCACAAAATCATTTCCACCAAATTCGTCACAAAAAATCACGTAAAAAAAACTCGACGGAAACAATGGTAGTAATGAACTCTTGGCAATCTAAATTTCAGGATTATGTGGGTCTGAATCCGTGTCGGAATGTTTTAATTTGTTCACGGAGTTCGCCTGATTCCAAAAACGTTTGGAATGTTGGCCTACGGCCTCTGAGATAAAGTTGAAAAAGTATGACACACTGACATTCTCATTTGTTATATAGATCTACAGAGAGAGAGAGAGAGAGAGAGAGAGAGAGAGAGAGAGAGAGAGAGAGAGAGTGTGTGTGTGTGTGAGAGAGTGTGAAAGCATAAAAATCTCCAAATGCATGACAGTTGTCGAAACATTTACACTGCGTGACAAATAATTATCGAGATAACTTTTTTCTAATATTTCAAAAACCGTCCAATCAATTTACACAAAATTTTCACACAACATTGACAACACTGACCTGCGCAATCACTGAAATTTTCGTACTAATCTGCGCAATGTAAACAAAGTGCGCCATATTTGTTATCAGCACGGTGTATAGACAATGTCTATCGATATCTTCCAGGATATACCTCCCCCAAACACACATAAATATAGAGACAGACAGAAAGAAAGAGTGAGAAAGACAGTGAGAGATAGAGATTGAAAGAAAGATAAAATGGGAGAGAAGTTATATTAATTCTTCTTTCCTAGTATATCGTGAACAATTCTAATACAGTGTAACCCGTATACAAGAGAGTTGTCGGAACCGGAGAAGAAGTATCTTATATCCGGGTTTCTCTTATATCCGGATTTGGTCTGTTTTGTTTAGGTAAGTATGGCTCTAATTTGGGACCATAGAAAATCTCTCTTATATCCGAGTTTCTCTTATATCCGGGTCTCTCATATCCGGGTTACACTGTAGTTGAAAGCCCATGATTCCTCATGTCATAAAGACGATTGGGAATGTTTAAATCGTGAAATGTACTAACTTAAAGTCTGTAATATAGAAAAACGAAATGCATATGTAAGATGAGATGCATCTTTTCCCATGTGCAACATGTCTCTCTTTCTGCAAACTTATCCTCCAATAACAACAAAGTGAGAGACATATTTTCCTCAAGTATAGCTTCATAGCTTGCCTCAAGAGCAAAACTTCAAAATCGATTTTTCAAGATTTCTTAAATTTAATTATATTTCTTGTTTTAACCGGGAATTTTTTTTTTCTTTTCCATTTTCCCTTCCTCCCCGTTTCGACGTTTCTCTCCTAATTTTTTGCCTCTTTTTCTCTCTTTCCCGCTCATATCAGGATTTTGTTTCTGTTTTTGTTTTATTTCTTGCTCGCTCGAGCGACACGTTATTTTATGCCAAATATTTTTCTATTCTCTTTCACTTCTCGCAGTCTCTATTCTCGTTTCTAACGAGAACGCCAGTCCGGAAATGGCTGCAGCTATACGCCATTTTTTAATACTGTATGTCGATCTGATTGCATTTTTGTCAATTTCTATTTCTAGTGACTTCCATTTCATTTTTTAAAAGTTTTTTTTTTTCTATTTTTCCTCGCTTCTGCATTATTTTGTATGAGGTTCACAGTTATTTTTTTTTATTTACAGAATCTAATTTATTTTTGTCAGTGTAAGTGTGTAAATTTACTTATTCATTTTTTCTTGATATCTACCTTAGATATTCTTTGTTCAGAGAGGAAACAAAAGAGTTGGGGGGGAATGAAGGATGATGAAAATAAAATAAAACCGAGACAGGTTAGTTTCTAGCGATATTTCAATATTCACTGTTTATCACACTGAAAAATAAGTTTCCTCTTTCATTAACATTATCTTACAGTTTCTCACTGGAGACTTGAACGAATCCCGTAACATATTAAAGTTGCTCGTGTACTGCAGCAGTGAATGTGCCTTGGGCAACAAAGCCTGACAGAGAAATTCATATTCAGACAGGTTTTACATTCAGAATATTCCTTCTCCTAGACTGATTTCCAACCATTGTTAGAAATTCCAGTATGTACGGCTATTTAAATCCATAACTTGGGGAGATAGATAACGTAATTCTAACATGGTTGACTGACTTTTAATTCCTAGAAGCTTACAATTACACTAACTACACGTCATTCTCAGTTACAGTTGAATATATATACGGAACAATTAAAATCATATGCGAAAATGAACAATTACTTATTCAGTTGTAGGAAAATAAATAAGAGAAATAATAAACAACTTCATCTTCTTTCTACAATACCCTGTAAATTAATGTATGTTAGGCTAATAAAACAATAAAATATGTCTGCAGTTTTGAGATGAGGAGTTATCCGTATATACGTTTTTTACATACTGACGATTGTCCTCTTCTTTGAGGTTATCCCATAATATAAGGGATAATAACAACAAAGACGAAGTTAGCATTTAGTATGTAAACAATGTAAATAATGATAACACTTGAGCCCAGAAATTCAGAGAGAACGCAATTGGGTGACAATAAACAAAAAAGATGAGAACATTAGTCTATCAATAATGCAAATAATCGTTAACTCCTCATCTCAGAAATTCAGACAGAAATTATATATAAATATTTTTTAAAATAATAATAATCAATATACACAGTCAGAGCATTCAAAGCTAATCACCCAGACATCTTGATGAAAGATCACAAAACAAAATGTGCTTTCTTATTTACATGGCCGTCCCTGAAGGTTGAAATATATATTTGAAGATCTTCAAAATAACTATCAAAATGCAACAATCATGAAGTGTAAAATCTAAAAAAAAAAAAAAAAAATGTAACGCATGAGGACATCAGTAATTCCAGTTCTCGTTGGATTCCTCGGAAATCTGGAAAATGTTCTTATAGACTCATTGAAGGAATTCCTGGTACACCATGATTTAAACAAATACATTTGTACTCACAAGTACAACTCACACATTACGAAGACCTTTATCAATGTAAAATGTCTGTGATCATAGGGATTTCTTTTGCAAAAATTGCTCTGTGGAAATGTCATGGTGCCATTTCTGACCTTAGGTCTCTCGTTGGGACCTTAAAGAAAATACAGTATACAACAGTAATCTAGTAAAAAACAAATAATAACATGTGAGCGTATATATATTTATATATGTAGTCATACCAACAAGCTATCGTCTTACGGTAGAGAGAAAGGGGAATTTTAATGATTTTACTATACGAAAGACGTCGGTGGCTAGGCTAGCACAATTCTATTAGGTTGGTGCAAAAATAATGTCGTTTTTTCACATATGTTACTATGTGAGAAAACGACATTATTTTTCTACCTAATAGTTGAAGAGCATTGCATTAGCAGCCACTGTTTATAAATCTACCCCTTCGTCTGCGTGCGAGAGCTCGTTCCAATTATCTTGAAAGCATATATATATATATATATATATATATATATATATATATATATATAAATATAATTATTTATTTAAAAAAAAATTATAACATAAATATGTTATAAAATCACTACAAAAATAACCATTTTGTTTCAACACGTCCGGTGTCTTATCAAGTGATGATGTTGAATGTAAAATAAATGGTTTTAAAAGTTTCAAATTAATTAACAATCCTTCGCAAGGGGAAGACGTTGTTACAAAAGCTAGATGGACCAATCAAAATACAAGTTGACAACGAAGTCATATATATATATATATATATATATATATATATATATATATATATATATATATATATATATATATATATATATGTATATAGACAGAAAGATCAAAGCTAATGGCCTAGGCATAATCATTAAAGACGACACAAAGAGAAAGGTGCTTTATTTATTGATACTGCAGTTCCTTAATAACTCTTCAAATCTTCAAAACGATATAATACTTAATATTAGTAAAATAATTACAACATAAAAACTAAAAAGATGAGGACAATAGTTCAGATGTTTATAAATTTGGTCCGGTGACCTTTCCCTTTACCTAGAGCTCCTTGATAAAATCCAAGGACAAGTCAGCAATATTATTGTCCCAATTCTGACGTTTCGGCTTCTGACGTTTCGGCTTCTGACGTTTCTTCTACATCGCCGTATGGTTGCGTCCCGTGTTTTTTCTATCAATACTTTAATGGTAATTATTTGGATGAGTTCTTCGCAATGGTGAATAGACTCTTTGAATTTAAGAAAAGTACAGGACTGGCGATGAGGTCTCATCAGTTTTCAGTTGAGATGGTGAGATGCAGCCGTAAGTTCTATGCTAATAGTATCTTTTCTCACACTTCCCGCTTATGGAACACTCTTCTGGTTCCATGCTTCCAGCCAAATTTAATCTCCAAAACGCTAAATGCAATGTCAATCGCTATCTACTGTGCCCCTGATTGATCTTCTTTTCTTCTTGCTACTTAGCAGTGTTTCTGCTTCTAACTCTTCTACACCCAGTAACCCACTGTGTCTCAGGGGCTTTACTGCCTTGTTTGGGGCGAAATGAAACTAATTAAAAACGAAGTGAAACGACAATACAACAAAAGCAATATAATGGTTACATTTCATTCAGTTGACTTATAAAAGAAAGTTCATAGCATCCGCTTCCAAATTGAAAATCCTTTGTTGTTTTCTGATCTCTTATGGAAAAAAAAACATAGTCGTCGTGCGTTTCACATCACGAGAAACACTTCCTGTAATCAGTGGAATCATGACTGTGGCTAAGATTTCAGCAGGCAATAATAAAAACGCACAAGAGGCAATGAGAAATACTTTAAGTGCTTTTAAAAGTGCTCGAAGACTGATGCAAAAGTTGGAGATAACAATTCCGTGCGTTGACAAGATAAATCTGAAATTTCTCTAGTGGAAATTAGTTGCAGACCTTTCTTTTTTTAATAACATTCAGCCTGTACAAAGCTCAAGACCCACCAAGAAGCAAGGGAGCTTGAAAGTGAAAGAGAATTAAAAGACTTTAGATGGAACCGGAGACACATTCCTAAACGGGAAACAAGGGACAGAACTCTGTTTCTGTGCAAAAGACCTCGTGAAGCGGACGATAGCAAACCTCTTTAATTTATTAAAAAAAAAAAATCTAAAAAATGTAAATAATAAATAAAAGTTCGGAGTTTGAACTGATTGAAACCGACTACAGATTCCCGGATTGGTGTTTGCCAACCTCTATTCGCTTATTAATCAGATATTGCGAAGATGGTCGAGCTACAATTATTTCAGAACTCTCTCAGATATTGACAAAAATAAATCTATTTACGTATAACTGGTCTTGTGCCTGTGGTATTTAAAGATTCTGGATAAAGATCCAAATAATAATCAGCAATGTTACCATTCCTGACATGGCATATCGGCTCCAGTTACATTCGCACCTCCGTTATGTATTTGCCTTTTAACTTTTCTATAAACATTTTCATGTTAATTGTTCTAATGAGCTTTCAACTTTGGTATCTCCACTTTACGAATTTAAGCGCAGTACGTGATTGGCAACTTGTTCACATCATTTTACATTTGAAATGGCTAGATGTAACCGTAAGTTCTATGTTAACAATTTCTTCTCACGCAGTTCTCGCTCGTGGAACTCTCTTCCGGTCCTATTTCCATTCGTATATTTATCTGGTTATTACTCCTGCCAAGGATTTTATCATCATCATCATCATCATCATCATCCTTCAACTTCCCCGTGGTTGCTCCGAACTCCATTGACAATCTCTTTTCACACTGTTCGTTCCTGTATTGCTGTCTGAAGATCCCCAATGTCCAACACTGAGTCTCAAACTATGGTGTCTGGGAAAGTCAATTTCCGTGAGAAAACACTTCCAGGAGGATACCATAGGAGTAACGATGAGACAATATCACTGTCCACTAGGTGGCAGTGGCCGGTAAACCAATGATTTAAAACCTTAGACTAAGGATTTACTCTTGTCTCCCAAGTTTTAACGCCATTCTTAATAGTAAGACTGACAGGTTCGTCAAGAGCAAATTAGTAGCTGATCTCACAAATGACCTACTAATAGTTTGTTTATTTGAACTTCTGGCTTTTGGATTTCTCATCCGGCTTCTTACATTCGAGTCAATTTTCATCTCCAAAAAATTAAATGTAATGTCAATCATTATCTCCTGTATTCTTAATATGATTCCTTTTATTGTTTTCTCTCTTTAATAATGTTTCTTTTTTTTTTCTCATGTTCTTTTACACTCAGTAACCCCTTTACGTTTCTGAAGAATTAATTGTTTTTATTGTTAATCTGACATCATTTGATTACTGTAAACGTTACTTTCATTGGTAACCCGTATTTGAGTAGAAACTCCGTTTACGATAAAAAAATAGTATTTATTTCGTCTACCGGTCAGTTTACTCCAGAAAACTTAATAAAGAAAATGTATCGCTCGGAAGACTTTCAAAATTTCTAATAAAACAAACTTTTTCTCACAGACGGAACTTAACAAGCCCCTCGATGTTCTATGGTATTTTCATAGCTTATGTTCTGACAACCTACATTCATTAGTTCCACCATTTCAGACCTCCACAGCTAAGATCCGCCATACCGAATACACTGGAAGGAATCATCCTTATTCCTTTCGTGTTACGTTTGTAAGAAGAAAGCATTTTTCTAAAACAACGCTTCTATATGGAATATAGTCCCGAGAGGATGCTTTCTCTATCACTACAATCTTAATCTTTTCAATTCTAGTGTCAAAAATTAGTCTCATAATGCACACTTATCATCTGTTAACATTCATACAAACATCAGGCAGTCAGTTATGTGCCATACGTGATACATGACTGACGAGGCAGATTTTTTCCCGCAGTACGTTGCCATTTCTTTCTGTGGCAGACCAGTTGCTATCCGAGGCTATAGAACCCGGTCTATCCTGCTATTTACCCATAGCTGAGGGGAGAAGAAGAGGATTCGTACTTTTCCTAATGGTATTAGCACGTAAGTAAATGTAATGGATTCGACTGGAATTCGAACTCGGCTCTCCGATTCCTCATTCCAAGCCGCTATCCGTTACTCTACCGTGCCCTTTGTAATCCTCTACATTGACGGGCTCTTGAGACTTAATTGAATGAGAAGAAATAAGCCAAAGATCTTAATTAAAAAATATTATTAGTGGAGCTGGAAACTTTTCAGCATTTCTCGTGTAATCATCTTCACCTTTGCATTCTCATGGACCCCTTTTTCGTCGCCTACTTAAAAAAAATATTCCGTCGTTTATACAATTGTTTTAAACCTGTAGTTGCTCGCGCGCACACCAACACTTGTGGGTGTATTGTGCGCACAAACGCGTGTACTTGTGTTTGTGTGTGAAATATATCTTAATTTTACAAAAAAAAAAACAGGAATAAATCTGTTCAAAAAGTCTTCTGGTAAATGAACTGAACGTTTGAAGAAGGAAAACCTGAAAACGACCCCAGGGCAATGATTATGGGCGGGTAAAAAAAAAATTAAAAATAAAATAAGAAGATAAAACAAAGAAATTAAATTTTTCCCCCTCGTTTCGCTCTTTCCAACCATCACAGTTGCAAATCAAACATTGCAGAAAACGAAATGAATCAAAGCCGGTTGACAGTCAAGAGTCACTCATGCAGAAGTGACAATCTGTTTTTAATTTTTTGTCCTATTATTTCCAGGTTTCGTGAACTACAATTTTTTATTTCTCTTATAATTATTAAACTGGAGATAAAGTCAGGCATACATTCAATCGCAGTAATATTTATTGCGACTGTGATAAATGAATGAAAAAAAAAATACCTACAATTTATTATCATTTAAGAGCTAATGTAGCACTTATGGTTATTATCCCAGTCTGGTACATCAATTATTGGGATGTGGCCGAATGGTTAGAACGTTCGCATATTGACCATGAGACCCGGGTTCGAATCTCACTTGATGTCATCGGATTGGAGGGGTCGATCTCAGTGTGCGGCACCTTTGGAAAGTACTTGAAAACCATACCACAGGTTGACCCAAGTCACAATTCATCGTGGCTCAAGTGTGCTTGCCTTGTTTAAATTGTTGATCACGAAAAATAACACTTTCTACTCATCATAGTTGCAGTATAAACCACAAATGGACCTAAGCAAGCGTCTGCAATAGTAGAATACGACTGGCAACCTATACATATAGTACCTCATTGACGTTCAATTCTTAAAAGGTTGTCAATTCTTGTGGCCTTGTTCTAGACTAATTTGAAGACGAGAATACGAGTTGAATAAAATAGGCTCACTGAAACATCTACATACAGATCAATGTTTCTACTTTAAAATTTGAGCATTTCTGTATCTTAAACTATTTTACGGTAAAACGTGTTTCTTGTATTTCTTCATTATATGTATATTTCTATTCTTACAATTGGAATGAAGATAATGGTATCTTAATTCCAATTGTAAGAATTGTAAAATTCGGCTCTGTTTAATGAAAATAATTATTGAGAACTCTGTGTGGGTCAGTTTTAACATTTAAATACTTAATATTTCAAATTCTATATTGTGTTAATAGGACTCGCTTGGAATATACCAACGGATTACTACCTATCTCTCTCTCTCTCTCTCTATATATATATATATATATATTAATCATTTCACCAGAAGCAAGTTGGGAATGCCAAAGTGAGAGAAAATATTCAGTAGAGGGAGGATTGAAGGAAGGATTTATGAAGATAGAAGTTGGCCATTACCGTTGCATTAAAATTTTTGAAGATTTTAGTTATCAGGGAAATAAGTAAGAGGAAGGAACGTCCACCATTTTGGGTTGGAATTAGCGGTTGCATTTATATATATATATATATATATGTGTGTGTGTGTGTGTGTGTGAGTGTGTGTGTAGCCATTGCTATATTTTTCCACGCCCACATTTTATTCGCTAGCGATTGGCTAATAAATCACTACTAATTTTATATAGGACAATTTAGCCATCGCAGTCGTTTTTTTTAATCAATCGGTTTTGAGCTTGCTTGCTTGCTCTGTTAGTACGAATTTAGTGATTGGTCAATTTTTAACCAATCACATATTGTTGCTGTGGGAGCCTACCCCTTTTCCTTAAAAGAGGCGACTTTTTCACAAGTCGTCAGTAAGATCCAGTAAAATTCACCTGTCCGCACAAGTCCACGATCTTGCTCATAACATTTCAAACACACACACAGACACAGAATTTTGTAACATACATTTAGGCTCTCTGTGACTGAGCCAAGCTCAATCAACCAGGACTCTGTTGATTTTAAACCATTCTATAACACAACACATTTTTGATCAATTATATTCCAGTGTTATCTCTTCTAACAAACAGACCTTGTTCTAATATTGATTCCTGAATATTTTTCTCTCTTCGAACAATTGATTACAAATCAATCTACAGTTAAAGGACAACAACTTATTTCCCTTAATCTATACATTGAATACAATTTTATTGCATGTTTGTTCTTGTATGTTATTTCAATATATACTTGTTGATTCACAGTTTGGAATTTTTGTTGTTTATTTGAATCCCGTACGTTGAAAGTATAATAATATAAATAGTATTGGTCTATCTAAAAACGGGGAAACAATTTGATTCCCCCAAGCTTGTCATTTTGGTAAGAATTCAAGCAAACATATGGACAGTTTTAGAAGTAGTGCTTTCGTGAGACCTTGGCCAGATGAGTCATTCGATGTCTAGTAAGAAAGTGAAATGCGTTCATGTTGTACCGTTGGCTGGAAATTCGCGAAAGTAATCTGGAACAGCAGATGAACAAAAAAGTTTTTCGTAAAAAAAAAAAAAAGGTCAAAGGGAAGTTAAAATTTAACACAGGTGAAGAATGCTATGAAGAATTCGCGATTTTTTTCTAACTGCCACTTTAGGTCCACTTTAGTGCAATGTTGCAAGAAATGTGGACGGAGTGCGAATCTTAGTGCATACAGTTCAAAGATTAAGTGTACAGAAAACAGAACATGATAAAAAAAACAACAACGAAAAAAAACGGACAGCATATTCTTACACGAGTTGTGAAGACTTGAATTTTTCGCGTTTCGTTATTTAGTTGAAGTTATCGCTAACATTTTTACAAACTCTAAGTTTCATTCAATTTCGAAAACCAATCAATGGAATTTGAATAAGCCGATTTACTTAGAAAAAAACTTTGACAAAAACCTTATTTTACGGTTTAATAATTTCTTTAATTTAATTTAATTTTTTATCACTTCATAGTAAACGATATTTTTTAAGAAATTTTTTTTCTTTTTAACAGCTAAGAATAAATTCTTGGGATTTCTTACTCTTGAGCATGCAATATACAACTGGCTATGCTTAATTATTTCTTTCTGCAGCAAAATTCCGTTTTTTTAACCGTTTGGCTTTGTGACTTGTTTATATTTCTCGCAAACGCAAGGCGATCTGGAAACTGGATTTTTGTATCTATATATATATATATAAAGGAAAAATAAGTAAAAAACAATATTGCATTTTTATTAAATAAGTATATGTTATTTTTATTCATTATTTTTTTTAAATAGTGGGAATATTCTGTATGTTAATTAATAAAATTTTAAATTTTTCCAAAAAAATATTGTATTAGACTATGCACCCTAGAAAAACTAACTGTACTTTGTACCCCATCATTTGTTTGCACTTCTCACCAAATTATGGTGTCGATCTGTCAAAGTATGGTTATTTTAGAGAGTGTATCATCACACTTAAACACATTGGGATATATGGTAATATCCACGATTGAAATATGTCCAATAGAGACAAAGATTTGCTACCATCAATGACAGCCAGCGACACGTAAATAAATTACTAAAATGTAATTTCGAAAACACCTTCCAAGAATACTTTCAGCAATGGCACATCGTCTCGTGAAGTGCATAGATTTACAGTAGAGACAGTGTCGCCTTTTTTCTGACATTAGTATGGTTTTGGCTGATTCTATATGCAAACATCATGAATTTCTATACGCATATGTTGGTCGAGTATAGGATTGAGTCTTCAAACATCCTCGAGGAATGTGGAACTTTTATTTTTGTGGGGTCTTAGCCCCTTGCAGGGCACGCAAATGTATTTAAGTAAGGACGATCGCATCCCCTGCAGAGGGTTAAATGCAAATGTAAGCAAGCTTTCTGGGCATATAGAAAAGTCACGTTGATTCCATATGCATTATGAAGGTAAGAAAGACTCACTGTACATATTATTTTCACTGTATTTCAAATAAAAAAAAAAAAATATAGGGGGTACTCGAGTTACAACGGAGATCCGTTCCTACGACGCGACGTAACCTGATATTCCATGTAAGTCGGAATTTATTTACATAAGCATCCACACGTCTAGCTTACGTCTGGGAGCCATAGTGAAGGGTAAAACGTTCCCTAAAAAAAACAAAAAACAAAAAAAAACAAAAAAAAAAAACGAATCAAACGAGATATAGAGAATGTAGCACAATCCAATATGGCGTCCAGCTGATGAAGAAACAAAGCTCTCTTCCTTATATAGCGTCACGTGACGGCGTATTATATAATGGAAGATGGCGCCGTAACCACGAAACGCCGTACGTCGGTTCCAACGTAACCCGAGGACCTTAGGTATTTGTTTGGAAATTTAATTGCATAGTTATTAAATGTAGAAATTTTTGTCGAATGTAATATTTCTATAATGGGTACTTTATTTTAAGGGGTCTGCTTTTCTGTATTCTGTATTTTGAATCGCAAAGACCCAGTGTGTTAAGTGCTTTTCATTTAAAAAAAAAAGCAAAGATTCTGGTCTCTGCAGATTGGATTGGTTTGAATATTTGAATAATATTTATTTGCGCAATTCCCACTTCATCATCTTTTCTATCCAGTCATATCTACTTTTGTATTCTTACGAGATTCAACAAAGGCAATGTTGGTCCGGTCGCCAGTGCATCACCGTCGAAAACGGCTCACTCATTTTTAATGCCTTCCGAGATCTGATTACCTATTTGCTGACAAGTGTTCTTTCCCAGTGTTAGTCTTCATCGGCCACACAAGATTTCATCAATCATAAGCGAAACTGGTCGACTACAACGAAAACGAGCGACGCTCATTTTTATCGCCGTATCTTCATCTGAAGGCTTTCGGAAAATTTTCTATCTAACCTGCTTTTAATTTTAAAAAAAGCCAATTTCTGGTTCAGATTCATTTTGCTCTCTTACACGTTTTCTGTCTTCGACACTATATTTCCCCTTTTTTGTTCTTTCTTCTCTATTTTGTACTTAACCTTGCTATATTTCTGCCATTCATATATTTTTAATTCTGTATTCGTCTTCATTTTTTTTTTGTTTTATGTTTCCTTCTATTATGCTTTCTCATTTTTTTTCTCCTTTCAGGTTTCCTTGGCGTATGTTAATGGTTTGATTTTCACAGGACACCCTATAATACCCTTCTGTTCTTTCTTTCTTTCTTTCCTTCTTTCTTTCTTTCTTTCTTTCTTTCTTTCTTCGATTGCTTCTGGTATTTCATGTATTTCTTTCTTTCTTTCTTTCTTTCTGTTCCTCTTTCTTTCTGTTCTTTCTTTTCTTCTGTTCTTTCTTTCTTTCTTCGATTTTTCTGGTATTCATCTATTTCTTTCTTTCATTCTTTTCATTCTGTTCTTTCTTTCTTTCTTTCCTTCTGTTCTTTCTTTCTTTCTTTCTTTCCTTCTTTCTTTCTTTCTTTCTTCGATTGCTTCAGGTATTTCATGTCTTTCTTTCTTTCTTTGTTTTTGTTCCTCTTTCTTTCTTTCTTTCTGTTCTTTCATTCCTTCTGTTCTTTCTTTCTTTCTTTCTTTCTTTCTTTCTTTCTTTCGTTATTTCATTATTTACTTTATTTCCATATTTCTTCGATTCATTTGTTTATTTAATTTCTTTCTTTTCTTTCTTTTCTTTCTTTCTTTTTTCTCTTTCTTTCTTCCATTCATTATCTTAAGTCATTCTTTCCTTCCTTCCGTTTTTTCTTTCTCAATCCCACAATCACTCTGCATTACAAGTATTACATAAGTTGTTCTGTATGAACAATTCTCATCGAAAATAATGGAGCCATAGTCAAAACGATAATTATTTCTGACCTGCATGCAATCTTCTTTGCTCAAATTGTTTTAAATCTTTTTTCCAAAAACTTAGCGATCCTCTGGGATTATTTTGTGTCAAAAAGACCTTGTAAACCTAAAACGCCCTTTTATTTATCGCATGAATATATATATATATATATATATATATATATATATATATATATGTATGTATAATTTCAACTTCAACGTACTTTATTTTAAATTTATTTTTATTTTCCCAAAGTTTAATAAAAATTAATATTAAAACAACACGAAAGTACATGAATATGAAATACGAAAAACATGTAGATGAATAAGAATCTTCTTTTTAATAAAAAAATATATTAATATGAATTGGAATTTTTTTATTCAGAGAAACTGAATAAAAATTATAAGACCAATAAATACAACCCGTATACATAAAAATAATACTGAAGAAAACCTCAAAATATCCGTTTATTAATATATCCGAATGAATTGAAATAAGACAACCATAAAAAAAAAACATAAAAGTATAAAAAAAAAGCATCATATTTAGAAAATACGTATAAAATACCATCACCCTTAGAATATGTTAAAATAAAATGAAACCAGAAAACTAAGTGATAAATAAAGTATCTCTAATTAAATAACCAAGAATATGTATAATTAAGATAGAGAATTTCAAAAAAATAAATAAATAAATAAAAATAATAATTATGAAAACGGTAATTTTTTTTTTCTCCAAAGGGTTTTTTGAGATTTTTACGAAGCGAACAGTAACCTATTAGGTTGGTGCAAAAATAATGTCGGTTTCTGACGTATTTTTTAACGTCAGAAACAGGCATTATTTTTGCACCGATCTAATATAAAAAAAAATGCCGAATGTATTGTCATTTAAATTTTGGGGTGTTTATCAATCGATAATTTTCCACATCCCCAAGTAGTTGAAGCGAGTTCAAGTGGAGATTATTCAAGATGAAAGAGTGTGAAGAAAAAGAACGATGATTTTTTTTTTCTTTTACTATCGTGACACTTTGTATATATGCAAATATCCAGAGAAAAGTTTAAGGTGACTTCATCAAAATTCGGTTTTATCAAGAGACAAAAATTGAATATTAAAGTAGATTTCTTCAATTATTTAAAAAAATTAAAGACATTTTTTATTTCCTTATTCTTGCATTAGTTTCTTTCATTATTCTATGATGTTTTCTTTCTTTTTTTTTTTCTTTTTTCTTCATTTCTTGCTATCTTACTGTCTTTTCGTCTTTCTTTTGTTTCTTTTCATCATTTTCTTTTCATTGTTTCTTTCTTTGTTTTTTTCTTTCTTACACTTCACTGTATTTCATCATTTCATTATTATTTGATTTCTTTCACTGTCTTATTTCTTACGTTTCTTCTTTCTTTCATTTTTTCTTGCTTCTTTACATTGTTTAATTTTTTCTTTCATTGTTTTCTTCCGTCTTTATTTCATTGTTTCATTCTTGCTTACATTTTTCTTTCTTTCTTTCTTTCTTTTTTTATTGTTCCTTGTTTGCTTCTATCTTTCTTTTATTGTTCTTTGTTTGCTTCTATCTTTCTTTTATTGTTTTCTCCTTTCATTTTTATTCTTTATTTAATAGGTTTCTTTTTTTATTTATTTCTTTGTTTTCTTCTTTCGTTTTGTATTCTTTTGTTCTTCATATCATTGTTTTTTTTCTTTGTTTTCGTCTTGCTTTCATTGGTTTTTTCTTTCTTTCATTGAATGTTCTTTATCTTCTTCATTTTTTCCTTGTTTTATTCTTTTTCTTTCATTGTTCTTGCGTTCATTAGTTTCTACTTTCTTTCATTAATTGTTCTTTTTTCATTGTTTGTTTCTTTCATTGTTTTCTTTTTCATTGCTTTCTTCTTCCTTCTATCTTTCATTGAATGTCCTTTTATGCTTCTTTTATTCTCTTAGTTTTCTTCTTCCTAACATTCATTCATTCTTTCTTTGCTTTATTCTTTCTTTCATTGATTTGTTCTCTTTTTCTTTCTTCCTTTCCACCTTTCTTTCTTTCTTTCTTTCTTTCTTTCTTTGTCATTATCTTTTTTACTTCTTTCTTGATTATTCTGTTACATTTTTCTATCTTCTTTGTCCCAGAACAATTTTCCTGTAGAGATGGAAATTATATTTACCGATTTTAACCCCCTGAAGTATTTTCGCAACCAGAACCAGTATATCCATTTTCCTGATATCAATCTATGACGAATCCTTTATTATCATATGAAAAGAACTGCTGAAAAATTCTCGACCAGATTCATAAAATACGACCATCGCATTTTCTTTCGGAAATGGGCTTTTCAGAAAAATCCTAATAAAATAAAAGAATAACATCAAAGCTTTATATATTCTTTCTCTTTAATGCCACTGCTGCAAAGAAGGACATCATATTTATCTCCCTTGCAATGGCAATGCCCGGTGGCAGTGTCTCGCAAAGGAAATGACGGATTGTTCGAATTAATAAAGTAAAGTAAGAATAATCTCTATGAACTTACCGAAAGACCAAAATGAAACATTGTTGGATTTGTTGTTTTTTTTATTTTTTTTTTACTGTTTATCATCTATTCCTGTGTCTTCTATCAACACTGCGTCATCTGTATATCTTATATTATTAAGATTGTGGCCGCCAATAAAGAATCCTCCAAAAAGTATATTCATCTGTAGTCGACAAATCTTGTCCATTTATTTGTGGAAGCCATATCTATATCTATACTGTTCGAGTTATAAGATGTTTAGAAGACAGTTATATGGAAATTAACGCTTTTCATATGTGTACAAACGTTGCTGATGCCAGAGTAGTCCGTTTTGTTTTTTGATTGAAGAACGACATAAACAATCCCAGGCCTCTTTCTGACTTGCTGTTTTTCCCACAGATATACACATGGACGCAAGCATGAACACAAAAAAGTGTTCGCAAAAAATATGAACACAATTGGCATTAATCAAGTTTGTCGACTCAGGCCGCCTCTTCCAATCTCCTCCTCTTCTATGTGACGCGTCCCTTCGGGATGTATCTAGTCATGACTCTCCAACATTTCCTTCCCATTGTAGCTCTTAGTAAATTTGTCTTTTTGATCTCACTCCCAAACTCTGTTCTGCCAAACTAGCTGGTTAAGTAGCCTATGCCTGGTTTTCCTCTCTCTGTTGACTTCGATGTGTCCTGTGGTTGTCAAATTTTCTTATTTAATTATAAGGATGCAATTTTGGTAACCGTTTAGGTTTTTGCTGCAAGCGAGACAACTTTATTTATTTCCCTTGGATTGAGGAGACATGTTGACAGTGACTTTGCTATGAAAATGGTGCAGTGGTAAAATGAACAATGTAAAGAATACTAAAAACAAATCTAAGAAACAAACATTTTAAATTAATGACCAACAAAAACACACATAAACAACTAAAGACGTCAAAAAGAAAATTGCTGGACATCCAGAATTAATCGATAAAAAATGAATTGAAATGAATGCTGACTTAATGACATAAAACAAATACGTCTGTATGTCTTTGCAGCTAAGAGAAAAAAGTGATTTTATAAATTGTTCTATTTTCTTGGACACCAGTGTTCACGTCTTTTGTTTAATGATAGAAAACAAACAAAAAGAAAGAAAAAAACTTCCATATTCAATGTTATATTTAATTTAACGACATTGACGAAAAGAAAGGCGTCTGTACACCGTGAACTTCCCCTTGCCTATTGAATACTTTCGCATGACTAATATGATTTGCGAAGTTTTATCAGATTAAAAAGGAAACAAATAACCCCCTTTGATCAGCAAGATACATTTTCCAACGTAAATGCTTAATTTATTATCAAATAAATTTAAAAAAGTCTCACAGAAGTAGGGAGCAGTTAAAAAAAACAGCACATATCTAAACCTTGAATAAAAATGGTAGAAGCAAGCTCTGGTGTAGGTAGAACGTTTTGGTCAGTTTGAAATTAGAGACTGAATTTGTCAAAAACGGTTTAAGAGTTATTCGAAAGTGCCTATCCTAAAAGTCTGTAGTATAATGAACAACAAACATGTCTTATATCTGTTGTTTAGCCCTTTCTTCTGTGGTTATCTAATGCGAGGGTTTGGATTCACTCATATGTCGCATTCTTCTCTCTGCCATCTTCCGACCGTCTTACTCTCTTCTCTCGGCCGGGTGATTGCTATTTGTCTTGTTCGGGGGTATAATGAAAACTTCAACAATTTTAACCTACTACTTTATTAAACAAGTCGACGTGTACATTATTAAGTAGCTAGTGAGATCGCTATCCCACCACACTGGGGATCAGTTTCCACACACAAAATTAACACGTCTGCATTCTTCGACACGTAAAACATAACTCCTTGAAAACACTTTCTAACTCTCTAAAATTCCCACGTTCGACTCAGCCAATCAAAATCGACATCCCTATTTTGTCTACCATTTGACAAATGTAAACCATAAAAAGTTATGAGCCGAATACACTGCCGATAAAAAAAATAATAATAGTCTGAAATTATTATTTAAGATATCGAACTCGATTTAGAAATTTGACAATTAAAGTTTGGTTTTATACAATTTAGGTAACTAAGTCTGAACTTGCGTTCAATTGGGAAAGGTTAATTCGAGGAAACTAGAGAGCCAACAATGAAAAAAATCCTTTAAGTCGCTTAAGACTTAAAATAAACTGAATTTTTTTTAAACATTTATTTATAAAATATTACAATTATTACAGTAGTTAATGGTGGACTGTGCAGCAAATAAATGCTGTTCTTGTACCGCAGGATCCACAACATGCAGATGATAAATAACAAAATTATGACAGTATCCACGGGATTGATTTCCTTGATTCAACTATACGCAACCCTGTCGTCTAATACAGCATGGCCACCAGGTTGAATATACTGCCAATGGTCATTTTCAGATTCTCTGCCAGGATAATCTGGCACCTAAAATAAGAAATACTTTTCCGAACCCTGCCCCACATCACCGAACAGCCAGGGCGCCATTTGAGTACGGCTATATGTACGATGGAAAACAGAAAAAAATAATGATATAAAATAACAATTTATTTTACGCCGTTTAAATGAAACTGATATTTGACAGATTGTTTTACGCCGCTTATGTGAATGATTAAACAACCCCCACCTTTCACAAAATAAAAGAAAGAAATCAGAAAACGCAAAGGGTATTTTTATAACTTGTATCTTCAGGACATAATCGATGATGGATCTCCACAGGTTCTTTTTTCATTAGGGGAGAATTTACGTGCTATCTTGTGAACTGATTTTTCCTAGACTTTTAAATGATTTCATTTTGAGATTTTCTTCTTCGCGTTGGGTGGCCACGCAAGGCTAAAGATCCCCGTATATAGTGTTAGTTAATTGCCGTAATTCTCCATTCAACCATAATACACACTCGTAAAAAATGTGCTGAAAGTGTGGGAAAATGCTTCTACTCATGCATAATACGCACCACTTATTTAGTAATCAAACCTTATAAATTGTACCCCTCCAATTTCATTACGGCCAGTGTTTCCTACACTTAATTAAAAAAATAATTTTAAACAGAATAAAATTATTCTAATTTAGTTTTATGATAATCCTTATTTTATTTTACGGCTATTTTTAAAGATTTTTTGTAGCTGAACATAATACGCATCACTAATTTTGCTTATAATTTTTAGAAAAAAAAGCGTATTATAGATGGCGGATTATAGTTATATTATGTTGGTGCAAAAATAATGACGTAATAATGTCGTTTTTTGACGTATTTTTTAACGTCAAAAAACGACATTATTACGTCATTATTTTTGCACCAACCCAATAGGGATAGACTGAACTTGTTTATGCTATTTCAAAGACCGTTTGTGCAAAAGCAAGCATAAAAGACTTGGCCTGACTTTGGACTCTTCACTGTTCATGATGATAAAAGTTACGCTATACGCACGTCCTTTGGTTACTTAATACAAAAAAACAACAACAGCAAAAAACAACAGAACATTGCGTGAATATATGGAAAATATAAACTTATATGGGTAATATTTTAGAAAAAGAAAATATCTATAAATCCAACAAAAATGGTATAGGAAAATAAACGAAGTAATGTGTCATGATTAATGATGGGCTTCAAGGGATTCGCAACAAATTATTTGCTTAAATTACACAAATTTGCAGAAAGAGTTCTTAAAATTAAGAACGTTAGACTTTTATATTCACGGACTTAAAAATTAAATTAAATTAAAATAAAAATAAACCCATAAAAAAGATTAGTTATTTTAGTAAAGCCTAATAAGAATATGAAACTAAATGCATACTTAAAATTATTGTTTATTGTCTTCTGGACTACGTCAAGTCTTACTGCAACATCACGTTGAAACACCGGTTCCTGTACGGTCACTGAAATTAAGAAGCTTTGAGCTTCGACAGTACCTAGATAGGTGACAGCTTGGGAAAACCAAGCGCTGTAAGCTTGGATGATATTGGAATATAAAGCTTCGTTAAATAATAGTAATATCTTTCTTGATCAGGTAAAATGAAAGCCTGTTCTTTCTGTACATATGCCGTTTTGTTGCTTGATATTGGTTAGTTAATGATGATATCTAAATGTTACGAACAAGTTTAATGCCTTCAACTACAGATAAAATGTATTGTTGGTAATTTTGCTATAAAATATCTTGTTGGTAATTCTGCTCTAAAATGTATTGTTGGTAATTCTCCTATAAAATGTCTTGTTGGTAATTCTGCTATAAAATGTCTTGTTGGTAATTCTGCTATAAAATGTATTGCTGGTAATTCTCCTATAAAATGTCTTGTTGGTAATTCTCCTATAATATGTTTTGTTGGTAATTCTGCTATAAAATGTCTTGTTGGTAATTCTACGATAAAACGATTTGCTGACATGTTTTTTTTTACTATAAAACGTATTTTTATATTTTCACGGTGATTTTTCTTGTTTGGGGGTTCACTATTTGCCATTAGATGGAACCCTAATAAGTGCTACTACCAAGGGTCAGGATGGACCTGGGAACAACAACAATTACGAGGTGGTTCCACGCTCCACAAAAGCTCTAATCTACCGATCGGAAGCCCTGCCTGTGAAGATGTAAACAGAAAGCAGCCATTTTGTATGAAATTTGCTGAATTTTGAACACTCAAATTAACAGCCACTTTACAAAATTGAAAAAAAAAATGAAATGGTTCTTGGTGACGATTTGTCAGGTAGAGAGAAATGGTCTTTAACTTCACAGTTTACCAAAAAGCAAAAGAACGATCGAAATGATTCAACGTTATATGGCCGTAAGCTATTGAGAGTCAGTGGTTAATAAAATTGAAAACTTGTTTAAATGCAGTCTAATTGATACAATATTGGAAAATGTGATATTTCTACAACATATTAGACAAGACCCTCTTATTAGGCAAATTTATATGAATAGATGATGGAATGGGGTATATAAAAGAAAGGTAAAAAGACAAAGATTGCTAAGAGCTACAAATAATAGGAAGCCGTGGAGAGCCCTGATTGCTGACGTCCAGAAGGAAAGCAGAACGAAGAAGAGGAGTAATCGTTTGAGATACAGTGTATAAAATAAGTTATGGTAATAAAATGTTGATTTATTGATTTGTTTGTTTAACGGCATATCAACTCATTATGGGTCATTTAATGCTGATATGTATCGAAAACCAGCAGTAGAGCCAGGTGTTGCCCGGGGATGTAACAGTAAGAGATAGATCAATTATCGGCCATCATAAAGACTGAAAAATAAAATTGACAAAGATTATTGTTAAGGCTGACGGACACGCATGTCTTAATTAGTTTTTTTTTTTTTACGAATTGGTCAAACTCAAACAAAAACATTGTTTTCAGTCGTTATGAGTCTACTGATTGAATAGATTTTTTCAATTTTATTATAAACAATTGTCTTGTAAATTGATTTTTTTAAAGCATTCTGAATGTAAAAATAAAGAAAAAAGTGTCCAAGACAATAAGAAACACTACCTGCCAAAAAAAAAAAATGAAATTTTCTTCAAATCGGTTGAAAAATGTAGGAAATCCCATCCCATATATAAACGAAGACACATTGGGCATTTCGGCGTGGTGTAATGGTTAGCAAGCTTGTCTCACTAGATCAGTTACAACTGAAAAGTGAGTTCGATCCTCACTAGATGCCCCATAATTTCGGCCTTGTGCCACATCTAAGCTACGCTTGGAAAATAACTATAAACGAACACACACCCACACAAACAACCTGGGTTTTATAATAAGTATAACTCGATATGAGTTGTCCGCCTTTCATTATCGAAACAGCGATGCCTCTTAATCGTGTTTTCAAATTGATTTCGTGCAAAACCAATTGTGTTTTTCCAATTTTTGCCACTGTCAGAACCACCGCAAGGTAACTTTACGTAGTATTGTGAAGTTTTGTTGAAATCGGTTGAAAAATGTAGGAAATCCGATCCAATAAATAAACGAACAGACTCACACACACAACCTGGGTTTTATAATAAGTATGATTTTGAACACATTTTTAAGGCTTCAGCTAAATATATTTTGAACGCAATGGTATACCTTCCACTAGTAATAAAATGTATTCTTGGTCATTTTACTATTTGTATTGGTCGTAATTCTAATCTAAGTTGTATTCCTGGTCATTTTACTTTGAAGTTTTATTGTAGGTTATTATACTATAATGTTGTATTGTACTATTTTTCATATGGATATGTATCATTGATAATTTTACTATAAATATGTATTGTTGGTATTCTTTCATGTATCAATATGTATTGCTGGTATATTTACTATAGAAATGTAATTTTATACTTTCATAGGGTTTCAGATTTTTTCCCAGACCTGGGAATCTAACAGGTGCTACTACCCCGTGTTAAGGTAGACCCGAGAACAACAGCAATTACGAGGTGGTTCCACGTTCCTTAGGACCTCCACTCCCCCGATCAGCGGCATTACTGACGGGTGTAAAGTAACGTCATATCCAGGACTGGCTGATAGTAGAAACAAGGAAAAGGCAGTAAAAAACAAAGGGGATAAAGTTGAAGAGTCGAGAATGTAAACTGATGCCCGCGACCCGAGGTCATTTTGTCAACGTCGAGATAGCTTCTCTTCAACAAATATCAATTTGCTAGTAAAACTGAAGGAAAACCTAGTTTCGTTATTCAGGGGTCGATAATTGACCCTTGGAACATGTTCGATGCTATATCTCTATGTATTGTCTTCCATTTTAGAACCTTGAATGCCTCTCTCTTCATCTTTAACTGCGACTGTCTCTACATTATCGCAGACGTCTCATGATTCATTTTTCCATCACAACAGACATCGCGATAGTATGCGGACGGATCATATAAGGCAAAAAGCGGAATTCAGTTTCACATTCAGATAAAATCTTTTTCAGCTCATTCGACTTCGTGGGTACATCTAACGGGGATATATTCTGTAACCTGAGGATAAAGTCGAACTCAAAAATGAACTGTTATAGGAGGAGAAATAAAAAAAAATCAAAATTGAAGAAAGAAAAGGGAAATAAAAGAACAAAGTGGAAGAAGAAAAAGAAGAAGAAGAAGAAGAAGAAGAGAATACAGCATAAGTTTAATAAATAACAAAGAATAGCAATACATTAAACGAATAATTAGTAAAGTAAATAAGAATGAGGAAGAAGTTAAAAAATAGAAAATAAAATTATGCGAAAAGAAAGCATGAAAGAAGAAATAAATATAAATAAATGTATTACTGTCGTTTTCTCACATAGTAACATATGTGAGAAAACGACATTAGAAAAATTCAGACAAAACTGACAAATAAATGAATAAAAATTAAAAAAAGAACAATTAAACAAACAAAAATAAAAAGAGAAAGCAAGATAGAGAATAAAGAAAGAAGAAATAAAAGGATGAAAATGAAAAATCGAGAAAAGGAGAAGAAATGAATGAAAAAGAAGGAAAGGAAAAAATGTAATGGCGTATAACTGAAGATACGTAACGAGAAGAAAGAAGATAGACAAAAAGTTAGCTTTCTTTCCATCTTTTTTTTTATATAATTATGGAACAAAAACAAAGATGAAATTAAAAAAAACAAACAAATCAATAAAGAGAAAGAAAGAAAAAGTTTAAAAGAAAGGTAGTGAAAAGAGATGAAAAAGACGGAAAGAAGTTAGAAGGAAAAAAAATACTGAAAGTAGAGAAAAGCGAAATAGCATAAAATATGAAAATTAAAATAAAACAATAAAAGAAAAAAAGAAGACAGGCATTTAAAACAAAGTAACAAAAAAGAAGAAAGGGAATGAAAGAAAATAAACAAGAATTTAGAAAAAATAAAGATGAAAAACATAAGAAGAAAATTAGAGTGAAAAAGAAAAAAAAAGAGTAAATAGAAAGAAAAATGAAATAAGAAAAGAAAATATCAAAAAAGGAGGTCGAAAGAAAGAAAAATAAAGAAAAAAAGTAGAAAAAGAAAAAGAAAGCAGGAATTTAAAACAAATGATAATCAGTGAAAGAAAAAAAGACTATGTACAAAAAAAGAAGTTTAAAAGAAATAACAAAAAAGTAAAAGAAGTCAAAAAGCAGAAAGACAGAATGAAGTAGAGAAAGTAAAGAAAGAAGACATTTTAAAAAACTAAAAAAAAGAATGAAAAAGTTTCAAAGAAAGTAACAAAGAAAAAAAGAACAAAAGACAAATGCAGAAGAAACAGAAAAAGGGGCAAAAAAAATTAATATAAATAATTAAATGATAAAAGATATGGAAATCGAAAACGAAGAAAAACGCTAAAGAAGGGATAATTCATCTCCAAACTCGCAATATATATATATATATATATATATATATATATATATATATATATATATATATAATTATTTATTTAAAAATATGATTCCAACACGCTACATAAGAGCCGAAAACTTCAAAATAATATTTGAATTAACTTGAGTTAAAGTAGGCTCTGTTCCATCTTCAAGCGAAATTTTTACATTACATATGTAATTACACACACACACACACACACATATATATATATATATATATATATATATATATATTTCAAAACCCATGCCAAATTCACTATAATTGAGAGCAGAAAGAAAGATTTTAGAGTTCCATGAAAATAAGTGGATACAACGTTTAAAAACACACTATCCACGCGGGCTAAACCATAAATTTAACAATATAGATAGTATTAATATATAAACCTACAAATCAAAACCTATCCACATTTCTCACCCACAAAAAACAGACATGCTTACGGAGATGTTGAGGCCACACACTTATCCACACACCCACAAGAATATACACACTTACACACATCATACTCACTCACACCGAAATGAGCCAAATGATAACACACACCCACAGCAATATACACGCTTACACATATCATACTCACTCATTCCCTAAGAACCAAATAACACACACACACACTTAACCAGGGGAATTCAGAGCAGTATGGATCAATCCAGCTCTTATCTCAAATAACAACTTAAAAGAGACTGTTTGACCAACACAAGAAATGTTAAAAGATTTATGTTAAAAAGAAAAAAAAAGAAAAAAAAAAAATGAAAACTACAGACAAAAGTTCATTTTCTCCATCAAGACATTCATTTCTGTAGTTCACTGCGACCAGCAAGCAGAAATATTTCTTCTCCTGATGATGGCCATTTTGGCCGAAACTAGTCGAAGAATCTAAATGAAATAATAATAATAAAAACGAAAGAATATGAATCTGCAACACAGTGTGTGTTTTTATTGTTCAAAATATATACATACATACATACATATATATATATATATATATATATATATATATATATATATATATATATATATATATATGTAAAAGAACGAAGAACGAAAAACGTTCAAAACATTAATTTAAAACAGCGCTCAATACAAAAGTAGAGCAATAAATATTTATTTATTATGCATTGTTACATTAGAACATGTACATACCCATACTTTTGTTTCAACGTTAACATTTTTTTTGTAGTGGGTATATATTTGCGCAAATGTAACAGTACATAATATATATATATATATATATATATATATATATATATATATATATATATATATATATATATATATATATATATATATAAGTAAGAAACAAGAAATCAATGAAAAAGCAAATAAAGCAGAAATGGTGGAAAATAAGGAAGAAATAAAAAAATAAGCAAGGAAAGAAGAAAGAAAGATTAAAGAAAAAAGGAAGGAAGGACAGAAATAACTAATGAGAGGACAAATTAAAATCAACAGGTAAATAACTGAGAAGTTTAGTGAAGAAGAGAGTCAGATAAAGATGGAGAGGCTAGAGTAAGGAGCTGTTGGAGTAACGAGGGAAATGTTGCGGAAAGAGGCAAAGAGAAAATGGAGAGATGCAGAGAAGTGAAAAGCGGATAGAAAAATGAAAGTTCTTTGTTAGAACGAGCGTTTGATCTTTTGATTTGCGCTCATTAAAATGGCGTTCAACGTTTTTTTTTTGTTTTTTTTTTTGTCAATGGACCGGCAGAAATTTATGCTGCATTGAATTTTCAAATGTCAATTTCGCGCAGAGATAGGAAACAACAGCGAATATCTGGAGTTAAGTGACAAGGTGTTATGATTTGCTCCATACGTCCCACTAAGAAGAGGGGAAAAAATACACGAAAGCAACAAGAAAAAAATAAATAAACGAAAAATTTCGCACCACGCAATAGCGCCACCTTCCGGTAATATTCCTAATAGTAATAACGTTACCATCAATACAAAAGACAAAATTAAAATCTTAAATTTATTATCATAAATATTCATCTTTATTATTCAATATATTTCATCTTTGAATATATAACGTGAACTATTAAATTTAGCAGTACAAATAAAACAGGAATATAAAACTTAACACCATTAATGGTGGAAAAGAGATGCTGATCGCTGTTCATCTTTTTGCAGTGCAGAAAACAACAGGATTAAAGATGAGAATTCGTATTTCGATATAGATGGCTTCAGATCCTTTAAGCAATGTTTCCCTCAAGAAAGACATGAACGCATTTCTTCCTGATCCCTGTTATGTGAAGCTGCTTGACAGAGAAAGCGATTCGGGGTTTGGAAACTACCTCGCTCTCTTTCTCTCACTCTCTTTGCTATATATATATATATATATATATATATATATATATATATATATATATATATATGAAGAAAATATACGGAAAAAACAAACAAAAATCCTTATATGCAGTAATGCTGTTTTAATGTTAATATGTCAACGTCGGACGTTTCGGTCTAATAAACCATCTTCAGAACATATTCATAAAATATAATTGACATTATCAATTGAACATGACAAAGACGATGGACACAAGAACAAGACTTATCCAAACAGATATCTTGTTCTTGTGTCCATCGTCTTTGTCATGTTCAATTGATGTTAATTATATATTATATTTTATTCTTCATTCTGTCGGATCTATATCCATATATTTGCTTACATATATATATATATATATAGAGAGAGAGAGAGAGACAGACAGACAGACAGACAGACAGAGACGGCGAAAGAAGGACTGAAAGAGAAACAAAGAAAGTGAGACAGGGTGCGAGAAAGTCAAAAGAGGGTGAGTGAAAAAGAGAGCGGAAATGAATGTAAGATAGGGGGTAGAGAGAGAAAGCAAAGATAGACAAAAGAAAAGAAAGAGGGAAAAGACAAAGAATCTGAGAAATAGAAATGGAGAGAATAAGAAGAACAAGGAGAGAGAAAAATACAGAGCAAGTGCGAGCGAAAGACAAATAAAGGAAGGAGAGAGAGAATGAAATTGAGAGGAGAGTGAGGGAAAGACAGAAAATTAGGGCGTGTGAGAAAGAGAATGAAATGGAGAGAGAAATAGAGAACGAGAAAAATGACAAGACTTGACTGACGGGGAGAGAGAGAGAGAGAGAGAGAGAGAGAGAGAGAGAGAGAGAGAGAGAGAGAGAGAGAGAACAGGCATGATAGAAGGCAGAGAAAACAAGAGAAAGAGAACTTTGAGATAGAGAGAGATGATATATATATATATATATATATATATATATATATATATATATATATATATATATATATATAAGGTAGGATGTGTGTGTGTGTAACGAATGCACGGCCGCAATTTTCAACAGATTTGCAAAATTTACATGCACATGCTCCAAGTTAGCGGGAAGGCCAAGACTGACTTTGTATTTCCCAACTCCCATCGATAGTGGAAATAATCGATTTTTTCATGCTTCTACGGCAGTTTTCATGTAGTTTGCGGCAATTTTCTACTGGCCAGAGTGAGAGCCTATAGCTGGCTGCCGCGAATAGGCAGGAAGATTCTACTGGCCAGCGTGAGAGCCAACAGCTGACTGACACGAATGTTAACTAGCATGCTAGCATGCAAAAAAAAAAAAAATCGATAGCTGCATTCGTTACAAGTGGGGAAAATTTAAATCTGCATGGCACTTTACTCCAACTGGCTCATTCGCTTGCTTAAACTCAACGTTGATTCTGATTCCGCAGAACTGGGTTAGACGTGAAAAAGTATTTCTTGTTAACATTCTTTTTTTGTTCGGTTATTCCAGTTACGAGTCCTTTTTTAAAGCTGATCGTTTTGTGTTCATTTTGCTTAGTTCTTTTTTCGTAACAGATTTAATGTTTAGTATAAAGCTTAGAAAAAATTCGCAGTGTGAGATAGGCAAGAAGTAAGGCATGTAGCAACATCAGCACGGCAAAGACAAAGGGATCTCTCTTAAAGGCAATGAAGGGCAAAATATTTTAAGTCAAGTGATAGCGATTGCTGTATGAGTCGTGCGATGTTTGAATCAAGCACGGACAACGCCGGGCCATGATGCTAGCATATATATATATATATATATAACGGAATAGATAAAAAGAGGAAGAAAGTGGTGGAAATAAAGAGAGGGGAAAAGCATTTCATTGATTATAAATTACTAGAATCTGTAAAAAATATAATGACAGTTTTATTGTAATTACAAAAGATTTAATATTAGAATCACTCAAAAGAAAGCAAAGTAAACTCACTTAGGTGGGCAATTAATTTACTGGCCCAGCAACATATGAATGTTTGCAGCATTTTCTTCAAAGAAAGTAATTATATGGCAGCTTCTGCTTTCTACGTGTTCCTGGCAAGATCTCTCTCAGGAAATTTCAGTGTCTAAAGTGGATGACAAGAAATTTCGAGAAGTTTCTTTTGCTCGGAATTGTTTGGCGAGAAATATCGCTGGTAATTTATTTGCTCAGAAGACAATATGCCAGGAAAAATGTTTGTTTTGTTTCGAAACTACTGACGAGATATCTCGCAGGAAATTTGTTTGCTCTTGAAGCGGATAACGAGAAATCATTCGGTTATTTTTTATCTAGAATCAGATGACGAAACATCTTGCGAAAAACATTTATTCTATTTTTTTATTTTGTTTTTTTTTGGGGGGGGGGTTGCAGTGAGTGGAATTACGATAATATATTCCAATTTCATGGTAACACAATTGACATGCAGATGGTGTAATTGTTAACGCCTCGGAATGAGAAATCTGAGAGCAAGTTTCGAATTCTAGCCGAGTTTGTTACATTCTCTTTCGCAAAAATCCCCCTGAGAAATATATATATCCCTGACTTCTCCGTTAGTTATGGGTTAAATAGCAGGGTAAACTGGGTTCTCTACTCGTAGTGACAACCAATCTGAGAGAAGGAAAAATCTAAATTCCTAACCACATGGCGCTGCACATGCTACGTAATCATGGACAAGATCTTGGAATTCAAAATTACTAGAAAATCAAGATCTACCATTGCATCGATCTATTATTATTTATCTATTTAGTCATCATGATCAATAATTTATTATTATTATTATTATTATTATTATTATTATTATTATTATTATTATTATTATTATTATTTCCTTTGATTTCTGGCGTGTACACATTTCTTTCCGGGTCCCGTCCAGAGACCTAAGGTTAGAAATGGAATCATGGCACTTTCCATTGACTATGTATATATATATAAATATATATATATATATGTTACATAAAGCCCTTCGTAAAGTGTGGGCTGTACTTGTGAGAACATTTTTGTATTTCTTTGAGGCATGGTCTTCCAGGAATCCCTTAAATTAATCTACTGTAATTTTTCCAACCAATCCTAGGGTTCTAACTACAACAGGGATTGTTGATGTTCCTATGTGTCACATTTATTATTATTATTATTATTATTATTGTAATACGAAGCGTGTTCGCTTATTGACATCGTAGTATACCTTATCTTACATAATATATATATCAAATATGCTGAGAACGTCTGGTAAAGGCAGTAGTATAATTAGCCGTCTCCAAACATGGTACTTTGGGCACTCATTAACCGAGTGGTTTTACTATAGATGTAAATCTATAACATCTTTTTTATGTTTTTCAAAAAATGATATTTCTTAAGTTCACTTTTATCACTCTTTCTGGCACTAAATGGAGTTTCCTTTCAGACTTTTTTGGCAGTGTGAAGATTTAACAGCGTAAATATACTGCTATCCCTTCTAGTAATGTATGCTGCTAATTTTTGCTGTGGCTGCTGTCGGTGGTCTTCCTGGGATTTGAGGTTTTGATTATTTAATAAAGGTCTTTTTGAATCGGAAGTGCCAGTCTATAGAATCTGATGAAGGATAGTCAGATTCATTTCTTTGAAGCCTTTTTTAATCATTGATCTTGACGAATGGTTGTATATGGAAAACAGTTTAGACACATCTGAATAGGTTGGACGCCATGCCTGGCATTCATATGAAAATCTTGATCTAACGATGTTATTTAAGAACATGACTGGTTTAAATTCCGTTACTGAGAAAGAGCACTTAATGAAAACGCCATCCACAACGCTTCGTCTTGTGACATAATTTTAAAAACATGACATGCAATCTAGTGTTTAATATTCTGATATGGTGTTACACATTTGAATGTAATTTGCTTGAATTCAACAGCGGTCTAACAGATTTCATGAAGTACCTATTTTAAATGTCAGCTTTGTATTCATGAAGCAAGTCATTGTGTTTGAATGTAAAGAATGTAAATTATATTTATCTAATACGTATAACAATATTAAACATATCTGCCGTTCTCATATGAAAAGTAATAATAGCTATACGTTGCGCATGCGAAGATAGGAGAGCTTAAAAAAACATGGCGGAGGATATATATTAGGAAAACTGGAGCAGGTTTAAAGCGGCAGAAACGGAAAGAGAAAGAAAGGACTGTAAAAGAAAGAAGGAAGAAAAGGAAGAATGATTACAAATGACGAAAGACAAGGGAATTGAAAAGGAAGAATGAAAATATAGAAATCAATTGGTAAATAATTAACAAAGAAATGATTATAAGAGAGAGAGAGAGAGAGAGAGAGAGAGAGAGAGAGAGTGAAGAAGAAGAAGAAAAGAGAATTGAAAGGTTTATAAAAGAAAGAAAGGAAGAAAGAAAGAAAGAAAGGATTATTACAAAGGAAGGCAAGTATTATAAAACCAAGGAAGAAAAGATAAAGAAATGATTGCAAAAGAAAGAAAGGAACGTGAAGGGATACATTAGAGAAGGAAATATGTTGTAAATGAAAAAAAGGGTGAAAGAAAGACAATATCACTGCGAAAAAGCAACGAGAAATGATTATAAAAAGATCCACAAATCAAAGGAAATCAGAAAACCTTAAAAATAAAGAAAGAAAACATTGAAAAAGACAGAGAGAAAAAAACGATTACCACAACGAAAGCAAGGATTATAAAAGAAAGAAAAGATAAAAATGATTATAAAAGTAAAAAAAAAGATCAATAAAGAAAGGAATGAGAAATAAAGCATTGGAGAAAAAAGAATGAATTTGTCTTGAAAGAAAGACAGAAAGAAAGAAAGGAAGGAAGAAAGAAAGAAAATATGAAAAAGGATAGGGAAGGTAATAATAAAAAGATCGCGAAATCGATATAAGAAACCATTAAAATAAAGAAAATACCATGAAAGAAAGAAAGAAAGTGAAAATGAAGGGATTATCGAAAGGATTATAAAAAAAGAAAGAGCGAAAGAAAAGAGCAAGGAAGCATTAAAAAAGAATGGGCGTTTCTTAAAAACAAAAGATAGAAATAAAAGGATAAAAGTAGCATTAAAGAAGGAAGAACGAATGTGTCATAAAAAAGAAAGAAAGAATGAAAGAAAGAAAGAGAAAGGAAGTATTAGAGAAAGAATGTGTATTAAATATAGAAAGAAAGAAAGAAAGAAAGAAGAGATGAGAAGAGAAGAGAAGAGAAAGGAAGAAAATGAATGTTTCTTAAAAGTAAAGAGGAAAGAAGTAAATAAATAAATAGAAAGGGATATTAGGAAAAACAAGTAAAAAATGAATGAGCTTCGCACCGAGTGATACTTTTGACTCTGTAATTTACATTCTTGTATGTATTAACTCTTCTGATCACATTTATTACTATTTCCACAGACTCCACGAATCTATCCACGATATCTACGGCTGTTGCCATCATCATAAACAATTCTCTCCCAAACTAAGATCAACTGTGCTCTTTCCACATAAACTTTTGCCTTTCTGTTAATTACAAATGTGCTGATACTTGAGCCAGGTTGAATTAACTTCTGATCTTTACATGTACTGAGGATTTTTAAGTGTTTGGACATTCAGACAGCTCCTCGTGGAAATTCTCTTTTCCTTTCCCCCCACTCCTTTATTATGTATTTGTCTGAATTTCTATGGCCAAATTCTTTACTGTTACGCACTCTCGCATCAATATTCTGAGAAGTTTTACCGAACGCGACAGACACGTTAGGGAAATCAGGACGCACTAGGACTGAAACGGTCTTAGGAAAAAAAAAAAAAAAAAAAAAACGGAGACAGTGGTTCGAATGAATCAATATTTAACACCATCACCTCGTAAAAATTCAACTCTTTCTAACAAAGTATTAGCAGTTATGTTGTGGAATAAAAATACAAGATTCTTATCAAGATCACACATAAAATAACGATATGTTGTATGAATGTAACAATATTTAGCATGACAGATCGGAAGAAATTGCATTAGTTTATACAAGTGATTATTGAGACCAAACGGAAGAAAATTATATTAGGTGATGTTCTATTCTGTTTCTAATATGAACAGAGAAAAAAAAAAGGAAGACGATATTTTTTTTTAATGAGGTAAAATTATCACAAGAGTCATGGTATTCTCAAAGTAAAACAGTCATATCGGATGAGGTTGTGGGGGTCAATCAACTGTTGACGACAGCTATGAAACAGGACTGTTTAGTCATGGAGAAAGCATTTTCCAGCTGTGGATTGTAAACCAAAAAAATGTGTCAACACAGAACAATGGATGCCCTCTGACCCCCAACAGAATGAGTTGGAAGTGAATTTTGTTAACAGGATTTAAACAGGCCAAGTGGTTTGGAGGTTCTAAATTTGAACAAAGCCAAAACGCATTTATAAAGTGTGTCATAAGGAAATTGCTTATTCGTTTATCTATGGCAGGTTCCAAGGTTATACTCATAGGTGAAATATGAAAAAAGAATATAAACTGAATGTTCCTGGCAAACTAATTTGGAATTTTGGAAAGAAAGAAAGGGCCGAGAAAAGGAGTGACATCATGAAGCGGACACTATCCCATTGGCTGTGTCACAAGGGAAGAAGAAAGAAAGAAATGAAGCCGTAATTTCTTTGGCTAACAAGGGTCTGGGATGAGGTTCGCATAGACACCCCAGTGACCGTCGTCCCCATCCCAGTAAAGAATGGACAAGCATAAATACAGAGCCCTAAGGGGGTAGCGACCAGTGGAGTGCAGTTGCAGTTAGCCGAGGAGTGAGGATTGAAGTACCAACACCGCCGCCCGCCAATCTCCGTACAATCAGAGACAGTCTTCGTCAGTTTCTGTCAGGCTTCGGTGTGAAGAAAAACAAAGACATTTAGAATTAACGCCAAGCAAGAACTCCGACCGGCATGAAGAAATAACGCCAACCAGAAAACTTGAAAATCACCCCTTAAGAAAATTAGTCGAGACTTCCGTTCCGTGGTCAGCTTGTTAGGAACAAGGGTTGGGAAGATGACAATTGGTGATTGTACTCCGAATTCTTCTGTATATAAAGACTTTCTTTTCTACAGCTTACTCAGAGGTTGTTCTGTTTATATTTGGTGCCGTTTCATTTACCCAATTGTGCGTCTGCGTCCGGATTGGTTCGACTTGGCGGGGAGTCACCTAGCGAAAACCCACGTAGCTTCCTTGAGATCAAATTCACAGCGTGGGTGGAGTCGACTCAGGGACCGGCTTCTAGCTACCTGCCTCGTCGCTGTCGACGAAGAATTCGTTCCGGGACGAGGGACCTTCGTGGTCTGGTTCCCGGAAGTCCGATCCAGCGCCGTGGGGCGGTCACATGAAATCGCTATGCCATCTAAAATAATTTAAGTCATACTCGTTAGTACGAGGGTTGATTGATAAGCAAACACAACAATCTTACGAGGTTAGGCTGAAAAAATGCATAAGCTGAGCATGATATACTCATGAAAATTGACCAAATTTCTTCCACCACTGTTGCAGTTCTCGGATCACATTAGCGAAGAAGTTTTCACCCTGTTTGTCAAAAAATTAGCAACAACAGATATGACGTCATTATCACCGTGATACTGGTTACCAGCCATATATTTTTATTTTTTTCTGAGAACATGCTAGTTCTATGGGGTCAAAGCAAGAGAATAGAGAAGTTGGTTAACCGGTTTAAAGTCAATCATGCACGACAGCCATGGAACCAAGGACTGTGTGCTGGAGCATTGCCCTGATAAAACAAGAAAACTTCCCTTAGTTTCCCTGGGCGTTTAGCCCTTTGTAACTGCCTCAGCAAGTTGACAAAGCGCACTCCACTAATTGTACTGCCTTTTTAAAGATATTCAATAAAGACAATGCTTGATGGAGTAGAGCGAAAGATGGGAATGTTTTAGTTTAAAAAAAAAATAAAGACTTGTACAGTCGACTGCTGATGAAAGGACCTAGGACTTTTTCGGAGCTGGTGAGCAAGGGTTTTTCCACTGCATTGATTTTCACTTTGTCTCAACTCCTGAACCGAGAACTCAATCTGGGTAAGAAAACGTTCAAGGAAATCAGCTTGATCTGCTTCAAACAATGGCAGAATTTCCGTGACGGGATCAGGTTAGTGCTCTTTTGATCAGGTGTCTGAAAACGTGGCACCCACAGGATAAAAACCTTTGTCATGCTAAATTCATTGAGCAGAATATTTTCAGTTCCCTTACGTGATATACTAATAGCATTGGTTTTTTGATTTATAGTCAATAATCTGTCATCCATCAACATGTGGTGAACCCGATCAATGTTTTACTCGGTGGTGGCAGTTGCAGTACGCGTAGAATTTCGATCATCTTCAAAGACCTCTTCTTTACCCTCCCAGATTCAACTACCTACATAGCACTGTTGATAAATCTGGTGCGTCTTCCTTTAAAGTTGCAGAGCTTGGATCACATTGGTGAAGAAGTTTTCATTCTGTTGGTAAAAAACGTCATCAACAGACGTGATCAGTATGACGTCATCGCCACTGCGATACTCTTTCCCAGACAAATGTTTTTGTCATGTTAGAGAACGGATGACAGTCATATGGCGCCAAAACAAGAGAATAGGTACGTTGATCAAAGACACTGTCACGCACATCAAGCATTGTCACCAAGGATTGTCCTGATAAAACCTGACCACTTTCGTCAGTTTTCCTGAGGGTTAGGTTTTTGATAGCCTTGCGTAACTGCCTCAGCAAATTGTCTATACTAGTCTCCGTTAATGTTTTGACCCCTTTTAAAGATAGTCAATAAACACGGTGTCTGTTGCATCTTAAGCCATGATTTTCCCAGCACATCAAACAACCTTGAACTTCTTTGGGGCAGGTAAGGATAGGAGTTTTCACTGCATGGATTTTCTCTTTCTCTCTGGCTCAAAGTGATGGAACCAGCACTCATCCTGAGTTATGAGATCTCCAAGGAAACCATCTGGATATCCCTCCGACAATGTAAAATTTTCTCTGTAATCTGATCAGCCTAGCGTGATTTTGACCAACTGTCAGAAAACGTGCCACCCACCGAGTAGAATGCTTTGGCATGCCAATTCAATTGCACAGACTATTCTAAACTCTCTCACGGGATATGCTAATAAAATTTACCGTTTGATTTATAGATTGTCATCCATCATCGTTCCCAGATATTGACTTATCTTCAAGACTTATCTTCAGATGGGCTCATTCAACTGTTCATAAAAGTGAAGCGCCATCTCCTTGCGAGTTAAAACCTTTTTCTGCAGATACTTGGTAACACAAAATGCCAAATATTGCCCATTTTCAAAAGAAGTCGCTACTAGTTGCATTTGAAGTCTTTGAACAATTAGATGCCAGTTTATTTGGAAAAAAAAATTAATAAGACATGTTGAAATCAATGCATGCTGCAAGAATTCACAGTTCTAGTCTCACTTCTCAGTCACTCTATGAACTTTTCAGCTCACACCTGGTATAAAAGAGGTTTTTCCGCAGCTTGTATCATGATCGAAAGAAAGAAACTGCATCTCTTCAAATGTTAATTCTTCACTTAAGTCGCTGTTTCATTACAGGATATTTGATTGATAGGTTACGTCTACATTCCTATTGTTGCGGTAATATGTCCGACAGCTAGGAGATATTGTCATATCCTGTGTAGTTGAGTCTGTTTTTGCGGGTGTGTTTTTTTAGTACGAGTGTGTTCCGATCACGTCAATGGCCATCATATTTTTCGACACTGCTCCTGCTAGGACTAAATGCAGTGGTAAACCATAGAATTTTGTTCAGTTTCCGGTAATGTCTACAGGAGTCGTTAATACCCTTCATCCTGACAGTGAGTAGCTGAGTTTGACTTTTCATATGCTTACGGAGAGTGTAGAATAATTAGCCATGTTTAAATATTAATTGGCAGATATTGCCGAACAAACAGAATTGGCAAATTTTGCAATAAACGATAACAATATAAAGAGAGCAAAAAGAACAGAGTAATAAATATATATATATATATATATATATATATATATATATATATATATATATATATATATATGTATGTGTGTGTGTGTGCATTGCAAAGCAACAGTAATAAAGCAAAAAGTTCACAAACTAAAAATGGTAGTAATACACAAAAGGGGGCACAGACAAGGGATCGCAGCGGTCTGACTTAAAGACGAGAAAGAACAGAAATATGGTGGATGAGACCAAGAAGTGGGGCCAATTTTATTGGCTAAGAAGAAATCCCAGCATGCATCTGTATGTTTTCTCTATAGATTTTAACATGTTTGCAGTCATTCCAATTAGATTGGAACCAAGAAAAACAATGGTTCGTTAGTAGTGGTGATGTCAGCGGTGTTAAAGGATTTAAGAAGGTGAAAAAGTCAAGCGTGACTGTGAGTGAGAAAAGGAAAAGGTTAAGTAGAGTCAATCAAAATGGGTTAAGTAGAAGCATTCGTAGTAGTAGTAGTGATAGTAGTAGTAGTAGTAGTAGAAGTAGTAATAGTAGTAGTAGTAGTAGTAGCAAGCGTCAATCTAGTTTTTCGCATGAGTTGAATCTTCCGAGAAAATTCAATAAGTTGGCGTCCATCCTCAACGGTTTGCTTTGTCTTTCTGTGCTTTTGTAATCAGTGATCTTGCGATTAACGTTCGGTTTATCTCAAATTGGTAGGCAGTTATAATTTTTTCGACTAACTAGTCTGGTTGGTAGATAAATTGATGTACAAGGTTCTGTCACTCAAAATGTTATCTTCACTGGCTTCCCCGTCTTAAAAAAAAAATGTCAAAATGATGCAAAGTTGTATTTTTTTTTTTATGTGTTATTGGTACTAGCGTGTTCAATCATGTCTGCGGTCACAATATTTTCATCTGCTGATCCTAGTAGGACTTAAAGCAGGTGGTTAACAAAATTTACACGCCGTCATTATCAGGTGATTTTAAAGAATGGGTTGCATTTCAACAGGCGTATTTCAATGTATATATATTTAATATTTTTTTAATATTTACTTATTAACAAAAAAGTGAATATACAGTTGTATTAATTGCATGAAAATATAGATGAAAATAAAGAATAAATTAAGCATTAAGAGGTGCTTGATAAAAACCGTCTGAGGATACCGTAAGTTTGAAACCAAGGTAGCGGATTCAATTGATTTCCTGATTTTTAAAGTTAAAATCTCTACATGTTATTTTTACTTTAATTTTATTTTTTCATGCGTGAATTGTGCACGTTTTAATACTACAGTTGTCTAGTCTGATTCAACTCTGATCATTATCCTATTATTCATTATATATATATATATATATATATATATATATATATATATATATATATATATATATATATATATATATGCTCTACTTTCGTATCGAGCACTGTTTTTAGAAATAATAACAAAAATACTAAGGAACTTTGGATTATTTACCAAACCAGTTTCTTTCCTATTTTCTATAATATTTTCACACACACACACACACACACACACACACACACACACATATATATATATATATATATATATATATATATATATAGAGAGAGAGAGAGAGAGAGCAGCACTCAAGTCAACAATTTAACACTATCTTCTCGTAACATTGATCTAAAAATGTCAATTAGGACTTTTTTCCTTATACGCGGAACAAATTCAGTATTTAATATGTTCGTCAGCGAAAAGTCCTGGAGCTGTTCTGCAAATAGGTGCGTATTTTATTTGCAGAGAATTCTCTTGGATCGAGGGAAGATATTTAAAGTTCCGCCTATTTATACATCTTTGTATACACGTTGCTTAGATGGGGTGTTTTCGCCGCTGTGCTTGAAACGGCAATATTAGTATGCACCAAATAACATGAAGCGCCAGGAAGACTGGCTTTTGGCCGACGCAAAAATAAGTACGAAAAACATTCATCTATGTGCACACAGACGCACATTTATACAATCTCATTCTTTCTCTCACTCTCTCTCTAAATCATTTCATCCCAAGCAAGACGGGAGTGGCTCTAGTACGCAGGGGGTTACAGAGAGTGAAAATGAAAGAAAAGACTGGGTATAGGGGTGGGGATTTGGGAAAGGATAAAAGATGAATAGGGTTCAAAACAACGGAAGACAGCGATTGACATTGCATTTAAATGTTTGAATATTGTAGATCTCAGGAAAGCATGTAAACTAAAGGGGATTCCACTGTCGGGAAGTGCGAGAAAAGTCACTTTTGGAGTAGAAGTAGCGATGACATTTAACTATTTCAAGGGTAAAAGGGTGAGGCTTAAATTCATGTAGTCGGGGCAACAGGATAAAAAACTCACCAGCGCTATTGCCCTGGAAATATTTGTAGAAAAAAACATCATATCTGTGAGAAAGTGACCGAAGTCGATATGCCAAGTCAGGATCAATTATATATATGTATATATCTTACTTATTATAAAACGCAGATTGTTTGTGTGTGTGTGGTTCTGTACATTTATATATTGGATCGGATTTCCTACCTTTTTCAACCGATTTCAACAAAACTTCACTTTTTTTGGCAGGTAGTGTTTCTTATTGTCTTGCACACTTTTTTCTTTATTTTTACATTCAGAATGCTTTAAAAATTCCATTTACAAGACAATTGTTTATAATAAAATTCTATTCAATCAGTAGACTCATAACGATTGAAAACAATGTTTTTGTTTGAGTTTGGGTTTAACCAATTCGTAAAAAAAAAAAAAAAATAAAATAAAAATAAATAAATAAAATAAAATAAAACTAATTAAGACATGCATGTCCGTCAACCTTAAAAAATAATCTTTGTCAATTTTATTTTTCAGTCTTTATGATGGTCGATACTTGATCTATCTCTTACTGTTACATCCCCGGGCAACGCCGGGCTCTACTGCTAGTATATATATATATATATATATATATATATATATATATATATATATATATATATATATATGTATACACACACACACACACACACACATATATATAGTGCGATTGATAAATTGTCGTCTCAATTACGCAAAAATGTCAAATAACACTGACATCTTATTTTAACAGATATATTTACCGAAATTGCGCCAAAAATATCACGAACTATTAAAGATTAAATTTATTCAATACAATTGCTACTGTCTTTCATCACGGCCTCCAGACGACTTCGTTATCTCTTGCAACTCTTCTGGACGGTCTTCTTGTTTAAGTTGGTCATTGTTGCCATAATCGTTGCATTCAGTTCATCTTTGGTTTTACAGGGAGTTTTGTTGGCTTTTCACTCAATTGCACCACACACATATTAATCAAGGGGGTGTGGTCTGGGTAGTTGTAGCCAGATTTAAGGGGTGATGTTGTCCCAGAAACTGTCTGACAGCCATGACGATGTTCTCCAGCGTGTATGGCATGGGACATAGTCCTGTAGTCAGATAGCGTCTTCCAGCAGCCACCCTCTTGACCCAGGGCAGCGCTACCAACAAGCTACAACACGGTATTTTCAAGACTTTTTTCACTGCTCTTTGGACAATCATAGCTGAAACTGTTCTTTCATGTGTCAAACGTCTTATGAATTTAGGTGAATATTTTCTAATTTATCTCTTTAGCTCTAAGTTGAAAAGTTTCTCTCTCTTCCTTTTGTGACCTCCTGATCTAGTTTTTCTCTTTACTCCCCACTTTTTAAGATTTATTCACCGTTCTCGTGATGGTTCTTAAATGGAAGCCAGAGTATGAATATTGATACCATTTATAAAGGTATGAATGGTGTTTTTCTTTTCTCCATTGCTCAGTTGGGAAGACAGTGTGTCTGACATAAAAAAAAAAAAAAACACATTTTAACCTGTTCCATTTTTGGTTGAATAATTCAAAAGGTTTTTCGGTGATTTTTACGAAATATGGTGTCATGATGGCTAAACGTCTCATCTGAAAACGCGTAAAAAAGAGACTATTAGTTTAGTGGGGTTTTTTTTATACATTAAACATTTTGTGGGATAGATAATTTCGCTGTTATACGATTTACAAATTTTGCTGTTACACCCGGTATATATATATATATATATATATATATATATATATATATATATATATATATATATATATATATATTCTTAAAGAGGTCAGCCATTAATTAGAAGCTTGTGACATAGGTTCACCGTTCAAAGGTGAAGATAAAAACTCCCGAAAGACAGACACACACAGAAAATTACAAATACACATTACCATCCGTTGCCGACAATACAAAACTTTCACAAAAAAAACATCAGTCTTCAAAAAACACATCAATCTTCACAAACTCACATACACATAGACTTATCTACAGTTTTAATAGTCCTTATAAATGCCTGACTAATGAGAGCTGACCTAAACATAACTGTAAATAACATTTTTTCTGACTTTTTGTCTGTTTTCTCTCAATCTCTGTCAAAATCTATTAAAAGTGAAATCTGCTCGATTGATATACGTTTATTATTTGTTATTTATTTTATGATCCTGTCGGGTTCCGATTCATTATATATATATATATATATATATATATATATATATATATATATATATATATATATATGTCTGTGTATGTGTGTGTGTGTGTATCTATGTATGTATTTATTAGGATATTACACATGTAAAAATCTGTAAAAATCACTGCACAATATGCAGTCATGTTCCACTGTGTATCAATGCATCTAATCAGGCGATTGAAAATTACTGCGGTGTTAAAGTTTTATTTAGATTTCTAAACAAAATACAACATCGTACGAAAAAAAGGAAAAAGAAGGTTATAAAAATTGCGGGCTTTACTCTGATCAACCAATGAAATATGATCTACGTTAAATTTAGCCGAAGGAAGATGTAAGCATTAAACATTATTCTTTATAAATGGGCCATGAGCTGTAGTGTGTCAGCTAACGCCAGCTAGACATACAGTAGCCTAAGAAAAGTTTTTAGTTTTTAGAGAAATAAACTACATCCAATTTTAAAATTCAATTACTAATCCCTACTCAATATAAATGAACAGTATTTGGAACTAGTATAGAGTAGGTCCTCCATTTGCTAGTTTCAGTGCTTGTATTCGATTTTTCATGGATTCGATCAAGTTATCAACAATCGTCTGATCCATATTTTGCCACTCCTTTAGCAATGTTTCTTTAAGGGGTGCCACTGACGTGATTTTGGTTGCACGCTCTCGAAGTTTTCGGTGAAGGTGCTCCCAAACGTACTCTTTTGGATTGATATCAGGACTTAATTCCTTACGATTATTTCCAGGCCTTTGCTACTTTACTCGTGTGACATGGCGCTCCATCTTCTTGAAAATGGTAGATATTCTTGTCAATCTGTTCGGTTTCAAATAGTGGGAGTAGTCCTCTATCTAATATTTGACAGTATTTTGGACCATTAAACTAGAACATCAACAAGAATCAGCTCAGATTTCATTCCAAACTAGACAGCGTCCCACACATTTACTCCAATTCCTCCATATTTCACGGTTGCCTGCAGACATTCATTGTCCCAAGTCTTATTCTGATTTCTCCAAACATAAACCTATCTCGAATTCGAATATTGGCAGAATTTGCTTTCATCAGACCAAATTACAGACTGCCAAAATTCATAATCTTTGTCCTCGTATTCTCTCTCTCTCTCTCTCTCTCTCTCTCTCTCTGTTCTTGTTAACCTTTAAAATCAAGGGACTCTTTCTTGCAAGTCTTCACTGCTAGCGTAGCGCTTTCAGAGTCTTTCTCGCCGCATATGGCGACATTTCTATGCTGTTGTTTGGCATCATTGGCATTCTGACGACAGTATCTGATGACTTTCTTCTTTAGCGCTGTTTTTCTTCATTCAGATATGATGCTTGGTCTTCCTAAAAATTGTTCCACACGACAATGGCCTTCTTCATTTCTTAACAATATTATTAACCGTTTGTTGATTAACTGGGGATAACTTAGCAATTTCTTTCTTTGACTTGCCGCACTGATGCCATCCTATAATTTTTCCTCGCTGAAATTCACCAATTTTCTTACTTCCGCAAATTTTCATTACAAAATATGTCAACTATTGTTTATAGATAATGGTCGCTTGATACTAAAGAACATACTTTATTACATGGGTCAAAATTGCTGTAATTAAGGGTGGCTAAAATCTTATCATAGCCCACTGTAAATTAAAGCGGATACATGCGGTTACATAAATTATATGAACCAGACAATGCAGTCTTTTAAGAAATAAAGTCGGATGGAGAAGTAATTTAACAAAATGCTGAACAATTTATATGCTTTTTCTTAATTTATCAACATTAATTTTAGTGGAATCTTTTACTCCCATATGATCATCATCGCTATATAACCCCATATTATCAACATTGACATCTTCATAGACAGTAATGTTATATAAAATTAATCTACCCACTAGATCAGAAGACTCCGCACAATCTAATGATCCCATTGAAATATCAAAGTAATCATCAGAGTTTTAACCTACTGTTCTTTATTGTGGACGAGAACTGTTTATTATTATATATATATCTCTTAATTGAAGATGTTAAAATATTTTTTATCAAATTCTGAGTCAGAGTAAAGAGATACTTGGAGATGGAAGAGTAAAAATACACAATATCAAACTGGATAAAAGAGCAGCTGCTTTTGTTACTAATTCCTCTAAACCAGTTAATGACTGCTATGTTACCAATCAAATGTATAAATCCAAGTCACCGTTTGTAATGTTCTGACATCCATTTGCTTAAGCTCGTTTGGTACGAAATGCACTGTTTTTTCCCGTCCCTTCTGCCGTCAATATACCGTGTGTGTGTCAAATTTGCCAAGCCCTTTTTACTCATCATGTATCCTAGAAATTTCAACTGATAATTTTTTATGTTCAAATTAACAAAATCTTATTTGTTTTTATCAATTTACTTTTCGGTTTTTGTTGTTTTTTGTGTGAAAAGTAGTAGAGTTTTATACATTGTTTCCTGTCCAGGTTTGGTGATTCATGTTCCTTCTAAAGTTTACTTCAACTCTATACTTCTAATGTCTCAGCTTGAAATTTTATTCGCTAATTATTTTTTTCACTTTCCAAAAGGGGTGGATAGGTTCTCCTATCGCTTGGTTCACGATCAACCCTGACCTTTTGTATAAGTTATTACCTCGTTTCGTGTTTAGGATTAGGTTTCCCGTTCCTTCTAAAGTGTTCTTAAAAATTATACTTTTAGCGTCTCCGCCTGATCTCTGAGAATTTATTCATTGTTTTGTTTCTTGTCTCCCAATAAAAATAGACAGGTTCGCCTCTCGTCCGTTTCACATACCCAACTGTTTTGTACCGATGTAGAGGTTTGTACGTTGTTTCTTTTTTTTGGGATTAGTTTTTCAGTTCCTTCTTTTCATTCTCTTTCCCAAGAACTCCTCAGTTCTTAGAAATAGTCGTTATCTTTCCTGCATAGACCCAACATCTTCACTTCTTGACCTTTCTTACGCTCTTACAATACCAGTAACCTTCTACCTTGAGTGTATTTCGAGCTTGTACTGAGTGAACATTTCTAAATAAAAAGCGAAAACAAAAATCGTTTTGCGAGTTCTGCCATTCATAACTCTTACATTTGTTTCACAAAGAGTTTTAATCTAGATAAGCCATCGGCAACTGGCCAAGGAAAATTTCGAACTTTGAAATATGAGCACTATGATATCTGGCTATGTAAATTCTTCGAAGTTGTAATTAAATCCTGGTAAAACGTTTCTTATTTGCAGAGAATTATAACGTCTTGAACATTTGTTCACGGAAAACATCAAAGCATTCTTCTTTTTTAAAAAACTTTTATGGTTATTATTGCTGTTAAGATGTATAGAAGATGAACGGAAGTAATTTTGCTAAAACGAAGCAACCCACCCACTGCCAGCGAGACAATTTCACAAGCTGCGTCTCGTTAATTAATTATCATTAAGTAATTAGGGAGATTCCACATTCCAAGTAGCATTTATTTGTCCCTCAACAGTAGATTAAAAATATAATTAAATGAATAAAAAAAAATGTTATGTGACGTTACAAGAGATCTTTAATACAATGTATGTCTGAAAATTAACAGGAGTGTTGTTACAAACATTTTATTTAAATATCAAACAGCAAACTACATATTTTATCTTTAAATTCTCCTCGAGTCTAATGCACTTTTCTAAACTTCTCTGCCATTACTGGAAGGTTCTTTTTCAATGTACCTCAGCTCCGTTGTGACGGCCTTTTTGAAGGCGTTAACGCTTTTAAAAGAGGTCGCCTTGACGATGTCTTTAAGGTTGTGCAAAGGGAAAAAGTCACACAGAGTCTAGTTAACTTAGCTAAGGTGTATCTTCTCATTGGTTCCTTTTATTTCTGTCCCTATTTTTTCTTTAGTTTAATTCCCCATCCCCTGCCTCGTTAGGTGGTCAGTGATGTCAGTACTCTGCTGGATGCGGGGCGATTTTTTTTTTTTTCGCCTGTATGTGTTTCTCGTTTTCTGTTGTCGTGTTTCGATGACTGCCTGTCTGTGTGAGTGCTAGGCATTAATGATTTTTTTTAAATATTTTATAGGCCCGCATTTGCTTCGTCCAGTGAACCGATATTTCTGCCACATTTAAGTATTGTGCGGGGTTTATTACTAACAATAATTTTGTTTAGTTTTCTTGTAAATAGATTAATTCATAATGTATATATTCATTGGGGATCTTTTTAATTTGTTGTTTTACCCCCCCCCACGTACGACGATTTGTACATATGGGGACTATTTAGGATTTTCATTGAGACAATGAGATATTATGGTAGATGTCGTAAGAAAGTCTAGTAAGAAAGTGTTGTTTTGGTGTTAGGAATATTGCTTGTATGTTTAGGTCAGTGCTTGTGGCTAGCTAAGTTTAAAGTTAAGACAGATGAAGACCGTCCTTTTCCCCATCCCACTATTTTAGGCCTTGTGTGACATTTTTATGAATTTTTTTACAGAAATAAATATTGTAATATTCTGTATAAGTAGCCCAGCACAAGCAGTGGTTTACTTAACATCACGCGACTGGCGTGTATTATATTTTGTTGATCTTATAAAGATTACCACTAATTTCGAACCTCCGTTTTGGTTATTCCTCATTCAGTAACATTTTTTAGGTTACAACGATTAGCAAAAAACAGATCTCTGTATGATTCTTCGGTGTGGGGAATATTTATGAAAATAAACTTAAATTTAAAATTTTCATCGGTCTAAAAATGTTAGGCAGGTCTATTTTTACTAGTGTATGTTGTAGGGAGAGTGATATTGTAAACATTGATGAATAGAGTTATACATTTAGCAAAAATTGACACATCACGTGGTCGAGTGTCCAGCGGGACTATGATTAGAATATGATGTGACGAAAAGGAAGGAAGAGAAAGAAAAGAGAAAAATGGGAAATAGATAATAATAAAATAAAAAATAAAATAAAGATATAAAAATGAAGGAACAAAAATAGATAAAAATTCGGAAATCTATTGTTAATAAAAAGGGTTTGTTAAAATAAAGGAAACACTTAGAGGAAAAAGCGTGTACATATATAGATGCACATGCATACATATATACACATAAGAGTGTGTAAATATACACAAGCCCACAGACAAATATGTGAATCGCCATACACTTATAGATATAAATACATGTACAAAATTAATATGTATTTCACTAAACTTCCCCTCTCCTTACATAAACTTATATGTAAATGATCTATAGTGATAGATCCAATAATGGTATAAAGAGTGTAATTACATTTAAGCAGGAGACTGGAAACTACCCACGATGTACAGAGCAATCCTTCTCTTGCTGATTAGTGCGTCATGAGGGAAAACAAAAGTGGTAGAACATAAAATATATTAGGTAGATGGGGTGATGGCTGTTAAAATTTAGTGGAAAAAAGGGTGTGTGTGACTTAGTCATCCCAGGAGTGGTGTTGCTGATTATGGGTTTCATTGTGGAAATTGTATTCTCTTAGTAAAAACACCCACCCTGTTTAGTCCCTCAATGTGGGAATTTACTTTTAGGATATGATTCAACTTCTATCGGTGTCTGTCCACCAGGCTGCCGAACCAAGAAGCTAAAAGCAGTCAGCCGACATCATCGATGCTATGAGCAGGTTGGTTGAAGTGTACAGAGAATGGTGAAAAAAATTTCTGTTGTCCCTGATGATTATTTGTTGTTATTGAACCGTAGACGGAACTCAGTTCCAGTTTCTCACACATAATTACCCTTCTTGCATTCGTGACAGAAAAAATAAACATACGAGATTGAAACTGTCACAACGTACACTTTGCAGTTTGATACCACGGAAATGCCGGGGGTGTAATGTTGGGAGTGATGATATATTTGCTGACCAGGCCCGGGGTTTGTTTGCAAGTCATATTACTTTGGTAAGTTAGTGTGTTACATACATATATATATATATATATATATATATATATATATATATATGCGTGTGTGTATATGTGTATGTGTGTTTGTGTGTCATAGGTTACATTTGCAAACGAGTATGTATAATTGCGCTCTATGTCTGTCGCATGTTCGACTCGGACTGGCATGACCGTTTTCGTCATTAATTGAGATCAGATCTTTCATTCACAATTTTTTGTCTAATTCCATTTGGCAGGCTCACAGTGGGTTCTTCCCCTTCCAGTGACTTCAGCCTATGCCCATTTCAAAACGTGTTAGAGGAAGTGAAGACGGATGTGACGGACTCAGAAAAGAAGCGGAAAGCTTGCAACAGTCACAGAAGAGAATCTCTCATGGAGGCGACGGAAAACACAGCGTTTCGTTGGCCAATCAGAGTTACAATGTGGAGGGACAAATGATCCGCTGCATCAGGAGCTGACACGTAAGCTCTTGTCAGGTGAAAGGCGTTTTGTTTTAGCAAAAACGCTGAAAGAATGAAAGAAGCAATAACAGAAGACTTAGAAGGGAAAAACAATCAGGAGACACAAATTATCGAAAATAACAGAAAATTAAAAAAAAGAATTGGATTACAGTTTGCCGAAAGAATTTAATATGATTTAGCAAAAATTTAATTTTTAAAATAGATATTTTAAAACTATATAAATATAATCAAAACTATTTTTAAACGAGGAGATAGAAGAAAAATCCCAAAATACTCGCCATAAGGTAAAGGAACGAAAAATTTAACAACAAAAAATTTGGCTCCTTGTGCCAAGCCAGGAAATTTTTTCGCCGGAGTCGATCCTTCAAATCTACAAATCAACCATTCACCCATGCAAAGAGTATTCCGTGCATACATGGTTTGGAGCCCCTTCTGTTTGTCTCAAGGTTCTTGATAAAATCTAGAGACGGATATTCAATGTAATAGGCCCTGATCTGGCATTTCGTCTGCAGTCGCTCTCTCACAGACGTGCCGTCGTCTCCCTCTGTTTTTTTCTTTTTTTTTTTTTTTTACAAATACTTCCATGTTAACTGATCCGATGAGCTGCTTTCGCTGGTTCCCAGATTTCATGAATTTAAGCGTTCAACTCGGCTGGCATCTCGCGCTAACCCTTTCACTGTCGAAACTGTTAAATATAGCCGTCTCTTCTACTCCAATAGCTTCATGTCTCGAACTTCTTGCTTGTAGAACTCCCTGCCCATTTCTTGTTTCCCTGATAGACATAATCTTCAATTTTTAAAATTTAATGTCATCCGACGTCTCCAGATGCCTTGATCTATCCCCTATCCTTCTCTTCATCCTTTCCTCTATCACTACTATTTGCTCTCGATCTAACTCTCTGTAACCCCTTGCGTGCTAATAGCTTCCTGCCTTGCTTGGGGTGAAACGCTTAAAAAAAAAAAACAAAAAAAAAAAACGGGTGACGATCCTCGCACAGTCGATGACAATTGAGGGCGAAATATAATATATCTGTGATTATATTACCTATCCAAACCTGGTATATATTTTATCTCCTCGCTTTGTTAGTCGTTATGCACATATTTTTGTCCTCGATTGGCTACGAAGAGCGAGGAGCAATAACTGGTTAACTATTTTTGTTATTCTTTTTTATTGTTATAATTTTTAAATTCACCACTTTACTTTATATTCTTACTCATTTTCAGCGTTGATATTTTTGAATAGATTTATACGAGGGTTGGCTGAAAAAGTCATAAGCTGTATATAAAGGAGTAATGCTAGAGCTGTGACATCTTGAATGCATTAATTTCAACTCTTCTTAGTAATAACGGCATTGCTTCCTTCCAGATAAACTTATATTAAACTGTTAAAGAAATCTTCAAATGTAATAGTAGCAAATTCTTTTGAAAATGGAAAAATATTTGGCATCGTAGTGTTATCCGCAGAAAAAAACGGTTTAGCCCCAAAGGCAAAAGTGAAAGCAAGGATGAAATGATATTGACTATAAATCAAATAGCCAACGCTAATAGAATATCCTGTGAAAGAGTTGAGGATATTTTGCTAACGAAGGTTTCTTTTCGGTGAGTGGTACGTCTTCTGACAAATGAATAAAAGCGTACCAGGCTGATCAAAACACTGGGATATCTGACATTGTTTGATGGTATATCCAACAAGTTTTCTTCAAGGTTTCCTAAAACAGGATGAGATTTGGGGACATCACTTTGAGCCAGAGACAAAGAGATAATCCATGAAGTGGAACCACACCTCCTCGTCCGCTTCAAATTAGGTCAAGGTTATTTAATCTACAAGGAAGATGATGACATTTCGTAGGATGCAAAATGTATTGCATTTATGGTCTATCTACAAAAGGGCCACACTATCAGTAGAATGTACTATGCCAACTTGCTGAGGCAGTTACGAGTGGCTATCAAGAATAAATGCACAGGAAAAACTGACGAAAAGGGTTTTGTTTCATCAGAACAATGCTCAAGCACAGAAGTCCTTGGTTTCATTAGCTGCTCTCCGTGACTGTGGCTTGTGAACTGGTTGATTACTTCTCCTGATATGACCCCATCTGACTATCATCTTTTCCTCAACATGAAAAAAACACTTGGCTGGGAGCTGGTATCGTAGTGATGATGACATTATTATCTGCTGTTGATAACGTTTTTAACCAACAGTATAAACAGTCTTCTTTGAACGATCAGATGTCCTTTCAGTGGGAAATAAACAATGCAGTTATAAATAAGAAGAGTTGAAATTACAGTATGGAAGAATTCACAGCTCTAGCCTCACTTCTTCATAGTCAGTCCATGAACTTTTCAGCCTACCCTCGTACCTGGAAAGAAACTCAGCAGTTATTAATTAGAAGAGTTGAAATTCAGACATGCAAGATTTCACAGCTCTAGCACTATTCGTTCATAGTCAGCCTATGAACATTTCAGCCTACCCACGTACATGGAAAGAAACACTGCAGTTATTAATAAGAAGAGTTGAAATGAATGCATGCAAGATTTCACAGCTCTATCATCACTCCTTAATAGTCAGCCTATTAACTTGCCAGCTCACTCACGTATATACTTTTCAAGCTTCAATAAAATTAACTTTGACCACCACAGATTATTAAAAATTGTTTTAATTATTCATTAGACAAGCTGTATTTTTGTTGTGTATCACAACTATTATTTCGAATGACTGTATATAAATTTTATATAATATTCTTCTCATGATAAATTTCGATGTTGTTAACCATTCTTATAATCTTTTGACTAGTGACAATAAGCCTCTCCTACTTGCATCTTAAATCATTATAATCCACTACGGACTAGAATTCCATAACAAACCCGGATAAAATGTCTCCAATGATACATCGCATATAACAAATAAACAAACGTCCGGTTTGTAAAGCATCCAACTTGCATGCCGTTATGCAGAAGCCCAGAAGGAGACAAGAAGAACCAAGTCGGCTATATAACAACTAATAACATATTCAGGAAGGCAGTTATATCTCTACAACTTATCCAAGTGCCAACTGTGGGAGTGGCTACCTTCCAGTTATATGCAAACACAAACGAATATTAAGTTAAACCAAAGGTACGAGTCAATATGCAAACAGGTTAATACTTTAAGAGTTACAAGCAAATATATTTATTAAACGTTAGGATTGGCGAGAGACTCAAAATGAAGCTATACTGGTATCAGCGAACGAGGCGCATTAAAGAAATTGAAACAAAAAAAAAAATGAAAGAAGATGAAGACGGTTCAAAATCTCGACATGTCGAAACCAGAACAGCAAGCATTGAGAAGCAATGTAGCAGAAAACAGAACGTAAAAGACGAACATGATTTACATTATTCGGACTATTGTCCTCATCTTTGTCGCCATAATTATCCCAGCGTTTCGGCCGTTGTACGCTCCGACCGTTGTACGCTCCGGCTTTCTTTATGTCGTTGGAATGTCGAACTGAACCCTTTATTTTGCTCACTGGGGTAGACTATTCTAGTTCCACTTGCCATGTTTAATGGATGTCAGTTATCAGTTATCTCCTGTTAATTTCCCTCTGAAAGTTCTCCACTGCCTTAACCGGGTATTGAACTCACACTCTTTGGGTCCTTTCCCTGGATCTAACCAACGCCTTTATCTACTGTGCCATGTGTTCTTAATACATAATACCTCATCTCAGAAATATAGACAGATACTGGATATTAGCCACAAATACAAGTTTGCAAGACAAAGGAACTAACGAGAATTGTGTAGCAGGAGAAACACCGAGCATCGTAGTTACAGCAATTAAGCATAAAAGAATTAAAAGAATAACAGGACACGTGATGTGCTCCCTAATAGGATGCATAAAGTAAAAAAAAAACGAGAGTACTCGTAACAGGGAAATAAAAACATTTCAAGAAATATTTTCGAGAAGTCGTCCGCAACTAAATACGATAACATACATAAAACAAAAATACAGAATTGCACAAGTCTTTACTTAATCTAACATAAGGTCGCAAGTTCATCGCAGAACATGCAGTTCCTAATTGGTCACCCATTTAATTACCGCTCAATTACATGCTGCTTAAGTTCAGTGACGTTAATTATTAAACTCTGGTTTGATGATGACATTATTATCTGCTGTTGATAACGTTTTTAACCAACAGTATAAACAGTCTTCTTTGAACGATCAGATTTCCTTTCAGTGGGAAATAAACAATGCAGTTATTAATAAGAAGAGTTGAAATTACAGTATAGAAGAATTCACAGCTCTAGCCTCACTCTGGCTTGTCAGATACAAGGCCAGGCTTTATTTACAACCGATGCATTTAATAACTGGTTAATCATTTAAATACTGATCAAGTCCCACGCTGTTTAAGTGTAGTGTCATTAATTATAATTATATATCGTTTGACACAAGGCTACAAGTTCTTATAGAAAACTCTCTCGTCTTATACGACGTATGAGGTTCAAGCGGCTGAGTTCCTAGGTAGAGGCAGTCCGACCCCAGCACATATGGTTTGATTAGAGTGGTGAAGGTTTTGTGCAGAACCAACCGCACTTTTTAAAGAGCCGGAAACCAAAAGACCTGGTGCACCCTGTGCTACAAAAGTCCCCAACCCACCCTGCTCAAGTTTGAATTCAGAGTTGTCCTTCCCCTAGACAAGTTTTCATCCAAGGCTATAGAACACAGTCTATCCTGCTATTTAACCATAACAGGGAGGAGAAGGCGGAAGGCTACAAATTGTTTACAAAATATAGTGTTTCAAAGTGGCGTAATGGTCAGCAAGCCAGTCTCGGGAGATCAATTACAAATGAATTGGGAGTTCGATCCTCATTGGGCGCCTCGGTACTTCCGGCCTTGGATTACATCCAACCGACGCTTAGAAAATCAATTCAACACCTCGATGTCGTGTAAGGTTTAGTAAGCTTGTCTCGCTAGAACAATTACGACTGAGTAATGAGTTCGTCCCTCACTGGATGCCCCATATTTTCGGCCTTGTGCCAGATCGAAGCTACGTTTAGAAAATAACCCTAGTGTTTACTATTGTTTACTCCTTTAAATACAGACCACTGTCTAGATGCTTAACTAGAATTAATTATATAAACATTGATTAGTGAGATATGTGTTCTCTAAGAGAACATAGTGTTTCTTATTGGTTACTCCTTTGAATAATGACCATTTTGCATGCTGCTTAACTCTAGTATCATTAAATGCTAAAGTTTTCTTCCTCTTGCACGAGACAAAATGTTGTTTACATTATCGACTCTTCTTAATGGTTTAACCACCCATGTAAAATTAGCGTCGGTGGTCAAAGGGAAACCAGGCCTTTCTGCGTGACTTAAACATTAGCTAAATCAGATTAATACAAATATAATGATATATGAAATTGGCAAAGGCTTCCATACTTGTCTACCCAATTCGCCATTCGAACCCATTTTCTTCGAATACAGGTATTACTTGAAGTTGTAAAGATAATCATGCAATAAGTGATTTTAATCAATAGTTGTCAGGAACATCAAAACAGGTTAATGTTTGGAACCGGAAAAACATTAATTCGGCCGGCCGTGCCTGTTGTGTTAGGATGTTGCACGTTCTTATTAATGGCCTACCAAATGTATCTTCATCAGTACTAGAAGAATATTGCAACATCCGCCCAGTAATGAATAGGAACACGACTTGGAACTGGTTTTTATTCCGAGTAGATGTGGTTCTATAAAAAGATCCTGACAATAACAAAGACAGATCATATGGGCAACGAGGATGTTTTAAGCTTTACTTAGAATCTGAAAGAAACAATTGCCATTTCTGTGACACGTAACGAAGAAAGAGGCTTCGGAGAATATAACACTCACAGGGCATACTGAATCAAGGGCGTGTAACGGGGGAAAACGTAATCTACCTAACAAGCTTACATTGATGGATGGCACAACAGACTATGGAAAGATAGTAAAAGAGACAGACATTGCTAAGAGTTATAAATGATAGGATGTTGTGGAGAACTATCACTGCTCACGTTCTGAAAGGACACAAGAAGAAGAATAAGAATAAGAATTGTGTCACTCAAGATATCTGATTGATGTAAAAATAACTACTAGCAGAAATATCACATTATTAGCAAAAGAGGCAATACAAGTGTTACGTATGGGGGACGTTCAAATCAAGGAGGTGTAGAGATTTAACTATCTGGTTTGTATAGTAACAGTCAACAGAAAATATGATAAAAAACGAAATAGTAAAGTTTGATTTTCAAAGACTGATCAAAGAATTTAGGAATTAAATAAATAATAGTAAAAACCGGTTATTCGTTTCCGAGTATAACCCACTTCTTAGGGATATTAACTAATCCCTGTAACAGACGCTTACTTGTTCAATAACACAGAGAGCCCCCTGTAGTTTATAATACATCTTTACCTACAGTTTCTGGGAGAAAGCGCATATTCTAGAGAGATCAATAGTTTGAACAAGCCGTTTAATTTCAAACCATTAGGAAAGATGACTTGAACTTGCCGTATTTCGTTAAGAGCTGCCCGGTTCTCACTTTCAAGTCTTGATAGAGTTCAAAAGCGTCTCCGAGTCCTTGTTGGAGAAGTATTATTTTCCGGGCTCCAATCTCTCTCCCACAGGCGGGATGTGGCGAGCCTCTTACTGCTGTATTGTTACTTTCATGGAAGGTGCTCAGACGAACTGCATTCCTTGGTGCCGCTAGGCATAACCTTCACGTTTAGGACGCGCCATCTCACTTACATAGTAGCAAGCCACCGACATATTCCATTAGTTTGAAATAAGTTACACTCAAATAGCTTCTTCCTGAGAACCGCTGCCCTGTGGAACAGACTTCCAAGTGGATTATTCCGTATCACAACAATCTTAACCTCTTCAAGTCTAGGGTTAACCTTTTTCCCCAACTCCTATCCATATAGACTACACCTTAACCTAACCCACCCCCTTGTGTGGCCCCCGGTCCCTGTACAGGGTGAACCTTACCGTAAAAAATATACTTATAAAAAATCAAAGGGAGCTGGACTTCATATTTTATTGTTGCGTGCCCAATATAAGACCCAAGGGTTACTCAATTTAGTTACCGAATGACATTGCTGAGAATAGAAATCATTTGACCCTGTAACTGAAGACATTAAGATCATAGTGAAGAATTCTCTGGGGAGTCTGTTCTATAAAGTACCGGTTCTTGAGAAGAGGTTGTCTGAAGTGAACTTCCTTCTAACCAATAGTTTACGAAAATAACGAAAGTGAGTCGAACTTGTATAAGTGACCATGTGGGTTTTAGATGTAACGTTTTGATATGGTAGAACTAATGTAGCATATGAGAACATTTGCCGAGGAAATAGCGATAAATTAGCGTGAGGCTTGCAACGTTTCGTTAATTGAAAAGTGGTGGCAGGGTAGAAAATATTAACCACAGAAAGAGCAACACAGTCAGTTTGAAACTGTCAAGGCTGCAAAGTAAGGAATTCGTAGTTCCAGCCCAGATCTGACAGCAACATGATTCTCTATTATCCTATCTGACACTTAACAAGAGATATTTTTCCACGGAGATCTGCTTCGGAAAACCTTGAATTACGTCACTTAATATCGAAATATAAATAATTTGTACGCAATTTTATTTCATTTTTTGAGATAATAATAATTTAATGATACAATTTTACTAATTAACCCATAGCAGGGTATAATAGGTGGATTCACTTCTTTACAAAATGTATTTGCGCGTATAGTTATCTAGAATAATATATAGAATAGTATATATCTATATATCAATATATATATATATATATATATATATATATATATATATATATATATATATATATGTATGTATATATATACATATATATACATATATATATATATACATATATATATGTATACATATATATATACATATATATATATATACATATATATATACATATATATACATATATATATATATATATATATATATATATATATATATATATATGTGTGTGTGTGTGTGTACATATATATATATATATATATATATATATATATATATATATATATATAAAGTATGTATAAGTAAACTGGTGAATAAACAGCAATTTGATATTTCACTTTTCGACCAAGCGCGCGTTCCTTTTAGAGTAGTCGTTTCTGTGGACATTTTCAACTGATAAAATGAGCGGAAATTATTTGATCCCGAAACAAATTAATCATGCCGTGGAGCAAATGTGAAAATTTATAGGCGTGATAAATCAGCAACCTTCGGAAATTCAATAATTTTATCCGAAAGGTATTTGTATTTGCCTAAGAATAAATTCTTCTGCTGGCCTGTTCTCGTTCGATATTTCTACTTCGCGTTTAAACCCAACCGGAATTGGAACTCGGCTCTCCTATAAAAAAAAAACAACAAAAAACGAGATATTATCCATGACACCACCCACAAATGCAAGTTTACAATGCCTTATATTACTGAGCTCTCGCCCATCTTGGTACTGACCAGGCTCAAAGTTGCTTAACTTGTGATCGTACGGAAACCAGTGTTTCAACGTGATGTGACCGTAAGCCGAGAATAACAGAAAGAACTATTGAAAGAGGAGAGTTTTTTTTTCTGTTTTCTTTTTGAATTTGTAGGTCTGATGAATTGGATCGTATTTACGATTCCAACGAAATAAATTATGACCATGGAATATTAGTCTTTAAGCCTTTATATATATATATATATATATATATATATATATATATATATATATATATATATATATATATATATATATATATATATATATATATAAGAATCTACTATATATAAACTATATATACTATACAATATATTATTTTATATAGAGTTCTATATAATACCATATATATATATATATATATATATAGTATTCTATATATTGTTCTAGATAGTATTCTATATAGTAATGCTTTTGGTTAGGTTTTTTTTTACGGCATATCAACCTCAATAAGTTATTTACTGCCGACAAGATTTTTATTGCTGGTAATATTTTTGGTTTGATTTGTTGTACGCCATATCACTCTCAATGTGTTATTTAATGCCGACAAGATTTTATAGCTGGTAATATTTTTGGTTTGATTTGTTGTACGGCATATCAACCTCAATGATTTATTTAATGCCGACAAAATTTTTATTTCTGGTAATATATTGTTTTGTAAAAAATCTATTTCTGGTAATAATTTTTTCCTTCAAATATTTGTTACTGGTAATAGATTTCTTCAAAAACTATTGATGGTAATATTTTTTCCCTCAAAATATATAGCTGGTAATATTTTTTTTTTAAAAACGTATTGTTGGTAATATATTTTTCACAAAAGTATTGTTGGTTATAGTTTTTTTCAAATTTACTGATAATAATTTTTTTACAAAGTATTTTTGGTATTAAAACCTGTTTTTACCCTTTCATAGTGTTTTTACCCCAGTTTCGGGGTTAACTATTTTCCCATAGCTGGGACCCTAACAGTTTTCACCACCCTGGGTCAGGGTGAACCTGGGAACACCAGCAATTAAGAGGTGGTTCCACGCTCCTCAAAACCTCCTGATCAGAGGCCTTGCTGCTGAACGTAGTTTATCGTCTTACCCAGGACGCGAATGTAGTTTATCGTCTAACCCAGGACGCGGAGGTAGTTTATCGCCATACATAGGACTGCTATATAGTAATGAGTAAGGTCAGTATGATGTTTGAAAGACCCGAAACTGCCCAATGATCCTTTTCTAGAACATCACTGACGACGCCCTCTAGCGCTAAAAGAGCGTATATTCAAAGCAGTAGTAATCAATATAGTATTCAATATTGTATTCAGTATAGTATTTTATATATTATTCGATATATACTACATATATGTTATATATAAACATAAATACTATGTATAGTAATCTATGTTTTTGTTATCAAATTAGGCAAGATGCCCAGGGAGAGTGTATCGTCAAGTGTTCACGTTTCAAAGAACTCCCTCGTAAGACACTATTACTGTGAGTGTACCTGATTATTTTTAATGGGACATTTACAAAATGAACGAGAACTTACACAAAGAATTACTGCTCAACTTTCCTAAGTTGTTCCTTAAATGTTTTATATGCAGATCTAATAAATAAAAAATAGCCTTACAGTTCCCCTAAACTCGTAGATTTGATAGAATTATTGACACCAATTTGAAATGATATATATGTTATATATACTTTTAAAATTACGCTTGAGTTACTTAAGCAGACACGGAGTAGAAACTACAGGAACTTTTACAGAAACTTGTAAAGGAATGTGAGAAAAAAAAACAAACTAATCATCAGTTGCAAAAAGCGCAATGCATGATGGTTATGAGGTGGGACAATGCGATATGCAATTTACAAAAAGAAAATTACAATATCAAGTACAACAATTTATATAGCTGCGAAGTGTTTCAACGCAGGGCGGACAGCGCAATATTCAAATTCGATAGCATATTGTGATAGCGAAATATGACTTCTAAAAGTTAAGCAAAGTACTAAGATACAGGAAAAATTGCGTTAGGAACAAAGAAATCAGTACTGAAAGGTTAGGTGATATCAGTTTTCCAATATGGTAATGAATGCTAGGATATCTCTTCACAGATGAAGAGGAGACCTGGTGGATCAGAAATGTGGGCCCTTAGAATACCATGGACTAAACGTATGAGTAAAGGCGAAGTTTTGGCGAAAAATGGAAGTAAAAAATAAATGAATTATATATAGCATCAGAAAGAGACATTTGAAATTTCTAGATAACATAATGAAGAAAGAGGGGTTCGGAAATTTGACACTCACAGGGCATATTGACAGCGAAAGACACTGTGGAAATCAGCACATACACTAGCTAACGATCTTGTGTAAATGTTTGGCAGAACAGGGTTTATGATAAATAATAAAAAAGACAGTATTTTTAAGAGCTACAAAGGACGGAATTTTAGAGAGCTATGATCGCCAACGTCCTAAATATGTACATAGGACATTGATGAAGAAGAAGAAGAAGAAGAAGAAGATGATGATGATGGTGATGACGACGACGAAGAAGAAGAATTAAAAGAAGAAGAGGATGAGAAGAACAAAAAAGAAGTAGAAGACGATGATGATGATGATGATGATGATGATGATGATGATGATGATGATGATGATGATGATGATGATAATGATGAAGGAGTAAAAGAAGAAGATTAGGACGAGGAAAAGAATAAGAAGTACCAGAAGATGATGATGATGATGATGATGATGATGATGATGATGATGATGATGTTGATAATGATGAAGAAGAAGAAGAAGAAGAAGAAGAAGAAGAAGAAGAAGAAGAAGATGATGATGTTGATAATGATGATGATGAAGAAGAAGAAAGATTAAAAGAAGAAGAAGCTGCTGCTGCGACGGTGATATGCATTTAGTGTAACGGTAATCGGCGTCAAATGTGAAATCGGCCAATCTGTTTCGTTTATTTGGGGCTCATGTCTCTGTGAAAGAAAAAAATCCATCATCCTAGATCAAAGTTTTAAATAGAAGAGAAGACAGATCTATCTTATCATAGATCATAGCCAGTTTAGAAGAAAGACAGTTCTGAATTCAAGACCATCCTGATGAGGAATGGTTTCTATTAGATTATCTGGCCACAGAGACAAACATTGCTGATAGGTTTGCAGAATATGCAAGATGCAACAGGATGTGACGAGTGATTGCGACCAAGAAGCTGCACTGACACCAATAGGAAAGTTGCATCATTTTGTGTACATGTACTTATTAAAGAAAAAATGGTGTATTTTATTTTGTAGTGAAATTAAAGTGTCTGGCGTTGACTTTGAAAACAGGCCCGTAAATTAGACTGGCGCACGTCGCTTTTCGCATCTTTACCTACTCGCTAGTCGGCATTGCGCCAAATAGAGATAGACATAGTAAATAAAGAAGAACCATTGTCGTTGTGTAATTGTTTCGAATAATGGTCAAGAGGACCATTTCTCTAGTATTAATGACTGTCTCACACTTGTTGCATTCTGTCAAATCTAGTAGTGAGGGAAATAACAAATTAGATTATCTTCTTTAAAGCAATTGTTTTTGAAGCTTTTTCTTTTTCTTCCTTTAACTATTCTATCGACTATCTCTTCTCTTAAATATTAGGGTTGTATTCTTTCTTTCTCTCTTGTATCTTTTTCTTTTAAGGCTAAACGCCTTTCTTTTTTTTCTTTTTTATTTCTTTCATTCTTTCTTTCTTTCATTTTTATTTTTTTCATTCTTTTTTCCTTCTTTTTTTTTCTATTTTTTCTTACTTTAACCATTGTAACTTCTCTTAAAAATGATGTTTCTTTCTTTATTTTATTCTTTCTTTTCTCTTAAGTAATGAGTTTAATTTTTTTCTTTCTTTCTTTTGCTACTGTAACTGCTTTGGTTTCTTTTTAATTTTCTTGAAAATTCAATCTTTTATTTCGCAATTTTATCTTCATTTTTCTCTTAAATATCATGTTTAAATTATTTCCTTCTTTTTCGTTCTTCCTTTCTTTCTAAACTTACTTTCTTTTTTCTTTTATTAGTTTTCTGATATTCTTCATTTTCTCGTAAGTAACACGTTGAAATCCTTCTTTCTTTCTTTCTTTCTTTCTTTCTTTCTTTCTTTTGCCAATCTAATTTCTTTCCTTGCTCTAGAATTTTATTTTAAAATTCTTTCTTTCATCTATGTTAACTTTTTCTTTTTAGATTCATTTCAAATTCTTCTCTTTCTTTCTTTCTTTCTTTCTTTCTTTCTTTCTTTCTTTCTTTCTTCTCCTTTTTTCAACGCCTTTTTTCTTCACTTCAGCCAATCTCATAACCAATGGAACGCTTTGGTTCAATGCTTTTAAATATTTCGCATCCGCTATAAAGAGCTTTACACTCTTCAACTGCAAACACCATAAATCTTTTGAAATGGCTCAATTAAAAGAGAACTCGAAAACACAAATTATGAATTATAATTAAACGCCTTGAATTTATGTCCGTATTCAATAGCAAATAAAAAGTTCAGCTCTCATAAAAGTAAAGCTATTACTTTTTCTCTATAAATTCCCGGAAATCTTCACCGCGGAAAGGAAAGGGAATCAAAGACAACTATCCAAATATCAGATAGGGTCAGAGTTAAGGGGATGGGAAATAGAAAGGTCAGATGCAATCAGTGTGAACCGTGATGTGGATAGGACAGTCAAATTTGCATCCTTATGTTTTCTATGTATCTGTCTCCCTATACATACATACATACATATATATATATACATACATACATACATACATATATATATATATATATATATATATATATATATATATATATATATATATATATATATATATATATATATATTTCTTCAATTAAACTCTCTTTCTCTGATCATATCTATCTATATCTCAAACCTCGCTGCCCTCCCGCGATAATAAGAGAATAGTATACGAAGGTCAGACACAATCAATGCGGAGCCGGAAGTGGATAGGACAGTGAATTTTGGATTGTTTTATCTCTCTCTCTCTCTCTTACTTATATATATATATATATATATATATATATATATATATATATATATATATATATATATATATATATATATATATATATACACACACAAATAGACTATTTGTTTTAGACTGATCTTATCTATGTTAAATCTCAGTGCTCTCTCACTCCCTCTCCCTATGTATATATATATATAGAGAGAGAGAGAGAGAGACAGAGAAAGAGAGAGAGACAGAGAGACAGAGACAGACATAGAGGCAGACAGACAGTGAATATTGAAATATATGAGAACAAATCGAAATACATTATCTATCTATCTATCTATCTATCTATCTATCTATCTATCTATCTATAACATTATATTATCTATAAAACTAAAATAATAAGCCACCTACTCCAAACCAAAACATACAGCTATGATGACAGTTAACGATCACCGAAATCGTTTGGCTAAACAGCATGGACTAGGGTCTAATGTCAAAAACTTAAAGCCGAATATAAAAAAATAACTTGCGAGAAAGCAAGAAAAAACAAGCAATAAATAAAACACATCTCTCTCTCTCTCTCTCTCTCTCTCTCTCTGTATCTCCAGTATGTCTCTCTCTATCTGTATATCTATTTATCTATCTCAATTCTCTCGCTTTACTTATATATATATTTCAATGTATAATGTTTCATACGTTTTTCATATATATTCTAACAATGTCATTTTTTATGATAGATAGATAGATAGATAGATAGATAGATAGATAGATAGATTTTATTTATATGAGATGGTAATGAAAATGTCTTGGCAAAATAAACTTTTCAAAATCTTAAGTGATTTGCAGAAGGGCTTCTTCATCATGACAAAACCTTTTCATCACGGACTACCAAAAATCAATGATACATACATGTCGTAAATGTGAGTGGAAAAGACCCTACGTAATTTTTAGAAGAAACCTTTTTATAACTAAATGTTGCGTTCAAAATTAGAGGACATTATTGTCAGTTCGATTCATAAAAAAAAAAGAAACATATTAGGATTCCCTGGAAAATATGGCATCTTTGCAATGTAAAACTATGTATTCGACTGCGACACTCCTTTGTAAGTTACCGTGAATATAAGTTGTTTTAAAGTTGAACTATTTAGAATCTGGCCTGTTAAAGGAATACTTCTGCTTTTACATGTGAAGTAAATACATATTTGAGCGCAATTTCTAGCAAGTAAAATTTTATGATGATTCGCTTCACGTAATACTAAAATACCTGGACCGCCATATAAAATGGAGTCTGTTTGGCTGTTTTAATCGAGAAGTAGACTGGACAAGTCAGGCAACAGTAGAATTTTCATTGAAGGTGTATTGTCTGGATTTATCGCATCGTTTATGAGAAACCTTCAAAAAGAGAGGAAATGCAAGCTAGCATTTACCTGCGTCTATATATTCTTGACAATTAAGAGTTGTTCTAGGGTTTTCATCAGTAAGGATAGTATATTTAATATCATTGAGAGGACCATATGATTCGACGGAAAGGTGATTGCTTCCTAAATGTGTGACAAAATAAGTTTCAATTCCGAAATAGTGGACATGGTATTGATATTGGGAACGTTCCCTATCGCTGGTGTTGACCAATTAGTTCGCTTACAAGGAGCAGTAAATGCTATTTTCGTATAAGAATATTATCGAAGATCCTGCATTCTGTGAGAGAAACCCCTTTTATGGACAAGGAAAATTAAAGACTTTTGCTCTACTGCAGAAACGGTAAAACATATATTTGAATTTGAAAACATTTGGATAATAACTCGCTAAAAATTCCAAAGATCACATTACATTTCATGTAATGAGATATCAGGGCAAAGAGACCGGCCACACTGATTGATTTATAGTAGAAAAACAGATAGTTGTGATACATAATTAGGCCTGCAGGATTTTAAAAGTTAGGGAGAACATGCAGTCATGGTATTTAAAAGCTAGGTTGTGTTCACCTCTTAATAATGTGCGACATTACTATTTGGGATGTTCCTGTATAGTATCAGTAATTGTTACAACAACTTAAACTGCACTAATAGCCTTGGAAAAAGCATGAATCAATCTACCACCACATGTGCGTTAAATAACAGAAAAGACCAAGGTATCATCTTTTTGTCAGCGTCAAGGCTTGAAGAAGGAATCTCTGAACATAGTGATGACCCCAATCTGTTTGTGATATACTAGGCATTAACACGGCTGCCTTATGTGTAGTTTCCTTACGTTATGGAATTGCGTGATTGTATGATCAATATTACGCCAATAATGATCATTTTATTTATATATGTATATTAAATTTTGTTTTCTAATTTGGGATGTTAAACTATATTTAATAGTTAAAAGATAATCTATAATGACAATTTTTTTTTATATATGTACTTTCAATTTTGCTTCCTAAATTTAGACGTTAAAAATGTTAAGTCAATAATGATTATTTTCAATTTTGTTTTCTAATTTGGGACGTTAAACTATATTAAGTATTAAATCAATAATGATCATTTTATTTATACATGTATTTTCAATTTTGTTCTCTAATTTGGGACGTTAAAATATATTCAGTATTAAATCAATAATGATCATTTTATTTATACATGTATTTTCAATTTTGTTTTCTAATTTGGGACGTTAAAATATATTCAGTATTAAATCAATAATGATCATTTTATTTATACATGTATTTTCAATTTTGTTTTCTAATTTGGGACGTTAAACTAAATTCAGTGATAAATTAATAATGATAATTTTATTTATACATGCATTATTTTCAATTTTGTTTTCTAATTTGGGACGTTAAAATATATTCAGTATTAAATCAATAATGATAATTTTATTTATACATATATTTTCAATTTT
>OZ010583.1:94709942-94729942 GCA_963932145.1 Acanthosepion lycidas
GAGAGTTGTTGGGACCGGATAAGTATCTTATATCCGGGTTTCTCTTATATCCGGGTTGGACTATTTTATATACATTAACACAGGCTCTAATTTGCGACCAGAGAAAATCTCTCTTATATCCTGGTTTCTCTTTTATCCGGGGCTCTTATATCCGGGTTACACTGTATTGTTTTTCTTTCTTTTCAATAGCGTCTCTAATTTGCGTCTTTTTAATTTGCCTTCCCCATATAAGTTTTCATTTGTCGTTCTTTCTTATATACATTCTAATTATTGTGTTTTCCTTTTTCTTCTCTATCTACTTCTTTATTTTGCTTTCTTTTCAGTATATTTTCTAAATGTCATATCATTTTCTCTTTCTTCCTCATACATATCTGTTCGTTTCTTTTTCCTTTTTATCGATGTTTATTCTGATACACAATTCGTAAATAAAGGGCAATACATTAATAGCAGTAGCAGGCACTATTTTTATTTTTTAAATATATATTTAAGCATTTCAGCGGAGAGCCACTAGCACGCAGGGGTCACAGAGAATGAAAATGAGGGAAAAACTGTGTATAAAGGCGATTGAGGAAATGATAAAACAAGAACGGCGATCAGAAAATGGCCATTGACTTTGCATTTAAATTTTTGAATATTATAGTTATTAGGAGAAGAGAGGAGAAGAGAGTTCTAATGTCAGGAAGCATGAGAAAAGAAGCTGCTGGAGTAGACGGGGATATTGTATTTACCTATTCAACAGTAAAAGGGTGGGACCTAGATGCCAATCTAGTAGGACGCTTAAATTCATGTAATCCTGGCATCAGGAAAGATCGTTCAACAGAACAGTTGCCATGAAAATATTTGTAGAAAAGAGAGAGGGAAGCCACATCACGTCTATGAGAGAATGAATTCGAAATGTCAGGTCATGACAGATTAAATGGCAGGTCCTTCGTTTGTCGAGAATCTTGAAATGAATAGCAGGGGCACCAGCCCAGATATGGCAACGATATTCAATGCATGGACGAATGGTAGATTTTTAGATGCGTAAGATGCACTTTGACGAGAAAAATCTACTGCTACGACATTGAACGGACTTTCCTTGCAGTAATGGCAGCAGTTGATTCAATGTAGTTGTTCCACCTCAAGTCATTGGAAAACATGAAGCTAAGAAGACACCGTGAGACACTCTCACGTATTCGAACAACAACCATGCTAAGTGGGGTGAGGATGTTTCTCTGTGGCGGTTAAATAAAAGTCATTCAGTTTTAATCATTCCTTTTTGCTTCTTTCCGACATATCTTGAAATTCTCATTGAAATTTCATTTTCTTTTTCTTCATATTTATCTATTTTTTTTCTTTTTTCTCCTTCTGTTAGATATTCTTTCGAATTCTTGTATTTAATTTTCTTTTTCCTTTCTTCCTATACACCCTCCTTTTTTTTCCTATTCTTATTTTCTAGCACGTCACCCATCCTTCTATCCTATTAAGCCATTTCATTTACAGATTACACGTTCAGTTCTCACAACACACCGGTAAACTTGACACCGAATCTATATTACATTATGACATCGTAATAAAATCTCGTTTGATTAAACTTTTGATGCCTTTCTCGGCTATCATTATCCTGTTATCTTTATATTTCTCTTACATTTTCAACCGACTTTCATATGCGCCCCCCACACCGTTTTCAGCAAAAACCTGAACGTTCCGAACGCTTTTTCTATTCGATATGAAGGAATTCATTTAACTCTTTCTCGACGTGGGCTTTTATAATTGAAATTTAATATAATTTAGCTAAGGTAGTTCTTCCATAAATTTACATCAGGTTATGGGGTCGGTAAATATATGTCCGCGTTGGATGTGCGGCTCGCGTAAAGGATAATTGCAATCCGAGTTCAACTTCCGGTCTAGTCTGTTGCGTCAATTTATGCCCTAGTGAAAGTTATGAGGTAAGTAGCAAAGATAACTGAGTTGTGCACCAATCTTGTAGAAGAACTACTCTCCAATTTAAAACTGCGGCGTAGTCAGAGGAAAAAAGCTGCAATATATTTTCCCAAATGTCATATTAATTCGCACACACTTAAAAAAATGTTTAGAAGTTCCGCCCTGAAGATGTACAACTGTTACTTATTATCTTTAACTAATGTTAAATCTATACAAACCTAAGAGCCACTCAAGGCAGACGGTTACTGAATGTATGTGTTGTGTAAGCAGTAAGAGCAATTTTTGAGGATATATGGGATTGATAACGTTTAATCCTAAACTTGAACAATTTAAGATTGTCGTGGTCAGGAAAGAAGCCTTTTGTGAGTCGATTCCACAAAATGCTCTTTGAGTGGACTCACTAACGGAATATGAATAGAGTCCATGTTTGTTCGCTACAGTGTATGTAGTAAGGCAGAGCCTAGCTGTGAAGGTTAATACTGGTGGAACTGCAACAAGCTTATCTTTTATATAATATTCTGCACATAATACAAGGACCAAGAGCCACGCAAGATAGAGTTTTACTAAATTATGTTTTTTATAAGAGTATAAAGAGAGCGAGCAAGAGGTGCATATGAGAATATGTCGGATAGAATACGGTTGACCTGAGTTGAAGAATTTCGGATTGTAGCGATTATAGAAACGTCCTCTCGGGAGTCATTTCCAGAATGTTTGGTGGAAGAAGATGTCTCAGTAGAACTTCCTCTTCAGAAATCGAATATGTAGTGAATTAGGTTGAGTTAAGATAGCGTAAGTGGTTTGCCATATCCTTTGAACAGGGGGAATGTAGATCAACTAAAAATTTACCATGAAAATAGCGTGAGGGGAGCAACGTTTTAAAATGAGGTTGAAGGGTGGGAAACATTTCGTCGGCCATTTGGAGGAAGACGCTCTCGGAGTAGAATATGGTGTGAATTAGGACGAGATGTCGCAATCTACGTGGCTTGGCGTATCCCATCTGAAGTGTTCTGAACTGGTGGAACTAAGGAATGCAGAAAAATAATTGAATATATATATATATATATATATATATATATATATATATATATATATATATATATATATATATTCAAGAAAAAGTTATTTGTGTAGAATCTCCGTCCTGAAGATTTATCGCCTTTATTTATTTTGCTAATTTTAACTCTATACAAAAGACTAAGAGCCATTCAAGGCAGAGGGTTACTGAATGCGTTTTTTTGTGTGAGCGGTAAGCGAAATTTTTGAGGATATGTGGGATTGATAGCGTTTAACCCTAGATTTAAACACGTTAAGTCTCTAGTGGTCAGGAAAGTACCTTATTGGTAGTCGATTCCACAAGATGCTGTTCGAGTGTTACTTATTTCTTGCTAACGGAATAAGAATAGAAATGAAAATTGTTCGCTACAATGTACGTTGTACGGTGGGGCTTAGCTTTGAAGGTTAATAACGGTGGAACTACAACAAGTCTATTTTTTATGCTATTTTTCACCCACTGCAAGACCCAAGAGCCAATCAATATAGAGCTTTACTAAATTATGTTTTTGTAAGGTGTAGACAGATAGAGATAGAGAGAGAGATAGAGAGAGAGGGGGGAAGGAGAGAGAGAAAAAGATCAAGATGTGCATATGAAAACATATTGGATACATAACGGTTGATTTGAAGAAGTTCGGATTGTAGTGATCATAGAGACCTTCCCACGTTGTTTGGTGAAAGAAGCTGTCTGGTAGAATATGGAATTAATTATTGTTGTGACCAAGTAAATGGTTAAGTAATAAGAAAAAAAAACAGGTTTGCAGATATATAGTATATTAAAAAGTAAGTACACCAGAAGAGTAAGACACGACTAGTGATATTGTATCGTATGAACCAGAGGTCAATCTATTCACTGTTCACTGTTCATAATTCCTACTCTCTTACTAAGTTTATAGTAGGCGGAAGAGTCTACCATAGACTCTTAGAGGGGGCACCGCAACAATTATAATGAGTTGACGCTATGCACGTGATTAGCATGTCCGAGCTTGGGTGTTCTGAACTGGTGGAACTGAGGAATGTAGTTTGTTTGAATATTTTCCATGAAAAGAACGCTTGCCGAGTGGGAAATAATTCATCATCCACAAGGCTGCGTAGACGATTTGGGAAATATATGAATCCCCTTCTCCTCCCAGCTATGGAGAAATAGAAGGACAGACTGGGTTCTATATAGCCTTTGGCGGAAACCGGTCTAGGAAAATGTAACTCTGAATTCAAAACTGTATCTAGCCCTGGCTAGTTTATACTATACAGCTAAAAAATGATCGTTCACATTGGGTTAATGATCTCCACTACGGTCGAATGATGATGATGATAAACTACAGTTTAAGAAGATATGTAAGAAACACTAATTATAAGCGAGTTGAGATTGTCGTGATTATAGAAGCCGTTCTTAGAAAGAAACTGTCCGTCTATATTTCTGAGATGAGGCATTATGTGCACTATTTACATTATTCGGAATATTGTCCTCATCTTTGTCGGCATATTTATTACAACGTTTCGGACGTTGTACGCCCTGACTTTCTTCGGGTGGTTGGAATGTCGAACTGAACCCCTTATTTCGCTTACTGGGGTAGACTGTTCTAGTTCTGCGTGCCATGATTAATGGATGTCAGTTGTCAGTTATCTCCTGTTAATTCCCCTCGCCACTGTGCCATGTGTCCTCAAGGACACATTGCACAGTGGATAAAGGCGTTAGTAAAATCCAGTGACAGAACCCAAAGAGTGAGAGTTCAATACCCGGTTAAGGCAGTGGAAAACTTGGAGAGGGGAATTAACAAGAGAAAAATAACAACTGACATCCATTAAACATGGCACGTGGAACTAGAACAGTCTACCCCAGTGAACGACATAAAGGGTTCAGTTCGACATTCCAATCACCTGAAGAAGGCCAGAGCGTACAACGGCTGAAACGTTGTAATAAATATGGCGACAAAGATGAGGACAATAGTCCGAATAATGCAAATAGAAACTGTTCGATTAGAAAATACTTCTTACTAATGAGAAGCAAAAGTGAATTCGGATGATTCTTCCCGCTATACGATTACGGGTTTTAGATGTGAAAGTCTGAAGTAGTGGAACTAAGGTATGTAAATCATCTGAACATTTTCTATGAAAAAAGCTGTGGGAAAGGGGTTGCCAGTTGGAAATTAAATCATCATCTACAAGGCCACGGAGATGATTCTGGACTCTATCAAGACTGGGTAGGTCCAGCACAGATATGGCATCGGAGCTTCATTTTAGGCTTGATCAGGCTCGGGCTGGAGAAATCGAACGTTCAAAGAAAGATCCGAAACCATATACAATTGATTCAACCAACATTGATTAGACGGTGTCCTAAAGTGAATTATAAAGATTAGTACGTATGAAACATTTGGTCACATGTCTCTATTAATTATTATTATCGTATACAGAAATCCACTTTTAATAGTGGGTTTTGGCTTCTTCATATCTCATTGGTTGGGTGGAAAATTCGATTCTTTTCACCCCATCGTACTTTGCCCTTCTAAAGTAATGTGCGTATTACTTTTTGACGATATTTAACATTATCAAGACAGAAATATAAAAACTAGAAAACTCCAGCCCATATATAGCAGCAGTGCTGTATTTGGAGTCTGGTCAACATGATAACTACATCTCTCCTTCTTTAGGATGATATACTCTTGAAATTGGGTTCTCTTATCAGTCTTAATAAAGTCTCACATTTTTGAGTAACCTTGCCATGAAGGCGATCTCCGGCGTTGTCTCGAATCATAGCAAGACACGCTTTATTTGGTAGCATAAGTATTCTTTGGAGAGGCTAAATTAGAGGACACAGCTGTGTTTTTCTTTCTCCTAATTTGTACTAAGAGGTATACTGGACTTAATTATGATCGCAACGGAAACGAGAAAAAAAAGAATGATCTATCAAATATCTTGACAGTTTAACAGCGCGATACTTGAAATCCCAAAACCAAAAGAAATCAATGAAGTCACTCGAAATTCCAATTTTGTTCTTAAGAACTAATTTGTAACAAGTGAACCAAACTCCAATCTTTTAAAGAAGACAAACACGTCTTCATTTTACAAGTCTTAACTTAGAGGAAGTTGAAGTTGTAACGAGAGGCAAATTTATAATGTTTATGTTAGCGTTGGATGAACGGTTACATTTAAAATCAATATTTGTTTCCTTTAGGTGTTTTTTTTTTAAGTACGTATGAAGCTTATCTAATGTTATCCGAATACTTCACAATTTAGATATTTGTTTGGAAGGAAATTCTGGCAGTTTCTATAATACTAATCAAACAAATTAAGCTTTCTAGAAAATGCAAAATATATTCAATCAACGATATAATCACGATCTGACTCAAAGACCTTGTACCATTTAGCAGGTAGAAAATGAATCGTTTCTCTGTAGAACTGGATGAGCACTGAGGCCACGAATTCTGTCAACAACAGTTCCAGTACGTTGTCGAAAGATTTTTCTCAAATGTGTGTTAGTCATGGAGGTAAATAGATGATAGTCGGGCGGACTATACGATAGGTTTACAGAGATCCAATTGATGTTCTTGGCTAGTGGAGGCGATTGAGAAACTGTAGAAGGTTGGCTGCTGAAATCTCATTTGATCTAGATCTGACATCTCAGTGGAGGAGGGAAATGGCTGAATACATTCAATGCTTCAAAAAACTAAACTAATTATATTCCATCATCGGCGATCGGACCCCGAACTAACACTACTCATGATGGAACTAGTAAATACGATCAATCGCTAAAGATGGGAGAATATAATTGGTTACCTGTATCACACCAGTTAGTACCATATTCCTTCTGCTATCTTCTACTTTCACAAGAATCATATCAGGCCTAAAATATAGTACAGGTGTCATATTTGGGCAGGAGCTGCCCAGTTCTAACTTCCCAGTCTAGATAGAGACCAAAAGCGTCTCCGAGTCCTTGTGGGTGACAAATTATTTTCCACCCTCCAACCTCTCTCTCACAGGCGGGATGTGGCAAGCTTTTCATTTCTCTATTGCTATTTTTACGTAAAACGGATGAACCATATTCTTTGGTTCTACCAGTTCTACCAGTTCTAACCTTCATGGCTAGGAACCGAAATGAATCTCTGTAACAAACCACCCCGCCACTGTCTTCGTATTTCATCGGTGAGAAATAAGTTCCACTCGAAAAGTTTCCTCCTGCGAATCACAGCTCTGTGGAACCGACTCCCGAGATGATTCTACCCCGATCATTACAGTCTTAACTGATTCATAACTAGGGTTAAAACTTATCTTCCACTCCTATCCGTATAAACTGTCTCTTACTTTGTAACCCTCTATCTCGAGTGCCCCCTGCGTCATGTGCAGGGTGGACCTCACTATAAAAAATGTTCTTGATAAGCGCAACACTAGTAAATATAGTTTATACCGATGCAGACTCAACGTCTAGAACATTCGAGAAAACAGCCAATTTAATGCATTTAGATAACACGAACTCTTTACGTCCAACTAAATTAAACTCTCTTGTCTCTATCTTCATATTCGTTAACTCGGCAATCTTGTTGTTTCTTTACTGCTCTCGACTTAGTTACACCGTGGGTGAAGTAATATGTGGTTGGTGTAAACGATAACGATTCGAAATGAATAATCAGAGAGCTGAGTTCGAATTCTTGTAGAGTTCGTGACATTCACTTACGTGTAAATACCTTTGAGAAAGGTATGAAGCTATCTCTTCTCCCCTTCACTATCAGTTAAATAGTAGAATTTATATCCGGAAAAATTATTCTTATCTGTAATTTTCAATGCGAATTTTCATTAGTGAAAAAAATATTATTACAGTGTAAAATGTTTTTGACTTTAAGTAAAACGAAAAGGGTTGATATAAAGAGCCGTAAAAAACAAATCCACAAATCAATCTGTATATGAATAACATTGTTTTATACTACGATTTCTAAGCTCACCAGTCTTTATACATAGAGAGGAAGCTGCTGTTTTATACAAACTTCTTTGATTTATAAAGCGTCACTGTATTATTTATCCATTAACAATTGAACTTTCCCCTTCTTTGAGAAATAGCGTGTTGGTTACCAATGCTCTATGCTTTATTGATTATATGGTCACTTACTCTTTCCATAATTTTCGTACTTCACTGTTAAAGTCTTCAAAGGTACACACTCTTCCTTATTATGACCTATGGCGTATTACTCTCATATCTGAGTTGGATCTGCCCACTCTTCACTTTCCAGGCTTATGCGACCTTGTGAACGATGAAATATCTTGAAGTAATGCAAATATATTATTCTCCTTTCGCAATCGAATACATGGCAGATGATACTCAACTTTTTGGGAATATATATGTTTGTGGAGACATGATTACTAGTGGGGCGAGGGGCGTTTTATGTTGTAGTTTTGTTTTAGTTTAAATTCTAAGTACAGTTGGATTTCTTTAAAAAAAATGTCGCATATTATATGGATTAGAGTCATGAAAGAGTTCTTTCATGTTGATTTGTTGCTTTTGTTTAGCGACATATCAAGACCTCTATGGGTTATTTAATGCCAAAATGTATATATTTTGAACACAATTTTATGGCTTTAACTAAATATATTTTGAAAGTAATTGTTTGCCTTTAACATTTTATTACAAAATGTATTGTTACTAATTCTACTGCATCTACTATAGAATATATTGTTGGTCACCTTGCTTTAAAAAGTATTGTTTGTAATTTTACTATAAATAGATATTGCTGATAATTTTACAATAAATAGGTATTGTTGATAATTTTACAATAAATAGTTATTGTTTCTAATTTTACTATAAATAGGTATTGCTGATAATTTTACTATAAATAGGTATTGTTGATAATTTTACTATAAATAGTTATTGTTTGTAATTTTACTATAAATAGATATTGCTGATAATTTTACTATAAATAGGTATTGCTGATAATTTTACTATAAATAGTTATTGTTTGTAATTTTACTATAAATAGATATTGCTGATAATTTTACTATAAATATGTATTGTTGATAATTTTACTATAAATAGTTATTGTTTGTAATTTTACTATAAATAGATATTGCTGATAATTTTACTATAAATAGGTATTGCTGATAATTTTACTATAAATAGTTATTGTTTGTAATTTTACTATAAATAGATATTGCTGATAATTTTACTATAAATAGGTATTGCTGATAATTTTACTATAAATAGTTATTGTTTGTAATTTTACTATAAATAGATATTGCTGATAATTTTACTATAAATATGTATTGTTGATAATTTTACTATAAATAGTTATTGTTTGTAATTTTACTATAAATAGATATTGCTGATAATTTTACTATAAATAGGTATTGCTGATAATTTTACTGTAAATAGGTATTGTTGGAAATTCATTTTATATAAAAATGTATTTCTGTTATTTTTGCTATAAAAATGCAGTTTTATATTTTTCTTAATGTTTTGTTTTTGTTTGCTGGTTTACTATTTTCGCGTAGCTGGAAGCTTAACAGGTGTTACCTACCCGGGTCAGGGTGAACTTAGGAAAAAACATCAATTAAGAGGTGGTTCCAATCTCCTGATACTGCCGGATGTAGTTTATCGTCATATTAACTACATTGTCGCGGAGACATTATGCAAAGGCAGAAATACCTACGATATCTACCTCCCACAAATATATCCCTCATAATTGTAAGATATTAGCAAGTCAGCATTGTCTTACCATTACGCGGCGACAAGTATTTCTGGGATGTATATATGAGAGGTGTTTCAGCCGCACCTTGTACACTATTGGAGATCTCAGCGATCCCCTGATGACAGTAGACTGACAGTCAGAGTAGTTGAAATGAAAGGCAAAAGAAAATATGTTAAAAGAATTAAGGCTACAAATATTAGATATACCACTTTAACTAGCCTCTCACATTGACGTGCAACGGTTCTTATAAATTCTGACCATTTGCTAAACTTTCTGGACAAGGGTTCACACGCTTGTCTCTCAGACAAATCCGCTGTGTTTAAAAGATTCTAATTAGGAAAAATAGAACAGATAATGTGTATTGAATCTTTTGTTAACTTCCTCCTAGTTTCGAATAAAATATTAAGATGTGAGTACTTTTCGGCCATCGTTGTCTATTATCATGGCCAAAAGATTGAAAGTGCAGAAATAAACGACATGACATTTCTATTGTTTTAAATTTAAATAGGCGAACGTTCACTTGGTATAACTGCGAAACCGAATTTTAAATTTAGATTCATGTGGAAAATAAGACTTTTAAGAACATTTTAACACTTGAGAATATAGACCGGAACAAAATTTATTAACAATAAAGGTCCTCCTAGATTTGTAAATATTTTCATTTTTTTTTAACAAAGAACTACTTGATCTTTGACCAAAATCGGATAGAAATTAAAAGAAGGATCGGGGATTTGGTTAAGAAATTACTTCCAAATAAATTACATTCTATCTTAAGATATCGAAAATAGCTACATTACTTAACATATTTTTAAATATCTCACCCCAAGCAATATAATTAAGCCACTCAGATGCAAGAGGTCACTGAGTGTAAAAAAAGAAAAGAAAGTAAAACATCGTTAATGGGAAAACAATGATAGAATAGGTATCAAGCAGACAAAAGATTGACATTGCATTTAAATTTTATAATATAAAAAATTGGGCTGGAAAGTAAGAGAACCGAAGAGATTTACCGAATGAAAAGTGCGAGAGAAAAGATTGTTATCATATGACTTACCGTTAGATCTATCTATTTCAACTGTAAAATGATGAAACTTAGTCGCCAATCTCGTCTTCCTTTTCATGTGCCATGTTCTAAAGCGATCATGGCTCTCCAACTCCCTCTGTATCTTGCAGCTCCGTCTGCTTCCTCCCTCAGACCACGTTCTGTCATCCACCTGCTCAAGCTGCTTCTACTTTCTCCTCTATTTGATCCATGAGTATCAGATTATCCAGGCTCTCCTTCCTTATTATGGTCCCCAGAAACATCAGCTGCCTCTTCCTGATGTTAAGTATAAGCCTCCTCCTTGTTTGCATCCTCTCTAAGACCTGATCGTTGCTCACACGCTTGGTCCATGATATCCTCAGCATACTTCTGTAGAGCCACCTCTCCGTCGCCTCGAGTCTCTTCTTCATCTTTGAGAAAATCGTCTATCATTCGCTACCGTAAAGAAGGACAGATGTCATGTAACATTTCATCATTCTTTTCTTACTGTTACTAAAAAATTCCTTCTGTCTTGCAAACACTATGCCCAGCTTTTGGAATGTGTCCTTGGCCATCCCAATACTTCTACGGGTCTAAGTGTCGCATTTACCGTCCCTCTGTCAAAACCCATACCCGATATTTAAACTTTTGTGTCTGTTTGATTCTAGTGTTCCCGACCTGCAAATCGCATTTCGGGCTCATCTTCTTACTGATGACCATGCATTCTCTCTTCCTGCAGTCGTCAATCTAGAACTGTGCATAAATTCCTAAAGTCGGGGTTCCAAAGCATAAATCTCATCAGAGCAATTACCATGGAAATATTTATAGAAAAGGCACAGAAAAGCTGTGGGAAAGTGACTGAAACGGAGTCGACAGATCGAAACCAATAGCATTGTAGATTCTTCTTTGGATTTCATTAAGAACTTTTAAATATATAGCGGAAGCTCGTCCTGGGTAAGAAGTTAAACTACATTCGCGTCCTGGGTAAGACGATAAACTACATCCAGCAGCAAGTCCTCTGATCAGGAGGAGCGTGGAACCACCTCTTAATTGCTGGTATTCCTTTTCGACCCTGACCCATGGTGGTAGCACCTGTTAGGGACCCAGCTATTGGCAAATAGATAACTATACAATTTTGAAGGAAAAATATTACTAGAAAAAGAATTTTAACAAAACAAAATATTAGCAGAAATAAAAATATGTTGTCGGCACTAAATAGCCCATTGACGTTGATATGCCGTAAAACAAAATAAACCATAGCGGAAGCACCAGACCAGATATGACAGCAATATTCAATGTATGGACTTTCAAGATGAAAATGGCAAAAAAAATATGTTTGACACACCAGTGAACCTACTCCTCCATCAGCAGAGCTAGTAATTAATTCAACATAATCTCTCCACTTCATGTGACCGGAAAATGTTACCGCGAGAAGGCGCACTGCGTTATAATTTATAAAAAAAATGGCTTCTTCTTTTCTCCATGTTCTATGTTCACATATTAAGTCTTTATTCTTGGTGCTCTCAACAAATTGAATAATGACATATTTTGTTCAGTTTTCGATTTAAGAACAAAACATTAAGACATTCGTGTAATGAGCAACGACAGAGAATGATGCTTACTTAAGCTTTATTAAGCTAGAATATGGCCGCCGTATAGTCATAAATGTAGAAGAGTTACACTAGAGAGGGGAGGTAACTGAAACAGATTTTATCACCACAATTTGCATCACAATTTTAACAAATGTTAGATATTTCTGGTTTTGTTTCAGTTTATGTAAAACACAATGGATATTAAAATCACTGTCGTTTCAACAATCGATCCGTCTTTACATTTCAAAGCAATCATTTAGTAGGAATTATTATCAAAGTTTGAAGTTATCAAGGAAATTGTCGATGTCACTAAATCGTTAGTTTAAGTCTATCAGCTATGGTGCATGTGTATATTATTAACGTCAAACTACGAACTAGATTCCTTTTTGAAATTCGAGTAAGTATATATTTGAGTGAGTATATATTTCCTGCGCTGGGAATTGTCTTGTAGAAGAACAAAAAAATGGGAAATTCCATGAGGATTAAACTCCACACAGTAAAATTTAATACCTACAGTTGCAACCATTATTCACAAGTTTACCAATCGTCCATGCTGTTAACATTACTGCCACATTTAGTCTGTGGCTTCTATTATGTTTCTCTAGATTCTTGTCAAAATCTAAAGAAGAATCAGCAATATTACTGGTCCTGACCTGGCAACTTGTCTTCAATCCCTTTATCGTCGCTGTAACTCCCAGTGACTTTTCTATAATTTTTTTGATGGCATTTGTTCTGATGAGTTCCAACTTTAATACTTCTACTCCGCGAACTTAAGCGTTGCACTCGACTGGCAGTTAGGTCCTATCATTTTACTGTTGAAATTTCTAGATGTAACTGTAAGTTCTATGCTATTATATGATATGTTATTCTATATGTTATTCTCTCGCACTTCAGGCTTTGTAAACTCTTTGCCGGCTTTTCACTTTCCTGTCCACAGTGATCTTCAAAAATTTAAATGCAGAATCAATCCTCATTTTGTGTCTTTTTGAATCTTTTTCTTTGTAGTTTTCTCCGTTTATTTCACTCTCGGTAACACCTTGCGTCTTAGTGGCTCTGCTTGTGTAGAAATGATCAAAATAGAAGAAACTTGAAAGAATTTCTAAATGGTAAAGTTAAAAAAGCTGTTTCGAAGGAGGACATATTCAGTATTAATTGACCAGACATTTAATGAAATTTATAAAATTTAATCAAAGCTTCGCAAATAATAATGTATTAAACGAAAATGCGCTCATATATCCACGAAAAGAATATGCTGGCCACGCTAGCTAAAGTTATTAATAAAACTAGTCGTTTTCTAACAGGAAACATTCGCCCTTTGTCTTTACGGTTGGTGCGGTTTTCGGTTGAAATTTGTGAAATATATTGAATAACAGAGTTTTCAGAAAATCTAAATTCTTGGGTCCGCTAATGTTATCGTTCTTTCCAATACTAGTGAGGGTTTCCTGTCAAACCTTTTGTCTTTGCTTGTGTGAAATTGGAACTGCATGATTATATGGTTCGTCTCTCTTAGGCTATATGTGCTGCTGATTTGTGTTGTTAGAAGTGATGTGATGTTTGTTTTGTGATAAGGCTGTTTTATTTGTGATTTTCCGGTGCCAACTTATGGTAATAGTAACATTAGCCGTTTTCTTATAAGGAAACATTCGACATTCAGTAAACTAGCAGCCAGTGCTATCGCCACTTGAAATTTATAAAATCTTCCGATTAAAAAAACATTTCAGAAAAATATGTTCCTCAATTCCATTCTCATTACTGATGGAAGTTTCCATCCTAAACATTTGTCTGAAGTATTGTGGAACGTCAACATCTTGGTTATACTCTTGTTTCCTCTTCGAGTTTCATGTGCTGTCCATATTAGTCTAGTGATGTCGTTTCCGTTATTTGATAGAGCTCTTTGTTCAAAGCCATTTTGAATCATCGACTTGAAGAAGCCGTTGCATACCTCAAGTGATGTCGTTGTTTGGTTTGGTACAGTTCTTTATTTGTGATTATGTAGCGCCAGTCCATCTGATTCGAAGAAGTCTGGTCTTCACCAAGATCCATAAGTTTCTCTCACTCAAAGCTATTATTAGACATTGATTTGAGGAGGCGATTTTATACAGCTGGTAATTTAAATATTTTTGAACTGGTTCGGTCTCATTCATAACATGTATATGAACATCTTGATCTGAATAGATTATTTAAGAACAGGAGTCGAGTTTTTAAACTAATGTTTTGGCTTTGTAGCAATTGGCGAAACTTCTTCTGGCGCAGACCATTATGTATTCAATTTGCTTATTTCATGTATTAAATTTGGCATAACTGATCAATACACAAACGCTATTTAAGTGTTTCGTATTTACTAATTACTCACTTTGAATGTTTATAATGAATTCAGGTTGCGTGCCTTTTTTCATTCCAATTCCACTTTGTAGATTCCCTTTTGATAATGTTAATGATCATATTAGCCTTTTCCTGATAAGGAAACATTCAATATTTATTGACTAAGCTGCTAGTATTGCTGTTAAGTGATAATTATAAAATCTATCTCTTAAAACAATTTTTTTAATAGAAAACGGGTTTGTTCAGTCCAGTAGAAGTGATTGCTCTTTGATGAAGAGGTTTCCTTCCTAAACTATTGTTTGAAGTAGCATGGAATGTAAACACTTGATTACGTCATTTCTTTCTATTAGTGATACATGTTATATCTATTTTAGCTGTTACTGTTTCTAGAATCCGCAAGTGACCTCATTTCTTTTATTTGGTACAGTTTTTTTTCGTTAATGCTGTAGCGCCTGTCTACAAGGTTCGAATGAGTTTGGAACAGGATTCACTCGCTCAGAGCCATTTATAACCATTGCTCTAACAGATCGCTTGTATAAAGTTTACTATTTAGATATTTCTGAACGGGTCTGGTGCCATGGATAACATCTATATGAACGTTTCGACTGAACGTAGTGATTTAAGAACATGTTTTCAGGTTAATGTTTTGGCTTTGCATCAGTTTGCGGTGATGGACGAAACCGCCTCTGGCGCAACGTATTCTATGTTCAATTCTCTTTTCTCTTCTACTAAATTTGTTATAACTCATCCATACGCTGAGTGTTTAGTTTTTACTAATTCCGCACCCGGAATTTGTTATGGTGTATTCTGGATATGTGCTATCACCATTCCAGATCATAGTTTCGGTTTAGAAAAGGTTTGAGTGCTATTTCTTGAAAAACTTGGTAGAGAATGTTCATTTTCTGTTCAAGATAATTCTTGTTCGAAGAATGAATACTTATATGTTTAGTACAACCTACCATCATAAGTTCATTAAACTTGGGATTTATTTGGGATATGGTATGGACTGCTTAAATGATCAATGCCCAACCGTTCCCATTTGTGCTTATGAATGCGCGCGTCATAGTCTGTCGAAAGTTTAAATATATTGGCGATCTCACAGCCTCTTTGTCTTAATCCTGATGAGGTTTGAAATGTGTCCTTTTTCGGATTCTAACCAGACATGTAAGATGTTGTAGATCGATAAAGTTCTATAATATCGAAGCACTCAGTAGATTTAGAGCTTAGAAGGCGATATCTAATGGGCGAGAAGAAAAAAAAGAATTGATGTTGTCATATGCGGCTCTAAGTTCGACATAGCCTATATATAATTTCCTATTAGGGAGGTAAAAATATTACCTCGACTTTCTTACTGGGATCTTTTCTGTTAATTCCCCCCTAAAATATTAATTCAACCCAAAATAAAAATGGTGGTAGGATTGAATTTTGCGCTTGCCCAAAATGTAGGCGATTCGGGTGCCCTAAAATAATTCTTTTTTTTTTTTAAATTGTAAAAAAATCCTTGTAAGTAACTCGAATATTATCCGAACTTAGGAAATGTGAATAACACCATGACTCTTGATAATTTTTCATTCGGAGGGTTGATGTTGCGAGGCAAAATAAAGAAATTTTGATTTCACATTTATATTTTAAAAAGAATGCCAAAAGTTTAATAACAAAAAAAAAAAAAAAAAAAAAAAAAATTGAGCTCAAGTTAAAAATTTCGGGCGGTGAATTAATATCTGCGATAAGTAGCTTTACATTTAGTTAGGATGAATTAACAGAAATGATCCTTTTTACATCATTGCATCCCTAACTACAGTGATTCTCAAAAACCATGATACAGCACACAAGTGTGCCACACATACCTATTAAGTTCCAAAACTTCTTTGTTGCTCTCATGTTAATCTATACTATTCTCAGCACCCTTCTGTAGAATAACGTTTCTGTTGTTTCAAGTCTTTTCTTCATCTGTGAAGAGATTGTCCAGCATTCACTGTCATATTGGAGGACTGATATTGCATAACAGATTCGTAACCTTTTATTAGTTTTTAGGCTATCCAAATGCGCCTTCGGATTGCAGTCTCACACTTTCTGCATTATGTTAAAACACTGCCCAGATATTTAAATTATTGTACTTGTACTTGATTTTAGTAAGGTTAATTTGTAATTTGCGTCTGAGACTCATCCTTTTGCTAACAGCTATGAATTTCCATTACTTGTAATTGATGTTTAGTCTTTTCTCCTCGTTTTCTTTCAACTTTTGTAGGAATTCCTGTAGTTTCTTTACTGTGTCTGCTATCAACATTGTCATCTTTGGCTGTTAAGATTGTGGCCACCAACAATGATTTGGTTTGGTTTGTTTTACGGCATATCAACACCTCAATGGGTCATTTAATGCCGACAACTTTTTCTTTTTTATAATATTTTTGTTTTGTCAAAAATCTATTTCTGTTCATATTTTTTTCCTCAAAAATGTAGAGCTGGTAATATTATTTTTCAAAAAACTTATAGCTGGTAATATTATTTTTTCAAAAAACGGAAAGCTAGTATTATTATTATTATTATTATTATTATTATTATTATTATTATTATTATTTCAAAAAATATAGCTGGTAATATATTTTTTCAAAAACGTACAGCTGGCATCAACATTTTTTCAAAAACACATCAGAGACCTTGCTGCTGGACGTAGTTTATCGTCATACCCAGGACTCGGATGTAGTTTATCGTCATACCCAGGACTCGGATGTAGTTTGTTGTCATATCCGGGACTCGGATGTAGTTTGTCGTCATACCCAGAACTCGGATGTTGTTTGTCATCATACCCAGGACGCGGATGTAGTTTATCGTCATACCCAGGACTCGGATGTAGTTTATCGTAATAACCAGGGCTCGGAAGTAGTTTATCGTCATACCCAGTACTCGGATGTAGTTTACCGTCATACCCAGGACTCGGATGTAGTTTGTCGTTATACCCAGAACTCGGATGTAGTTTGTCGTCATACCCAGGACTCAGATGTAGTTTATCGTCATACCCAGGACTCGGATGTAGTTTACCGTCATACCCAGGACTCAGATCTAGTTTATCGTCATACCCAGGAGTCGGATGTAGTCTATCGTAATAACCAGGGCTCGGATGTAGTTTACCGTCATACCCAGGACCCAGATGTAGTTTATCGTTATACCCAGGACTCGGATGTAGTTTATCGTAATAACCAGGGCTCGGGTGTAGTTTACCGTCATGCCCAGGACTCAGATGTAGTTTATCGTCATACCCAGGACTCGGATGTAGTTTATCGTAATAACCAGGGCTCGGATGTAGTTTACCGTCATACCCAGGACTCAGATGTAGTTTATCGTCATACCCAGGACTCGGATGAAGTTTATCGTAATAACCAGGGCTTGGATGTAGTTTATCGTCATACTCAGGATTCGGATGTAGTTTACCGTCATACCCAGGACTCCGATGTAGTTTGTAGTTATACCCAGAACTCGGATGTAGTTTGTCGTCATACCCAGGACTCGGATGTAGTTTATCGTAATAACCAGGGCTCGGATGTAGTTTATCGTCATACCCGGGACTCGCATGTAGTTTGTCGTTATACCCAGAAGTCGGATGTAGTTTGTTGTCATACCCAGGACTCGGATTTAGTTTACCGTCATACCCAGGACTCGGATGTAGTTTGTCGTTATACCCAGAACTCGGATGTAGTTTGTCGTCATACCCAGGACTCAGATGTAGTTTATCGACATACCCAGGACTCGGATGTAGTTTATCGAAATAACCAATGCTCGGATGTAGTTTATCGTCATACCCAGGACTCAGATGTAGTTTATCGTCATACCCAGGACTCGGATGTAGTTTATCGTAATAACCAGGGCTCGGATGTAGTTTTATCGTCATACCCATGACGCGGATGTAGTTTATCTTCATACCCAGGGCGCCCACCAACAATAAATTCTAGTAGAACATCTAATACTTTTAGAACCACCTCACTGTATCGATTGAACATGTCCGGCGAGGAGACTCATGCTTGTCTTACAGCCGTTTCCATCGTTGCATATTTGCTTATCTAGTCTATGCTAGGCTATGTTATTTTCTGCTTCAGGGGTACTGGTATTTGTAAACAGTAGTATAGAGATGTACCGAAGTTCGCTTAGACTGCCATACGACCCAGGGTATGAGAAAAATGACGAGGATTGATATCTCGACTTCATGTCAAGTTTGTTGCTAATCCATATAGCATAGCGTTTGACAACTATTCGGGATTAAAGTTTCTTATATGCGATGACCTTACTAAAGCTTATTCAACGTTTCGGGAGTGACGATTCGCCAATCACGATTCTACAGTCAATTTGAGCCTAGGATAACGTGACATACTATCTACACGACAAATCACTCGGATGTGCGAACAACTGAGGTCAAGATTATTATGTTGAGGATTTATAATGAACACGTTTCCGTGTTAATTGACAACGAAGAGAAACAAAACATCTTTTATATTGAACATCCCACGTCACCGGTGAGGCCGTGCAAAACACTTAACGGAATTAAATAATCGTCAGATCTTTTTTGCCACAAATTTAATTATTCGTCTGCATGTCTTTGAAGCGTGTTATTACAGCAAAGACAAACTTTCTGTTATAAAAGAAACAAAGGAAATATTCTTATGAAATTGCGCAACTTCACACACACTTGTATAATAAGCTTTGACTGTTCCTGCTCTTGTTGTAAATAATAATAATAATAATAATAATAATAATAATAATAATAATAATAATAATAATAATAATAATAACTTCCAATATCGAGAGCATCGGGATAATGAAGAGTATCCCATTAATTAAAAAATTATCGTTGCTTGGCACTGAAAAATTAATGTCCTCTGAGGTTGTAAAACTTGATGAAAAGCAACGGTAATACAATATATCCATATGAATATAAGTAACATAATAATAATAATAATAATAATAATAATAATAATAATAATAATAATAATAATAATAATTCATTGATGTTAGATCAGGCAGGGCTCTCATCACATGTGATCTTAAATGATTAAAAGTATTAATATGTACATGTGTTCCTTGTGTATTAAAAGAGACTACAATAAATATCCCGTTCAGACCAGCTTAACAAACTTTGACTGCTGCTACTGTTGTTATAAATAATAATAATAATAATAATAATAATAATAATGTTTAATGTGCAACATCGAAAGAATTGGAATAGACTTCGCTTCGTTCTTCTTCGTTGTTTGATAGAGCAAATATTTTGCGCAAGATTTTCTCTCCCGGTTGTACGATTTGATCAAGAGCAACAATAATGCAATATCTCCGTTATGAAACTGCGAAATTAAATCGTAGTAGTAGTAGTAGTAGTAGTAATGATAATGATTGTTTGATGTTATAGCGGGAATCGATCAGTGGAGAGTTCTG
>OZ010583.1:94732442-94767442 GCA_963932145.1 Acanthosepion lycidas
TAACTATATTATTCGAATGTGCTATTTTCAAACGTTAGGCAAATTGACAAATAAGAACCCTGGCCTTCGAAAAGATTTTGGGTCGCACAACTTCACATCATCGTCAGGAAATATAAGCTGTTATGTCGACCTCGAAGACATCATTTTCATCTGTCGAATGGCGACAAGAATAAAGATTTGGATGACGCGAATTCGTTACAGGTAAGAAGCTGGTTAAGAGCGTTTTCAAAACTGCGTGGATTGATTACGTTCAGTTCTACTAAATAACTATCGACAGTGATTCGATGACGAGAAATATCACGAATGGCTATAAAGTTATTAGATGGCCAAAACCTATCGAAGCGACAAATGAATAGATGTATAGCCACAATGCTTAACCAAATTCGATTGGCTTCTCAGAAATTTCGGATACCATTAATCAAGTTTTATTTCGTATTTACCTTCCCCCATACAAGGCTAACTAGCCACTCATGATAGTTACTGAATGAGGTGTATAATGGGAATGTCAAAGGAGATAAAAAGAAGAAAATATTTTAAGGATAAAATAGATAGAGAGCGATGGCATCTTAACATGAAGGGGTTAATATTTTAATATTCAAGGGAGCATCCACGCGGGAGTATATTCCACAAAATAGCAGGTTTCGGGGAAAAAGTTTCTGTCTGGGCGAAAGATTCTCCTTACAAATTCGGAATACGGAGGGAATGTTCGGTATTCGATTCCGGAGACATAGATCGCCAGTTCTAGCTGTAAAAAACTGAACTGGTGCAACTAAACGGTGGGATTCCCCTTAATATTTTTTATTGGAATAGTAATAAGAGAGCAATAGGCTTGGTACGTTGCATCTGGGAGAAAAACGCTGTACAGCAGAAACTAAGTCATACCATTCAAGAACGCATAAAAGATGTTGAACTCTCTATCGGCTGGAAAGACGGGAATGGGCAACTAGGCCAGCCATGGCAAGAATTCTCTATTTTATGGTCTAATCTGACTCGAGATGAAAAAGGCATGTTAGAAAGAGCCACGTAGTTTCCGAGGCAATACAAGTAGCCGTCCGTTTTCCCTTCATCTTTAGCTAAGCATCGTATATATGAAGTCTGCAATGAACTTGAATGCGAATAGTTGTACATTGAGAATGCAATATTGAAAATGAAGAAAGGAATACTTTAGAAAATTATACTACGATATTTTTTACATACTAATAAAGGTTAAATGTCAAATAAAATGATAATGTGAAAGAAAAACAGGTTTATATATATATATATATATATATATATATATAGCTGGTCACTCGTATTCGAGGATACCCATCTATTAGGGCGACTAGCCAATCCCTGTGGTTTATACTGCGATTATACTGAGCAAACCTTAATTACAGTTTCTGGGAATTAGCAGGTTATCTAGCTTTATAGACAATGTGAGCAAGACCAGCACGCTAAAGACCTCAGTCACGATGAACAAGGGTTCCGCCTACCCAATTCCACAAAGAAGGCTTAGGTCAACCCGTGGCATGGTTTTCGGGCATTTTCCTAAGGTACTGCACCCTGGGATCGACATCACGAAATCTCCTTTCTGACGAATCGGCCATGGTGAGATTGTAACCCGTGTCCCATGGTTAGAATGCGAACGTTCCAACTACTCAGTCACGCGCCAATAATATATAAATCTTATTTATAGTTATTTGTACAGTTTCGAACTCTGTACTGTTTTCCAAGTCTTGTTTACAGTCATTTGTGCACCTTTGTTTCGAACTCTGCACTGTCTTCCTCCAAGTTTTGTTTTCAGTCATTTGTACAACTTTGTTTTTCGAACTCTGTACTGTCTTCCAAGTTAAACATTTGTAGACCTTACTCTCTTTGAGGTTTGATTTTTTTTCCTAATATCAATAAGATTCTGTGTTTCATTGCATATATATATATATATATATATATATATATATATATATATGTATTACACTTTCCATGTAGCCATTTGGTGGCCAATTTTGAAGCGGGATGTACGATATTTTAGAAATGTCACCATCGATAGCCTCAGCCTCATCGAGAATTGAAAATCGGTTTTGCATCTTTACATGTTATATTTCTCTCGAGATATTATCCCTCGGTTTGACTATATCGTAAAGATCCCCACTTTAATTATTATTTCACCCCCAACAACCCCATACATATATATATATATATATATATATATATATATATATATATATATATATATATATATTAGGTTGGTGCAAAAATAATGTCGTTTTTTCACATATGTTACTATGTGAGAAAACGACATTATTTTTGCACCAACCTAATATATATTGTGTTAATTTGAAGTACTGCTATTTGAAGCCCAAATTGCTGTTTTTTCACTGGTTTGCTGATAAGGTGGCATTTAAGGCAAGCAGACAGAGACAGAGCGATAATAGAATTAATATGAAAATATGTGCGATTTTCTTGTACTTTTATTTTGGTGTGAGTGTTTTATCTTATTTTCGCTTGATGGGTGTTGATTGATTGATGACTTCCCTTCGTCTCCTTTTCGCCCTTTATTTATTTTATTCTTTCCTCATCTTCTCCGTTCATCTCTAGATTATTGTTTTTGCGTTGACCAGTTAATTTAGTGATCATAAGATGTGGAAGCATTAGTAAGAGAAACATTATTAATGAGGGAAAAGAGAAAAGAGCAATCAGGAGGACAGTAGATAGCGATTGACACTGCATTTAAATATTTGAAAATTAAAGTTGGATGGAAAGCCTTGAGCCGTGAGGGAGTCCCACGAGTGAGAATTACGAGAATAGAATCTTTAAGCATAGAACTTACGGCTACATCTTGACAGCTCAACTGTCAACTGCGCTTAAATTCATGAATTCTGGTTACCCTAGCGAACGAAATATTTATTATACAGAAAAGTACAAGGCCCAAACGGGATAGGGGAAGGCTGGTTTTCACAAGTCATAAATTTAAACTAGTTAGACTCACTCACTGAACCACATATAATATTCCATTTACCAAAACATCATATTTATTTTTACTAACTGCATTAGTTATCCAAAAGCCTCAATGAAAATTCCTAGTCGAAAATTAATATTTACAATTTCATTGTAAATATTTTACTGTATAGTTGATGGGGGAGGGGCAGAATATTAATCCCCAATGATTTTAAACATTTCAGAGACTTCTCCACAGTCTCTTTAGGGGAACAACAAATTATGCTCAAGCACCTGTCGACCATGAAAACGGACACTTAGCTTAGCAAACTTCAGTAATTCCTATTCATCGACCAAGAGGTAGCAACCACTGATAACATATGTATAAACCTTGATCCTTTTCCAGAAACGTGCACATCGGTGGGGACGTCCCGCTACAAGGTGATTCCCCGGACAATGCTTTATCTGTTTGATTTTCCTTCTAGCCACCAGCTTTTCTTGATCTTTGTTTTGGCTGTTTTAGGCCACCATTCTTTAATTCTGATTTTGGTGATTATCAGCCATCATCTTTTTTACCAACTTCATTTTGGTAATCCATATATTAAACGTCATATTTCATTTTAGGGTTCTGCCTGTTTGGGTCGTTTTCGGTCGTCATCTTTTTTCTGTCATTCATTTGGGATTGTGTATCCAGCGTTGACGATTTCTTGTCTGGTGGATCTGCCTTTGAGACATTTCCGAATAGATGTTTCTTTAAAGACCGATTTTATCGGCCATAATCCCTTTTCTTTCTTTTTTTTAACACCAACTAATATCAAAAGTTTTAAAGATAAAGAAATAAGAAAAACTTCAACAGAAACTATTTAAGTTTTTTTTTTTTTTTTTTTTAAATGAAACAAAGATAAATATAACAAAATCAAATAAGGGGATAAAAATTAACGCCAAAGAAAAAAAAATCAAATGCAGTTTATACCAGAAAAAGAAGTACGTTTGACTTTAGTCAATTAAGAAAAAAAATAATGTTCGGCGTCAAATAAAAATGGAGTTACACGAGAAAAAGAATAAAAGGCTTTGAAAAGATTTGAAATTAAAGATTCCAGCTAAAAAAACTTAAAAATAAAAGATACAAACTATGAATAAAATTAAACATAAAACGGTGTAAGAAATTTCGGAAAAAACAAAAGGTTTACCCAAGAGCAAGCATCTTCCAACTAAAAATAAGAAATGAATACAATAAAAAGTTTTATCAAAAAATAAATAAAACGAAAAAAAAAAAATGAATAAAAGAAACAGAAAGGCTTAAGCAAAAAAAAAACCCAAAAAACAAACAAAAAACTGTAGACTGGTGTAACTAAATATTATACGATAAAAAAATTCAACTGAGAGTCGAGCAGATGGGGAAAATAAATGTAAAAGGAAAAACTGAAAATAAAAATTTTAAAAAAGCAGAACAACTGATTCAAAATTTAAAGGATAAAGTCAAGAGCTTCACGTAAACCTAAGGCTGTCTTTAGCGTACTCCAAAAAGGTGTTTATCAGTAGGTGTTTAAAATGGTCTGTTACTGGTCAAATAAATCACGTGAACTCACCCGGTGCTAAAGCGAAGACCGATATTTATTTAATAATAATGTGGCACAACGCCAAAAAGGGGGAAGAGGAAAGGATGTTCTGTCTTATAATTAAACTTGCTAGACACAATTACTGGCCCAAGCATACCGCATTATTCCTTACACCAAAACAAAACATTCTTACCATTTTTACTACATCCGCCATAATAAATCAGAATCTCTACAAAGTCATAACTTGTCTCCATATGTACAATTCTTGCCTGTGTGGAGAAGGAAATAAAAGAACAATTTAAAAATCTAAACCCCAATGTCTACTTACATTATGAGGTAATCTCTTTGCAAGAAACTAAATAAAATTGTGTTAGTAATAAAACCCCACCATATCGTTAATTGCGGCAGAAACATCAATTAACTGGGCGAAAACAATGCGGGACTTTAATAATATAAGCAAACCTTCGTTCATCACTCACTCAAACACAACTTATCCAAACGCATCAGCAAATACGAAAAAGTCAGACCAGAAATACGAAAGGAATCCCTCATCCGCTAGAGAACTAACATCTCTGGTCACCTAACGGTGGAGGGAGACGTAAATTAAGGAAAATGTGTTTAGAAGTAAAAGTGGCCAATGAGCATACTAAGCTAAGTTACACTTCAAGGAAGAAACTAAGGTCAAACAACAACCCTAAACTAACATAATTCGGGCTGGGTTGCCAATTTTTGATCCATTTAGAACAATATCATTATGCTTCAAATCGCCAATCTAAGTCGGTCACACTTACTTGACACAAATGCACAAGAATCACTCACCTTTTGCCAAATTCCGATGGAGCGACCTGCCACATTTTCTGTCCTAATCCTGACTTTAAGCTTAAAGAACAAGATTATTTGGTAAGAGGTGAACTTATCGCCAACATAGTATTCCTTATGACGTGTCCTGACGGGCATTAACATTCTCATTACGCCTAGTAAGCAGAAGAACAAATAGTCTTCAGCCTTTGACAACGACAGTACCACATTTAAACAGACAGAACTGACCTCGAGAACTAAAAACATAACGTGCAGCATGCGAAACATAATACATTCAATAAACATACCCAAAGGGACAACGACTCTGCAATGAATGAAGGTGTGATCCAGGGTTTCTACCTATCCATCACAGCAAACGCAGTTTGGAGATTTTTTTCAAGCCCACAGAACACCTAGTATTTGGCAATATTGACTGAAATAGGTCGCTCGGTGCTCTCCTATTAACGGAGGAGGGACATCGAATACTGCCAGTGTTATCAGCCAACACTCGTATTCAGTCCGGATGATGAGGTCTTTGGTAATCAGCTCGCGGCAGGTTACATCCGCACAATCTTCGGCTGTGGTTGGCGGTTCGTCCTACATGAAAAAGCCAGTACCCTTAATGATTCTTTGGGGATTGACCCTCAGATATATCAGTGATAAAGTGAAATTATATAAATTCACAGTGTCTTTCGTGGAGCGACAAATTTTGCGCGTTCTCTTGTCTACCACGAAGACCGATACCGTTTTCTATTCGAACCTTTGTAATTCTTGCGAGTGGTGGTGGTTGTGGGGGTTTAAAACGCCCATTTTCCTTTAGATTTTCATAGCTTTTGGCTCCTTTGGCGCTTTTCCAAAAATTCCGCGATGTTAATTATACAACCGTGTGGGACTTCCAACATGTGGACGATTCTCCGGCGGTCGTATAAGTTGGTGCCTCCCCTGTTTTTGTCACACTCTTTTCTTTGTTTCTATTATCTTTATATTGGTCTTCTTCAATACGTTGAGGTTTTCAGGATGACTCTACCCGGAAGCTTGATCTGGTTTTTCTTTTACCGAAAAGTTCTTTCCTCACTGATCGACTTTTGTCAGCCATTTTGCTAAATTTAATATTCTCCAATTATTGCCAAGTGGGAAAAAAATTGTAAATCACTATTTAAAGTGGTTTGGTGGAGGGAAAAAATGTCAACAAAAAATAAATCTTAAAATCAAAAAAAAAACATTCTTCTACAAAGAGTTAACAGATAATTCAAATCAACACTACAGAAAACAGATAGGGAAAGAATTAATGATGCCAAATAAAAGTATATACTACAGTGAAGAAAAAAAACTGTTCGACTTAAATCAGAAAAAGTTAAATAAACTTTGCTAATTCACAATAAATGGAAAGAAACGAAACAATGAAAGAAAAACAATGTAAATAAAAATCGTACAATGACGAAAAAGAAAGAAAAAAAAATTCGTCGAAAGACGAAAACAAAAATTAAATTTCGGCGAATAAACAAAGAAAATCACATGAAAGATGCAAAAAATTAAACGAAAAACAAAAAAAATTAAGAAAGAACATAATCAAAGGTTTGAGAGAAATAGGAGTTAATACAGAGAAATAAAATAAATATTGGTCGAAATGAAGACAAATAAAGATAGTGGCCAAAGCCGACAGTAAAACTGATATAAAAACACTGAAAAGAAAATTTCAAAAAATAAATTCAAGCAAAAAAGTGAATAAACGAATAAAAATAAAAATAAATCCAATTAACTTAACGTACAGTTTTGGGACCTAAAAAATGAAGTACTATGTTTTCCAGAAATGTTTACGGTCGAACGTAAACTTAAAACAAATCCGCCGGTCTGAAAATAGGTTAAATCTCGTCAGTATCGGGACTTCAAGTGTACCGAAACGAAGAGCTCATCCAAAAATTACCATGAAAGTATTTACTGAAAAGACACAGAGAGGCAACCTTTCAGCGGTGGTTATGAGAGTGGTGACGAGCCGCCAGATCAAGCTCGATAATATTGCTGATTCTTCTTTGGATCTTCTCAAGGATCTCAAGGTAGATAGAAGGGGCACCGAACCATATGCGGTATCAATATTCTAAGCATGGTCGAATGGTAGACATATAGATATGTAAGATAGAATTTGGAGAGAAAAATGTCTCGTACGAAACAGTGAACCGACTTTCTTAGCAGATGACCTAGCGATGGATACAATATAGTCTTTTCACTTCATGTCAGCTGAGAAAGTTAGCTCAAGAAGGCGCAACAAGTCACTTTCCTAGAGGCTAGCATCAGCCATACTGATGGTAGGTAGAGGGTGTTTTCCCCAGATGATTTATGGAGAGATGTTTTGTTTTGGGGACACTAAAATTAGCAAGTAATCTTTTGCACCGGTTAACAACGGACTTTAGGTAGTTTTACACATCGGCTGTTAAACGTTGCCGGATTGATCAACTTTACTATCGAGGCAGGAGTAACTAATTCTATCGTCAGCCTAGATGCAAATTGAGAACTGATGTCATCGGGAAGATCATTAAAGAAAAGTAGGACCAAGGAAGACCCCTGGGGGACAGCCGCGTTAGTACGAAAGGATCTAGACGAGTGTCCGTTTAGGATAACTTTCATTTCGCGATTCGATAAGAAAGACTGGATGATTTAAAAATTTTGCCCAAAGACATTGTAACTTTAAGGCTTGTGGAGAAGATCTGTATACTAGACCCTGTCAAAGACTTTGGAAATGTCCAATGTTACAACCATGGCTTCACCGTTTTTATCTAATGATAGACTCTTTCCTCAATTATCAGTTGACCTGTAGAAACGAAAGCCATATTGCTTGTCTAAGAAAAGACCCTGCGAAGAGAGGTGAGATGAACAAATTCAGTATTGATAAGGGTCTCTAAGAGTTTCCCAAAAAGAGGCAGAAAGCTAATAGGCCGATAGTTGGAAGTCTCAAAAGGTTCGCCAGAGTTCTTAAAAACTGGAAAAACAGGCGATGAGTGGGAATGTAGAAGGCATTTATTAGAGAGTTTAGAAACAAGATGTTCGGGAACACACTTCTTGACAATTACAAAGTTGCCATCGGATCCACATTCTTTTATGGAAATCTTGGTTAGAGATGATAGCGGAAACCACGGAAGGGGTTATATGCCTATCACCCAACAGAGACTTAGTGAGAAGTTAGGCAGTCCAGATGAGTGAAGATTATAGTTTGAGGAGAATTTATGGCCAAAGCATTCATCTTTATCAGCAGATCATGAAACAAATAAAAAAATTGTCAGGTTTGAAAAAAAGGAATTCATTTTTTTACGAATTGTCAACCCTTCGTGGGTTATTCAAAGCCAAAGCATATTTGGGATTTTAGGAGCTTACTTACTGTAGCCGATGTTCCTAAACTAACCCGGTTCAAAGTACTGAGCGAACGATTGCAAATCATGATTTAAACGAAGAGAATTGAAGTAGGTTTATATAATCGGCAATTTTTACCTTTTTATTTTATTATTTGCCAAGCGCTTTCTAATCTTGCCAATTTTCGATGCTGAAATAACCTCTTGGTACAAAATTTAAAAAAATCCCCTGCTTAGCATTAACTCACAGTAAATATAGATCCCTGTAAATAATTATAGCTGTGCATTCCGAAGTCATTTGCTTGCACAAAAAGCAATTATTCTAAAAAAAAAAAAAAAAAATCCAAAACAGGATGAACAAGAGATGAAAAACACAACTTTTTCTTGGAAAAATAATCAGAGGCATGTATCGCCAGACGAGAGGAATACTGGAGTTAAATAAATCGATAAAAATACATTTGGGAATTAAAAAGATGCTATTATTGTGTGGCTATCTTTTCTGTTAATTCACCCTAAAATATTAATTAACCCCCTGCGGTATTCAAAAATACATGCTTGAATAACCTCCCTTTGTTGTTGACTTGGTACTTTACTAAAGCCTTCTAAATGCCTCACGTCTTCTTGTTATCCCTTTAACTTAATGAACTAACAAAGCACAAGGTGGGCATAAACCAAGTATGGATAAATTCCTCAAAGCAGAACTTTTTGATATATCACCGAAATCTCCCTCAGTGAACAAGAATGTTGCACACTGGTAGCGTGTCTCAATGCTTTTATACGATACATTCAAGCTAAAGATTCTATCATACTGACGCTCTTGTTGATTTTGTTCTTTTTTCTACAGTGTATGAATATAGTGCGGAATGTGATTATTGCAAGCCGGCAAGTAGACACTGTAAAGACACATTATATAGAACCAAAGACATGTTTGCAAGACATATTTTAGCCACTTGAAAGCAAAAAGAAGGAGAGCCAATAGACAAGAATGTGCGACGGCTTCAACTGCTCAGTAAAGACTTCAATTTTAAAACTTCACAAAATTGACGTGACTCTATTAGAGACGCTTTTATTAGTGACCTACGTTCGCGTACTATTAGGCACAACGCTTGCTGGAAAATAAAACCGTAGACTTAAGTACGACTGTCGATCACGCTAGGGCCTTTGGTGTTGCTCGTCCCTTTAGAGCGACTGTAAATGCTATCACTGAAGTGGGATTGGACCGTCATCGTTCAGTAGGTACAACTTGTGTCATTACAGCTCCGAAAAACAAGTCCTATTTTTGTGCATGCATTAATTACAATCGCAATCGTTGCCCAGCGAAGGAGGACGCGTGGCACAAGTATAATTTACTTTCAGGAATAGATAAGTACTCACAGTAATAGATAAGAATTATCGTTTTTCATTCGCATTCCCTTCCTAAAAAGTGAAAACAAAAACCTTCATCAAATGTCTGAATCAGATAATCTATGTTCGGAATGCCTGCATAAATCCATTTTGATCGGAGACATTCTTTTCTGACGAGGGTGCTGCAAAAGTACCTGAAAAAAATCAGGAATTGCAACCAGTAGGAGAACCCCTTATAATTCACAAGGAAAAGAACACTGAGCGTTACAATGGCATTATCTGGAGACACATTACACTGACCCTGGCATCCAAGTAGCTTAGAGAATTTCAACGGGTTCGAGTATTACTTCAAGTGTTACAATCTATTGTATCTCTACTCTGTACCGCCACGAACGTCACGCCTCACGAAAGACTCTTATAAAACCAGCTCCATCGCCCCAGTGGTCACTATTTATCTAGCTGGGGCACCTCGAGGTGGTGTAATGGTTAGCAAGCTTGTCTTGCTAGCACAATTATGACTGAGTAGTGAGTTCGAGCCCCATAATTCCGGCCTCGTGCCACATCTGAGCTACGCTTGGAAAATCACTATTTATGTAGCTGGCTCTTTGTAATAGTACCGTTATTTTTACGTCGCCATGTCCGTGCCAGTAATTACGACCCCTGGTTGACGAATTGGCTTTGTTAGATGCGAATCTACAATACTTTCACATACGATACGCGGATTGATGTGAATCAACAGTCTCAATACGTAGCTTAACCCCTAAGTGGTGATATGTCATAAGGCAGGAATACATTTAACATTTATGTAGAGACTGGTGCGATGGAATCTTTGATTTCACTTACTGACTCGGAAGACATGAATGTTCTTGAACAGAACAACGCTACAGATTGAATTCATTGGTTAGTGGTTCTCCTCAAAAGGAATCTAATAATCACTCCGAATTTCAATCACAAACTGAACTCTCCAATCCCGCTTCTGTTATGTTGGAGTCACAAAGACGATATGTAAGAGAAAGCCGTAAGACCGTTCATTATCAGGAACTTTAAGTCTTTAAGGAAGGGGAGACTATGCCATTCAGAAGACTTACCTCTTTCTATTTGTTCTTGACTCTTCACTTGAAATTGGAGTCATCTGGTTAGTTCATTAAAGCCTTCTAAAGGTCTCACGTCTTCTTGTTATTATGTCAACACCAAAATAAAAAGAATTTATATCTACTAAAATTCGCAGCAAATTCTTCTAAAGCGAAGCCCTTCCATTGCACTTCGGTTGGGTTGACCTTTGCGATCGCTCCAAATGCGGGCTATTTCGAAGTGTCCGCGCTCACACTGATAAACAAGCCAAAAACAAATTGTAAAAAATTCCTTGTAAGTACCTCGGATATCATCCGAGCTTACGAAATGCGAAAAAATTGATTTAAAATTTATAATTTCAAGAGTGCCAAAAATTTAATAAAATAAAAAAAAAAACACACACACACGCACACTTCGATTTCAAATTTATAATTTCTTATGAGGATTTAATATTTGCAATAAGTAACTTTACATTATTTGGAGTTAACAGAAAAGATTCATTTTTTTAGGTTTCCTTTTTATTTCTTATTTTTTAAAATAACAATAACCAAGAAAAATGATTACAGCATGTTCTTGCATATAAGTCAAATTTATGTACAGTCCGACGTCTGAATTTTTGCATGGAATTTAACCCCGCCCAGAAAAAAACATCTGTGTACTATATACAGATAATTTTTTATGGATGGTTTAAAACTCACCGGGACGGATAATGTATGAGATTTAACTTCTGAGGAACTTTATCAAGGCAAATGTTAATTCCTTCGGAGGACGAAATGCATTAGCTAAGATATGTTTTCTTTTGTCTTTATGCATATTGTTTTTCTGCAGATATAATGTAACTCAAATTTTATATACATATATATATATGTATATATCTGGCGTCTCGTCTATAGTCACTTTCTCACAGACGCGCCGTCGCCTCCCTCTGTCTGTCTGTTCTACAAATACTTTCATGGAAATTGCTCCGAGGAGCTGCATTCGCTGATTCGAAGACGTCATGATTTCCAGCGCCTTACGAGGCTGGCATCCCGCTCTCACCCCTTCACTGTCGAAACTCCTAAATGTAGCTGTCTCTTCTACTCTAATAGCTTCATGTCTCGCACCTCTCGCCTGTGGAACTCCCTTCCCTATTCCTGTTTCCCTGTGAGCTATAATCTCCAGCTATTCAAGTGTAATGTCAATCGACATCTCCAGTTGCCTTGATCTATCCACTACCCTCATCCTTTCTTCTATCACTCCTATCTGATCTTGCTCTAAATTTTCTGTAACCCCTTGCGTCCTAGTGGCTTCCCGCCTTGTTTAGGGTGAAATGCTTAAATATATATATATATATATATATATATATATATATATATATATATATATATATATATAGTTTATGCAAACTTAGGTAATCCGTATGGGTAGACCCGAAGAGGATGATATCCGGAGAGCTCAACGTAAAATTCAGAGCAGATATGTTTGAATAAAAACAGACCACGTTAAAGAATGAATTTTCATTTCAATTTTGGGAAGTAAAGTCTGATGATCCAGAGCCCTGTTAAAGGGGTTATGGTGAAACAATTTATTACATGGAACTTTAACGTGGTCTGTTTTTATTCAAATATATATATATATATATATATATATATATATATATATATATATATATATATATATATATATATATATATGGATGGATGTTTGTGCGTGTGCGTGTGTAAGTAGTGATACCCAAATTGTTATAAGATTTAATTTAACAATGAGAAAAAAGGCAAATATACAAAGTTACGCAATACACCGAGATTCCATTATCTTCATCAATGTTGTTCCTTTATATGTAGACATCCCATGATGCAATGTGAATTGTCTGCACAACATTCGAATTGCACTCGTTGTTCAATCTGCCTAATGTGTTATACGATTTTTGTTTGGTAACAAAACATGTAAACACTTGCTTTTCTTCACAGTACGGATCACTCTGTACAAGGACCAGGGGCCTCTCGAGGTAGAGTGTTACATTAAAATAGTGCTACATTAAGAGGCAGTTTATACGGGCGGGAAGTAAAAATAACGGTTAACCCTAGACTTGAACAGGTTAAGCTTGTAGTGATCGGAGAGACAACCTTTTCGGAGTCTGTTCCATAGTGTAGTGGTTCACGGAAAGAAAGAACTTGGAACTTACTTCTCACCAATGGAATATGAAGGGAATGTGGGTGGTTGCTACAATCTAAGTGACATGGCAGAATCAAGGAATGTTGTTCATCTGACCACTTTCCATAGAACTAGAGCAATAAGAGGTTTGCCATATCCCGACCATCAGTGGGAGGTTGTATGGTGAAAATTAATTACTATCTGATATTATAGGAGAATATCTATTATGGATTATCAAAATGTACGAATTTGTTAGTATTTATACCTGAGTTGGCAAGTACTCATAAGGAATAGTGCCATTTTAGGAGAGGTTCCCTATTTTGTATGGGATGGCATTTGATGATTAATTAAGCGGTCGAATGTACTTGGGTTTAAAACAGTAGAAAATAAGAACTTCGCAGAGTTTATTCAGAATTTTGCTACCTATGTACAACATTTGGAAAATGCACAATTTTTAATAAGAATCTAAATAAATAGACCTTGTTATTTTGAATTAAAAAAAGCAAAACTTGTTTAAATTAATGTATGCCAAATTCAGTTATGTGCCATACGTGATGCGCACTTAAACGATCATGTATCTTTTGATACATGACTGACGAGGCAGATTTTTCCCGCAATAGGTTGCCATTTCTTTTTGCTGTAGACCAGTTGCCATCCAAGTCTATAGAACACAGCCTCTTCTGCTATTTACCCATATGAATCCTCTTCTTTGACCTCCAGCTATGGGGGTAAAAGAAAAGGATTCGTACTTTTCCCAAGGGTATTAGCACGTAAGTGAATGTAATGACTCGACTAGGAATTTGAACTCGGCTCTCCAATTCCGCAATCCTAGATGCTATCCATTACTCCACCGTACCTGAACTTAGTATAATTTTAATCTCGCTCGAAGTAGTTCCCTTCTGTAGTCGCATTGTTGAAAGTATTCCTCCAAAACCTTTTGGAGGATAGCGAGCAGCTGCCTCGTCACATTCACTTGGAGTTCCACGCAGTTTTGAAATCTTGTTTCTTACAAGTTGGATTTGATTTTTGGAAAGAGAAAAAGTCGCAAGGGAAAAAACCTGGAGATTATGGTGCCTTTCAGGCCTGACAAAATGTCCTTCATGGTCAAAAACTACTGAGAAATCCATGGTCACTGATGGAACCAATGGGATCTGTACACACTTTCATTTCAAGTATAGCTATCAACAACGGAAGCGAGTGAGAACATTATATTTTAGTGTGCATGCTTTACAGGTTTCAAGGTCAATCTGTGCGAAGCGGCTTCACTTTAGCTCCGTTATCATAGAAACAGTCCTCTTAATTTTTGATCATGCACCGTATATATATATATATATATATATATATATATATATATATATATATAATTATTTATTTAAAAATATGGTTCCAACACGCTACATAAGAGGTCTCATGTTTCAAAACAAGAGCCGAAAACTTCAAAATAATATTTGAATTAACTTGAGTTAAAGTAGGCTCTGTTCCATCTTCAAGCGAAATTTCATGAGACCTCTTATGTAGCGTGTTGGAATCATATTTTTAAATAAATAATTATATTTATGCTCTACTTTCGTATCGAGCACTATTTTTTTAAAATAATTACGAAAATACTAAGGAACTTTGGATTATTTACCAAACCAGTTTCTTTCCTATTTTCTACAATATTTTCACACACACACAGACACACACACAGACACACACACACACACACATATATATATATATATATATATATATATATATATATATATATATATATATATATATATATGCGTGTGTGTGTGTGTCTGTGTGTGTGTGAAGCAGATTTGATCATGTTTGAACAATGTTCCACATTTGAAAGCTAGGGAAATACAATAAAAATTTAAGCAAATAGACCCTACTCCATGAATTTAGCATGACTTTATATTCCAGGCACGTTCCTTTCGTGGGGCTCGGTATAAACGCTACTACTATATAGGCATCACACGACTACATCTTAAACAGGCAACCATGAAAAGAAGTTAAATAACGCTCAACAACAAACCACTTGAAAATGGATAAAGAAGACTATGAAAGCGATTGTGACAACAGAAACAACGGACAATTTTTACAATCCCTTACCGTCAGCATACGAAAAAAAAGCAAGACTATTAGGAAAACTAAATAAAAAATTGATCAATTTGTTCTAGTTTTTCATGTTTAAAAGAAAGGTTGCTCTCCGCATGTGTGTGTGTGTATATATATATATATATATATATATATATATATATATATATATATATATATATATATATATATTATAAATTAATTGATTTAAAATATGGTTTTTCTGCTACACAGTTCTAACCATGTTTGAAACATGGTTAGAATTGTGTAGCGGAAAAACCATATTTTAAATCAATTAATTTATAATATTAATGTTCTGTAAATTTACATTGAGCACTATTTTGTAAAAAAATAAAAACATCTATAAGAACACTGGATTACATGTCTTACTGTTCTTTCTTTCTTTTTATTTATACACACACAAACACACACACACACACACATATATATATATATATATATATATATATATATATATATATATATATATATATATATATATATATATTGGACTCTCCCGTCGATTGAGGGTCAAGCAGTTTGGTTCCTATGAATTGATAGCCAGACACCAGCACATATGATTTGGTTATAGTGGTGAAGTCTTTGTGCAGAACCAAACATGCTTTTTGAGAGGACGAATACAGGGACAATGGTGCAGTATGTGCCACTAGGTCACCAAACAATCCTCTGGAGGTTTTTGAATTCAGAGCTGTGATTCTCCTAGAACAGTTGCCATCCAAGGCTATAGAACCCATTTTGTCCTGCTATTTACCCATAGCTACGGGGAGAAGAAGAGGATTTATACCTTTCCCAAGGCTATTAGCACGTAAGTGAATGTAATGGATTCGACTGGAATTCGAACTCGGCTCAGGGTCAGTTGGTCACCGTCTGTAAAAAAAAAAAAGCCCACCATAATGCAATTGACTCTGCTAGAAATTTGGAAACACCATTCTCCTTGACAGTCGCGCCTGAAGCTCCAATACGAACATTTTAGAGTATTTGGGTGTCAATCTGAAGACAAGGCAGAAGATTCGTAAAGAGTTGGATGTGTCTAATGAAGATTACCAAGGTACGGAAGCTCGGAAAAATTACTCCAATCGTTCTGATAAGAAAAGAATTACTATATTTTTTTGCTGAGGACCTCTTACTCAACACTGAGGCTTACATCGTGCCTTGAGGAGACACTGCTGTCCTGGATCAAGAGGTTGACTGCTGGAAGACCTTATGTCTAGCGACAGGACTCTGCACAGTGTCACACATGCAGGAGAACACTTTCATGGCTGTCAAACAATTTCTGCGACCACGACTCCCATTGCATCTGGCTACCGTTTTCACCAGACTGCAAACCCCTTGATAATTACGTGCGGGGCTCAGTTGAGCGAGAGACAAACAAAATTCAGTGTACTGATAAGTCATTCTGGTAGTTTTAACGACACGTTTTCTTTGCGTCTTGTGCACTGATATACTTGTTTTTATTTCAACTTTTTTTTTTTTATCCTTTTTTTTTTCTTGAAAATCTCAAATCGCTAGTTTTTCTTCCTTTTAACTTCTTTGTTTATGACTTCATTGTTCTTGATCTTGTTTTATAGATTAGCATTTCATTCGTTTTCAGTATTTTTTTCTTTCTATTTTTCTTTTCGTTGTTAGAGTTTTTTATTCTCAAAACATGGCTTTCATTTTCCCATTTTCTCTTCATGGTGGGTAATTCATTTTGCCTTTCTCTTGGAGTCATTTTTTTATTCTTATAATAGATTCATTTTTGCTTATCAGTCCTGCTAGCTATGTTTTTTTTTTTTAATTTTTAATTTGTTTTACTTTTCATTTTTCTTTCTTTCATTTGTATTTTCCTTCTCTGTTGTCTGTCTTATTCACTTTCTTCCTCCTTACTTTAATCATACGTTTCTTTTTTTTTTAAACTTTTACTTTTTTTTGCCTTCATTGTTTTTTTTTTATTTCTTTCCCTCTTTATCTTTCTTCCTTTTTCTTATAATTTTATCTTTTTTTTTTCTCTTTCTCTTCTTCTCACTCTTTCTTCATATAGTTATTTTCCATGTGTAGTTTAGATGTGGCACAGTGCCGAAAGTATGGGACACCCAGTGAGGATCGAACTCACTACCCAGTCGTAATTGTTCTAGCGAGACAAGCTTGTTAACCATTACACCACTTTGAGGTGCCCCACTCTTTCTTCATGTAATTTTTTTTTTTTTTTTTGTTTTTTTTTAATTCATTATTATTTATTCACCTCCGTTGATTTTTCTCTACTTTGGTTTCGTTATTTTCTTGATGAGTATCATTTTTTTTTTTCGAAATTCTTTTAAAATTTTTTTTTTTTTTTTTTTTTAATAAGTGACTAACGTTTTAAGATTTCGGTTTCTTTTGCGCTTAATCATTATCTTTTCCTTGTTTCAAGACTTTTTTTTTTCTTTCTTTCTTTCTTTCTTTTTTTGTATTTGTTTATTTATTTTTTCCTCTAAACTTTCCTCTCTCTTCTTTTATTTCCGAATTTCTGTCTGTCTCTATCTATTTCTTTTCTTTTATTTCCTGACTCTTTCTTTCTAACCTTTTGATAAATATATATTTTTAATACTGTCATTCCCCAAGTATAATACGCATTTTTTCTAAAAAAATAATAAGCAAAATTATGGGCGCGTATTATGCACAGCTACAAAAAATCTTTAAAAAATTGCCGTTTCAGTTGCCAAATGACTACTCATCACAAACATACGACAATTTGACACATACATTTGGCGATTCCGACCCTATAAGGATGCCAAATCATATGTACATAACAATACTTACAGATGTAAAATAAAATAAGAATTATCATATAACTAAATTCGATTAATATTATCCTATGTTTAAAATCATTTTTTAAATAAGAGTAGGAAATATTAGCTGTGATGAAATTGGAGAGGTATAATTTATATAGATATATAAATATATATATATTTCATTTTGCAAATTCTTGTACGTATTACCCGTGAGTAGAAGAATTTTCCAACACTTTCAGTAGAGTTTTAGGTGGGCGTATTATGGATGAGGACGTATTATACATAGGGGATTATCTTGTTTTTTTTTGTTTTTTTTTCTGTTTTTTTCTTTCAAGGTTTTCCTTTCCCTTCTTTTATATATTAAATCGATGTCTTTCTTTTTGATAAAATCACATTTCTTTTTTGAATTACGATCAGTATTCTTTCTTTAACCATTATCTTCAGTCCATTTTCTTTCTTTTTCTCATTTTCTAGTGGCACTGGCATTCCTTCTATCTTTGGTTTGCACCATTCTTCCATCGGAACTTTCCCTATTTCATCCCTTCTTGGTATTTCTATCACGAATTCCTTTCAGTTAAGGAAACGCATCACAATCTGTTCCATCCAACATTAAACAATTCTTTCTTCCCGCTTTTCAATCTATTCTCTCTTTACATCTTCCTGACATTTTCCCCAATAGCAAACAATTTAAATTAATAAAAACATGAAGGGAAGGTTGATCCCACATAAATACACGCATGCTCACACCCACACACAAACAAAAAAAAAAAAAAAAAAGAGAAGGAGAGAGTGAAATAGAGAAAAAAAAAAAGAGAGGCTAAATAACTCATCCACTAATTGAACGTACTTGGGCGGTTTTCTTAATCATTCCTCTTTGTCAGTAGCCAGTTTTATTTTTTGTGATGTTTGACAAGTTCAGGGCAGATGTTTTCTGTCTAAATCCGGTTACACTCACCGGACCTTACCGTAACACGCGGGTTGGGCTTGACAGTTAACACTGCCGTTTTAAATATCACAACTTATACTGTGCTGTTCCACAGTTTCATATTAATATTTACTAAGCTTTGTACGCTTCAAGGGGCAAAGTGCAGAGGAAAAGAGAGTAAGAAGATAGTGCTATGCCTTACCCAAAAAACGGTAAGAACTGCCTGTTTGTAAAATCCGCATCCAAAATTATGGTTTCTAACAGTTGAATATATTTTAAAGGTAGGTGTATTTACCCAGTTTAACATTATGCAACTAATAGCCTCATTAGCAGAAAACCGTTTTTCAAACTACCACTTAAAAAAAATACTTAAAAAACTGAAAAAATAAAAAAGTAAAAACGTACTTAAAAAGTTTTTAAAAAAAGTAAAAAAAGTACTTTAAAAGTAATTAAAAATACTTTGAAAAAGTACAACAGATAGTCTCATTGAAGGAAAGCCGTGTTTCAAACTGGCACTCAAAAAAAAGAATTTAAAAAAACTCGTTTATAAACACATGGTCAATTAATCAGGGTGTTAAACTCGAGTATGGTTGTGGCATAGTGTCGATTTGTAAAGGAAGTGATTTCTTGGTAATACAGACATTTGTTTCGATTGAAACCTTGACATCTAGCGCCTCGGTAACTATCCCAATCCCTAGACAGGCTATACAAATACATGCCTTTTTTTTTTATAGAAAAGTTGGTTGGTTTGGTTTGGTTTATTTTGTTTTACGGCATATCAACCTCAATGGGTTATTTCATGCCGACAAGATTTTTTTTTTTTTATTGTTTGTAACATTTTATTCTTCAAAAATGTACACCTGTTAATATTTTTTCTTCAAAAATGTATAGCTTGTAATTTTTTTTTCAAAAATGTATTGCTGGTAATAATATATTGCTGGTAATAGTTTTTCTTCGAAAATGTATTGCTGCTAATATTTTTTCAAAATATATATATATCTGGCAATTTAAAAAAAAATGTATTGATGGTAATATTTTTCTTTTCAAAAATGTATTTCTGGTAATAATGTATTTATGAATATAATTATTTACAAAAACATATTTCTGGTATTAAAACCTATTTTTACACTTTCATGAACTTGTTTTAGGGGCTAACTATGTGTTCATAGCTTTGACCCTAACAGGTACTACCACCCCTGCTCAAGGTGGACCTGGGAACACCAGCAATTAAGAGGTGGTTCCATGCTCCTCAAAACTTCTTGATCAGATGCCTTGATGTCTGATGTAGTTTATCGTCTTACCCCGGACGCGGACGTAGTTTCACGTCTTACCCAGGACGTGAATGTAATCGTCTTACCCAGGAGGCGAACATAATTTATTGTCGTACACAGGACGTGGATGCAGTTTATCGTCTTACCCAGGACGTGGTTGTAGTTTATCATCATACACTGGACGGTAGAAAAGTTGATTCATAGTTTTGTGCAATACAGTTTTTCCTCTCTCCAGAATCTGCCTCGCAAAAAGTCTGCCATTGAACATCGGTGCCACATCCGGTCTGCTGAGTCCGCTACGTTTATTTTGAATTGACTTCAGCTGAAGCAAGGCAGTATAGACACTAAGGCACAAGAGGCTACTGGGTGTGGAAGAATTAGAAAACAGAAACATTACTAAGGAGCAAGAACAAAACAAGAGTAATCAACGGGGCAGTAAATAGCGATTGAGATTACATTTAAATTTTGGCGACTCAAAGTTGGTTTTAAAGAATGGGGTCGGAAGGCATTTCCATGAGCGGGAAGTGCGAGAAAAGAAACCCTTAGCATAGAATATAAGGTTACATCTAACTAACTCAACTGTAAATTGATGAAATCTCGACTCCAGTACAGTACTGCGTTTAAATTCATCAAGTCCAGGTACCATAGGGAAGAGCTCATCTGCATGAGTGATTACCATGAAAGTATTTATAGACAAGGTACAAGGAGAAACACTTACGGCGGTTCGAAAATGTCTGAAAACGAGACACCCGATAAGAATGAAAAGAATTAATGATTCTTCTTTGGATTTTATCAAAGGGCTCAAGGTAAATAACTGAGCTACCGGACCATATGTGACAGCAATATTCTAAGCATGGACGAATGGTAGACTTATAGCTATGTAAGATAGATTCTGGAGAGAAAAATAGTCTCGCACGACACAGTGAATCGACTTTCTTAATAGCTAGATATTTCTGACATGATGCAAACTAGAATCAGCAATGTAATTTCTCCTTACCTGACATCTTGGCTTCAAACATTTTCCCACGGCGAAAAGTCGCTATAGCGATTTTTCTAACGAATTTTGCTATCTCGACATCACGAATTTAAACACAGTATTACGTTGGTAAACAGGCCTTATCTTTTCGCATTTGAAATTGCTAGATATAACTCTGTTTCTGTCGCACTTCTCGCTTGTGGAAATCTCTTTCGGTATCTTGCTTACCTGTCAACTGCGATATTTAAAAATCTGAATCTTGCGTCTCTTTGAATCTTGATGTTTTATTGTTCTCTTTTTCCACCATGAAGTTTCGACTGTTTATTTCACCATCAGATCAGTTATGACCCCTGGATCTCAGTGGCTTTATCGACATGAAATGATTAAAATAACTAAAAAAAAACAAAAACATTGTTGGTTCTATCACAACAATGGGGGAAAATCTTGGGAGAAATACTGTTTACTACCAATCTGTCTTTTCCATGAGGCCGGATAGATGTATGCATAATTTCTCATGGTCTATTTTTTTTGTCGATTGTTCCAAATTTCCTGTTGTTCGTTGATGTATAATGGATTTTTTTTTCTGATGGTAGTCATGTGTAAGAAAAATTAGTATTTGAAACCATGGCGTTCGCCAAGGATTCGAAAACGAAATTCGTAAATGCCTAACATCGACATGGCAATTTCTAACAGAATGTTACAATAAGTCATTTAAAATATCATCTCAGAGAATGATTGTTTAGGAAAAACCTTTCACATGTTATCGCTCTTTTTTTGTTTCAACCAATTCCCCCCAAGCAAGCCGATAATTTCAGAATGACGCAAAAGACCACTGGGAGTGAAAGAGAATGAAAAAACTTTAGGAGAAACCAGAAACACGATCCTCCACAGGGATAGACCTCTACTCCTGTTCAAAAGACCACGGAGAATAACCATAAATTCTACTGCTATTGCTTTGAGCTAAAGATGACTTAGCCTTAAAAAATAAAAGGAATTAACTTAAATTCTGGGCTTACTTTTTGTACTAAAATATATATCAATACAAGACACGAGAGCCTCTCAAGTTAGATGGGTTCTGTTAAAATCGTAATGATGAATTAAGGTCATGATATGAATGACACTATTGGTACTAAGAATGGAAAATTATAATGATAAGGAAGATATGTAACTATTGATTCTTGTCTTGAAAAGGTTATGATTCTAGTTTTTAGGAGGAAAACTACATGGAAACTGGTTCCCTGGAGTGACAATTCTTGTGAAAAGCTGAGTTTTCCTTATATTCGGCGCATGAAGTAAATGAGGCTGTTTCGACTCCATGGAGGTAGCCCAACTGGAACGATCTGGTTCAACTAAAGACTGGAACACATCTCACCCTTTACCATAGAAATAGTAGCCGATTAACCGACGAAAACACATAAAAGATTTTAAATTCTAGCAAGGCTAAACACTTGAGGTTGAGAAGTTTCAGCACGTGCTAGATAAATCTTCTTGTCAGAATCTATTTTACATATCTATAAATCTAAGATTCGTCCATGCTTTGAATATTTCGGCTACATCTAGTCTGAGACTGCTATATATTTAAGGCTTCTTCATAAAATCCAAAGAAGAATATGTAATTGGCATCTGGCATCTCAGCTTCACTCACATTTCCATTGCCGTAATGTAGCTTACCTGGGCCTTTTCTATAAATGCATTCATGATAATTATTCGGATGGAGGCTTTATGAATTTAAGCGTAGTTCTAGATTGATAAATTTATCTCATTAATTTACAGTTTGAGTGGCTTGGTGTAACCGTATCTTCTATGTTAACAGTTTCTTCCATTAAAATTCTTGCTTGTGGAACTATTTTCTGGTTTCATGCTTTCCATTCAACTTTGATCTTCAAAAATGTAAATGCAATGTCAATCGTTATCTAATGCCTTCTTAATTCTTATTTTTGTTAGTGTTCTCTATCCTTAATAGTATTTGCTCTCATATTGTTTAACACTCAGTAACAACCTGCATCTTAGTGACTTTATTGCTTTGCTTGGGGTGAAATGATTCAAAAATCCTTTCTAGGCTCAATCTGACTTGTAAAAAGGTTCTTACATTTTGTCGTTAGATGTAAATAATTACCTAATTAGTACAGCTAAGGCAGAGGCTATATAAATGCTTAAGCAGTAAGGGTAGAGCAGCTGTAGCTATCCGAGTATCGTAGGCTGACCGGCAGAGTGATTCGCTCCTCTGTCAATAATATTCGCTCCAGCCCCGATGGGCATTCCCCAGGCAGTACCTGTCACTCGAGAAAGAGCTAGGGATATTGCCCGGCGCCCGAGGCGTCCTCAAAATGGAGAATTGCCGAGGAGGCTTAATAATTTTTTCTGTGGTAATGACGTTAAACGCAAATTGACCTTGTGTCACATTCTGTAGCAAAGTGGATGAACTGAAAAATAAATCTCTCCGTAGATAAACTGCTACCACTGGACTGACAAATTATGAGCGAAACACAAAGAAACTGAGGCCGATTTGACTCAGCGATTTCAGTCGGCATAATTAAGCCTACTTGGAATTAATCAATATTTAAAAGAGTTCTTAATTGAGAATATCAGAATCGGTAACTAAACACCACACCTGACAGAGGAGATCCGATTCAAAACAAAAATGGACGGGAACTACAATCACGTGAACTATGGAGGGGCGCAGATTTTCTTATACTTTCACGGCTATTTGCACAGCATTTGATATCTTTTAAGTCCCCCGGGCTTCAGGTTTGCAAAAACTTTACACTTGTATTGACGTTTAGGGTTTACTATGCTTCCACTGCTTGGAGATCTCTGCTTTCCTTTCTTTCCTCGGTGTCTTGTCTGGAAGATATTCTAAAGATGGCGTCGCTTGTAAGCTCCTAAGATAATTCCTAGATAAATCATTTTCGTTATTAGCTTTTGACCTGTTTTTCTTTATCTCATTGTTCTTACTTTTCTATCAAAACTTTCGGGGTCGAATGCTTTCCAATCATTAAAATAGGCAAAGTGTATCTGAATAAAGTATTAAATTCCAATGAGATTTGAATTCGCGGCCGATACTTCAGATGAGACTTGTTTTATATAGACTAGAAGAGCTAATGAATGTAACGTGAACTTTGAATATATCGTTAACCCTATTCCAGGCAACGGTTTGTCTTTTTTTTTCCCACTCAATTGATACTGCTTTATTCTTGGTTAAGGCTTCACCTGCCGCAAGGAAAGTCGGTTCTCTTTGTCGCTCCAGAAAGGTTTTCTCACCGAGTAAATCCTTTAAATCTTTTAGGTTGGTGCAAAAATAATGACGTATTTTGACGTTAAAAATACGTCAAAAAACGTCATTATTTTTGCACCAACCTAATAAAAATCAACCGTTCGCCCTTGTATGGAATACTGCTGTCATATATGGTCTAGAGCCCCCCGCTGTTGGTCTTAAAGTCCTCGACAAAATCCAGAGACTGATATGCAATGTGGTTGGCCCTGATCTGGCATCTAGTTTACAGTCGCTCTCTCTAATTTCACGGTATCTGCTCCGACAAGCTACTTTCGCTATTTCCCAAAATGTATGAATTTAAACCTGCCACTAGGTCGACTTCTCAGTCACGCCCTTTTACTCTAATAATTTCATGTCCCGTACTTTTTGTCTGTGGAATTTCCTTCATCTTACTTGCTTCCCTGATAGCTATAATCGTCAACTATTCAAATGCAATGCCAATCGACATATCCAGGTGCCTTCATCCATTCCCCGCCCTTCTCTTCATTCTTTTCTCTTTCACGCTTCTTTAATCTTGCTCCCGTTCTCTGTAACCCCTTGCGTGCTAGTGACACTCCCGCCTAGGGTGAAAAGCTTAAAAGAGAAAGGGGATTGATGCGAAACTCTATATATCTAAAGAAAGAAAATGTTGGCTAATTCTAAAAGTAATTGCGAATATAGTGAATACTCCTTTGGTTACCTAATTGCTGTCGTTAGCATATTTTTGCCGACTTAAAAGTTTTTGTTATTTTAGAAAATTACTTATCGTCTGATTTCGTCTTCTGATTCAGGCATTTTAGGGCTTCACTATACGAAGAAAATTCAGCGAGAAATCTTTGCATGGTAATTGAAACTTTCGCGTTGCGGAAGTTGGTCAATTTACTTCTTATAGTCTCAGGTTTTGAGATGCCACAAGCTACAGACGCATGGAAATTTAAGAGAAAAAGAGAAAAAAAAATAATTAAATAATCCTGAAAAATTCTAAACATTTTAAACCATTATTTAGGGTTCTATGGCATTTTTAATTTGATGGGCAGAAAAAAAACAAAAAAACAAAAAAAAAAAAAACACCTTTCATTATCATCATCATCATCAGAATGATCATCACTCTTTATTTAGTCACCACTCCCATCATTTGTAATTTAATTTTATGATGACATTCAAAACAAAATGCTTCAATGGCTTGCCGGTTTCCTTTGTGATGTTGAGGTTATCCCGACCCTCCTCCTAGAAGTTCTTCCGCCCGCTGATAAAGCCATTGACCTCTGAGGCACAGATCTTACGACCAGGCTGGCGACAGACTGATGGCCGCTTGGCACAGGGGATTCGTGTTTCCCTTCACCCATGCGACTGTTTGAAAAATCCGCATCCAAAATTATGGTTTCTAACAGTTGAATGTATTTTCAATGTAAATTTATTTACCTAGTTTAATATTATACAACTAATGAAAAAATAAAAAAGGAAAAAAAAGGAAAAAATACTTAAAAATGTTAAAAAAAATTTAAAAAGTAAAAAAAAATAGTACTTTGAAAGTAATTAAAAAAATAGTACTTTAAAAGTAATTAAAATAGTACTTTAAAAGTAATTAAAAAAGGGCTCAAGGTAAATAACTGAGCTACCGGACCATATCTGACAGCAATATTCTAAGCATGGACGAATGGTAGACTTATAGAGAAAAATGGTCTCGCACGACACAGTGAATCGACTTTCTTAATAGCTAGATATTTCTGACATGATGCAAACTAGAATCAGCAATGTAATTCCTCCTTACCTGACATCTTGGCTTCAAACATTTTCCCACGGAGAAAAATCATGTGTGAGAGGGGGACGTATGCCGTGGACCTGTACAGTTCCGCATCCCAATGCACCTGGGTAAAGCAAGATCGACCGCTTCACCGCAAATTTACTGACACTGACGTTACAACCCATGAACCACCCCATTGTCTTTCACAACTCTACCATAACTTGTTACATAGATTTACTACAATTTTCATAAGGGCTCTTTGAGTGTACAAAACTTAGTAATTATTTCAAACCTTATTATTATAGTTATCACGATACTATTGACAAAAATTCTGGCTAAATTCTTCACACCTGAATCTTTATTATTGACCGTCCTGCGTATGACGATAACAAAGCATCTGATCAGGAGGTTTTGAGATGTGGGGAACCACCTCTTAATTGCTGGTGTTCCCAGGTCCACTGTGACTCGGAGTGGTAGCACCTGTTTGGGTGCCAGATATGGGTAAATAGCTAACCGACAAACTGGGATCAATACACTATGAAAGTGTAAAAATAGGTTTTAATACCAAAAATAGTTTGTAAAAAATTATTACCAGCAATAAAAAATCTTGTCGGCATTAAATAACCCATTGAGGTTGATATACCGTAAAACAGACCAAATTAAACTTTTTTATTGATTTCCTATGAATTTCTTTAATAAATCTAATTACAAATAAAAATATAAACAAATCGTAATATGCACTCGTGTATAATTAGTCATGCATGTGCCATACGTGATACACTCTTCGGCGATCATGCGTCTTTCCATACATGACTGATGAGGCAGATTTTTTCCCGCAGTAGTTTGCCATTTCTTTATGCGGTAGACCAGTTGCCATTCAAAGCTATAGAACCCGGTCTGTATTGTATTTACCCATAGCTGGGGGGAGAAGAAGAGTATTCACACCTTTCCCAAGGATATTAGTACGTAAGTAAATGTAACGGATTCGACTAGAATTCGTACGTACCTTTAGTAACATTCGTGTATGATACACAGAGGTATTTCTAAAAATTGACATAGCAGCATTTAATCATTAAATAAAGTCATTATATATACAGTCGTCAAATATTAAAGCACAGTTTATATATAAAACTTATCCAGTTCTACAGACTTAGATGCAATGTATATAACTGTAAATAGCAAGTTTATATATACACACACATACACACACACACACACATACATACATACACACACACACGCATATATACATATATATATATATATATATATATATATGTTTGTGTCTGTGTGTGTGTGTGTCTGTGTATTTTGGCAGTAATCTTCTTTCATGCACACTTCATTGAAAACGAGAGATAAGGTTCTTTCATTTACTTTTATTCATCATGCGATCTAATATATTTTTTTTTCTTTACGGATGATAATTTATATCAAAACTGTACAATAGTTCTTTTTACCTGAGCACTTTCGGCTAAAAAATCGCTTCTTTCTCCCTCTCTTTCTCTCTCTTAGCACTCTTACAAAAAATTATTTACTAAAACTCTATCTTGAGTGGCTCTTGTGTCTTGTATTGGGTGAACAATAGTATATAAAAATAGACTTGTAGTTCCGCCAATATTAACTTTCAAAGCTAGGCCCCGCCATACTACGTACACTGTACCGGCTAACCTGCATTTCTATTCATTATCCGTTATCGATAAAAAAAAAAGGTCCATTCGAAGAGCATCTTGTGGGATCGACTCACAAAATGTTGCTTTCCTGTCCGCGACAATCTTAACTTGTTCAAGTCTAGGGTTAAACGTCATCAATCCCATATATTCTCAAAAATTACTTTTAACTTTCCCACAACAAACTCTTTCAGTAACCCTCTGCCTCGAGTGGCTCTTATGGTTTTTTATAGAGTTAAAATTAGCAAAATAAATAAAGGCTATACATCTTCAGGACGGAGGTTCTATACAAATTGCTTTTTCTTGAATATGTCTGAAATGAATTATTTTCCACATGGCAAACCCTTTTCTACAGACGAATCATTGGAAGACTCTCGCCATTCTTTCGCACTTTTCATGGAAGATGTTGAGACGAGCTACATTCCTTACTTCCACCAGTTCAGATAGGAAACGCCAAGCCAGATACATTGCAACAACTCATCATAATTCACTCAGACAGCTTCTTCCTCCAAACATTGCGGAAAGGATGCTCCAGAGGAGGCTTCTATGATCGCTACAATCCGAAATTCTTCAAATCGAGAGCCAACCGTTATCTGTCTAGCACAGCCTCACATTCGCCTCTTGTTCCCTCTCTATACGACCTAACAAAAACATAATTTAGTAAAGCTCTAGCTAGAGTGGCTCTTGTGCCTTGCATTGGGTGATCAATAAAACAGAGTTGGTATAGTCATTTGCTCACCAAGATTTGCCGGATGAAATATATTATGTTACATCCGTTTAATAACAATGGTAATTGCAAGAATACTAATCATGATAACAATATAAGTCATAGATATTTAAGTAAACGACAAATAACGAAAACATGTTAAGCTAATTACAATTCATTTTTTCATTTATAAGTCAGTTATAAAGGATAATTAAATTTAGTGGAAGGTTTGTTTAATTATTTCTTTTTTATTGGCAATTTCTGGTGAATGTATATTGGAAACAAATCTGTAAAAATTATGAAAACCAACAAAAGATGTAATTAATTTTTTTTCACGAAGAATTTTGACTGAAACATTCATAAGTTTAGAAAAAAAAAGGCGTAAATAAATCTATTTCATTTGAAAATACCTTGAATGGAAGTTTCTCTTGTATTTATTTTTGACTCTATCGTCATTTGTTTTTGCTATATTTACATAAACATATGTACGCGCTTTCTTACACACATTTTCTCTTTTCGCTTTTTCATTTTTAACGCAGAGGAACATACATACAGGCATACATATGTACATACGTGATATATATAGGCAACTTACTCTCAAACTCACGGATGAATTTCTTAATCTAATAAATTCATCCGTGAAATTTAGGTGATTAAAATAAGAATAAATAGGCATAAATATCTTGATCATATATATATATATAATATATATATATATATACACACACACGCACGCACACACACATATATATATATACAGTGTAACTCGGATAAAAGAGAGTTGTCGGGACCGGAGAAGAAGTCTATTATATCCGGGTTTCTCTTATATCCGGGTTCGGTCTATTTTGTTTACATTAACATAGGCTCTAATTTGGGATCTTATATCCGAGTTTCTCTTATATCCGGGTCTCTTATATGCGGGTTACACTGTATATATATATATGTATGTATACACACACACACACACACACATATATATATATATATATATATATATATATATGAATACACTAATGTAAAAGAGACGTTGTTTATTAAACGTCGAAACGAAATGTACGATTTTGTAGTAGTAACTTACTTGTTCTAATGTAACAGTGTAATATATATATATATATATATATATATATATATATATATATATATATTATATACAATAGGAATTAAGATTACTCCAAAAAATATACGATCATCATTTCACCTTGTAAATTAAAATTAAATTAAAAGGATTTTCAAGTCTATTAGATTAACCAGAAAATCAAGATAAACTGGTTAATTTTAAAGTCCAGGAAGAAGTAAAGGGGAAAAAAATAAGAAATAAAGAAAGAGAGAAACAGAATAGAGAGAAGAAAAGTAGGAGAGAGAAAGAGGAGGGAAAAGAGAGTATATAGGAGGTGTCCATGTCTAGACAACGTAATGGTATGAGATGTACACACAGAAACTCAGTTGACTTAATCAGTAAAATAAAAAAGGAAAATTATTTTCAATAATCTTATAATAATAAAATAATATTAATTCAAAATTAAGGGTTATGATTATATATTTAAATTAATGAGTAAGAATTCTCGAAATTAATATAATATAATATTAAAAGATTAAAAAATTTAAATACATATAGGGATTTAATTATTTAAACTTTAAGAGATTTATCATTCAATTTTCTTTTTTTAAATTAAAAAGAAAATATTTATTAAACAATTACCATGTATAAGAAAATAAAACTTTAGAGAAGGTTTAATATTTTCTGTAACAATCCAAAATGGAGGAAGGGGTAATTGCAAAAAAGAAATAAAAAAACTACACTTAAAGTCAGAAAAATAATTCAGTGTGTAAAATATACAATTGGGTTAAATAATAAAAGCAATATATAAATTATCCTTTGTTAAATGTAAGTTCTAATTAGTAACTAAACAAAGCAAGTAAATAAAGTACTAATTATTAAATAAACAAAGACATATAAAAGTAAAAAGAAATACAGTAATGAAATATGAACAATATATACAATTATTATATAATTATTATTTTATAAGAATTATTATATCATAATTAAAATATTACATAATTAAATAATATCAATGTAATTAAAGACACGATATTAAATAGTAGCAAATGAAATATTTAAGTGTATTAAATCATTAAATATTGATATAATAAAAGATAGTACTTAAAATGGAATTACTTCATTAAATAATATTATTAATTTGAATTATTAAATGATACATTGTTACACCAAAAATTTTCTATATCCATATATCATCCCTCGAAGAGGTATATTAATATTAAATATTGATATATTAACATCTCTATACTACAAACATTATATTATATTATTATTATTACATTATATTATTATTATTATATTATATTATTATTATTATTATTATATTATATTATTATTATGTTATATTATTATTATATTATATTGTATTATATTATGTTATGTTATATTATATTATATTATTATTAATATATTATATTATTATTATATTATATTATTATTATTATTGTATTATTATTATTGTATTATTATTATATTATATTATATTATTATTATGTTATATTATTATATTATATTATATTATGTTATATTATATTATATTATTATTATATTATATTATTATTATGTTATATTATATTATATTATTATTATTATATTATATTGTTATTATTATTATATTATATTATTATTATATTATATTATTATTATGTTATATTATTATTATATTATATTATATTATGTTATATTATATTAGGTGCCTCCAAGAAATCGCTAAAAATGAGCATAGCATGAGGAAAAAGATAACAAACTTGATGAAAAGAAAATTTTATTCATGTTATTATGAAGAGGAAAGAACAAAATATTTTTTAATTATTAAAAAAAAAGTTTCCTTCTTTTTAGAACATTCTAACTTTTGATAAAAAAAAAAAACCTTGTTTCTCTTTCTTTCAGCGGATCGAGTAAATAAAACATAAAATTTTAGCACGTTTTTATTTTTTTGTATGACAGACATTAAATTGGAAAGTCTTTTTTTAAAGTCACGTCAAAAAATATTTATTTAATACTTATTACCCTCCCCCTCTCCGACAAACTAATTTTTATGAAAACTGCAGAAATTCAATACTGGACAGTTTAGTGTTTATATTAGTTAAAATAATTTTTTTTTATTATTTTTAATTGAACTGAAATTGATTTTCAGGTGTGCCCCCCTCCCACACACATAGACACCTGAAAATCATCTCTGAGTTATAACATACAAAACTCAATAAAACAAAGATATTATTAAATTTCAAATACTTTTAGTTAATTTTCGTTGTTTTTATGAATATGGATATTGTCTGAGAGCAAAAAAAGAAAAATATTTTCAGGGAAAAAATAATTTTTAAAACAATTATTTCTTATTTCTTACATTATTTTATTATTTGTGCATTAAAGTTGTTAAATATTATAAAATTAGTGAAGAATTTTTTCAGTTTAATCAATGGTTTTACTAAGTAGATCTATATTTTAGCATTATAAGTTGTATAGCATATAACAATCAGAAAAACTACATTGTATAAAAATAAATAATTTCAAATGGCTTTTATGTCCATAAAACGGCTGTAATTCAAATGTAAGGACGACCAGCAAGAATACAATTGAAATTCGCGTTATCTGACTTAAGTGTTGTTCTCCGCTGTTAGATCCTTTATTTTTGCAATTGTTCGTGCGAAACGAGTGTGGAGGAGTTAATTTGACTTTCAATTTCACGTGAGAACGGTACCTACAAGTATTAGTAGCATCTTAGGAAATTTATATGACTTTATTTTTATATTATCTCAGTTATGATATTTTTCCATAAATGAAATATCAAAATTAATAATAAATTCATGGAAATACAAATAACACAGTAAAATGTAATTAATTAGATATTTTTCTTATGAAATTTAATCTCAATCTCAAGAGTCTTAAATTCTAATTTTTTTTATAATATATCTTCCATAACGCATCGTAAACGTAAAAGTGAAAGCTAAGTACAAAAAAAAAAAAATTAAAAAAATATAGCGCAGAAAGTTTTCCATAAAAATAACGAGGTAAATAAGTTGATTCACTTAAATCTAAATAATTATGTCACTTCTATCCGTCAGTACGGTAATATTTCCTTACGTAAACTGTCAATACGGGATGAAATCATCAACCGTTACTAATGAAGTGACACCGGCTGCTTTGACTTATTTTTAAACAACATTTTTTCGGCTCAGAAAGTAAGTAATGTTTCTTTCAAAATGTTTTAAATAAACTTTATAATTTCTAATTTTCTTAAAATAAATTTTGAAAAAATTATAATTGATTTTTAAAAGAATTCGAAACGGAGATGTTCATTTTGATTATAAAATGGAAAAAAAAAATGGTTGACATGATCGATTATCTGTCAATTTTGCTGACTAAAAAAAAAAACAAGATTTTTAACGAAAATTTTGGACGTGCTAGAAACAATTGAAAAATGGAAAAAAATACAAAAAATATTTTGATCTTACTTTTTAATAATAACATAAACATTTAGACAATAAAAAAATTATGAAGTTTAATGCTTTTTTTATTCATTCTATGCTCTTTTCTTACCGATCTCTCGGGGTTTCATAATATTAAATAATACTATTTTATTATTAATTAACACATCATAAATATTCCTATTATCTTAATTAAAAATTAATTAGAAAATTTATCAATCATTATTATTAAATATTATTGCTAAATATTATTTTTTAAATATTATTAAATCTTATTACATAACTACAATTATTATTATTAAATATTAAATATTTTAACTACAAATAATACCATTATGATTTTATTTTAAATTCTTATGTTATTACTTAAAATTTTAAATATAAAACCATAATACTCTGCCATTATATACTATTATATATATATATATATATATATATATATATATATATATATATATATATATATATATATATATATATATATATAATTAAACAATGAAAGGAGATATCAAAATTAATTATAATATATATATATATATATATATATATATATATATATTCCCCGAACGTTATCGATACTAAAAAATGACTCGTAACGTTTTTTTTTTTTATTTAAATTCAAAAAGTATAGAAAGAAAGAAGCAAAAAAAAAGAGGAAAACAGAGGAACAAACCGCAAATAAGGGAAAAGGCATTTAAGATGGAGATAGAAAAAAAGTAAAGAAACACTAAATTAGTGAGAGGGAACAGAAATATATACGAGTCTAGACAGAAGTTAAAGACTGTTGAAGATTAAAAATAACCTATATTTAAGATATTAACTCTTGTTCAAATAGGAAAAAATCAAAATTGGAAAAAAATACATTAGAAAATACAATCATTATGGTTAAGAAATGTAAAAGCTTTCAAGATTGTAGATAAAAGAAAAATTAGAATTTAATATTAAAACTATTATTCAATTTTAATATTAAACAAAGGAATTTAATATCATAATAAAAAATAAGATATTCTTACAATGTAAACAAGAAAAACCTGAATATTAAAAATAATAACATAAAGAAAGAAATTAAAATAAATACATAAGTAATAACCCAAGAGAAAAATTTTACAATATAAGGGGAAAAAATTAAATAGATTAATAAAAAGTAAAACATATATTAATCTTAAGATTAAATTTAAAGATTATATCGATTAATTATATATTAAAATATAAGAGATTAGATTGAATCATTTATGTTTAAAATATCTATGGATTAAATTATAAATATCAAATGGTTTCATAATCTGAAGGGTGAGCAGAGAGCAACGTTTATTAAATTCGATATCATTGATTTTTACGCCACCATTTCTTGATACCTCTTAAGTGATTGTATAAATTCTGCGAAAAACTATATGGTGATATCTGATGACGAAATCAATATCATATTTGCAGCCAGGAAGTCGCTCTTATCGCTTAATCACTCCGTCTAAATTAAGTGTGGTAGTATCGACTTTTATGTTTCGATGGGAGCGTATGTTCTGACCCAAGTTGCTGATCTTGATGTATTTATATTCTGAAGATACTTAATAATATTGTTGAACTGGAACATCTAGGTCTATATAGAGATGGCGGACTCATCTATGTTTCCTATGGTAATAGTCCTCTTACTGTTTACAAAAAAAAATCATTAGAATATTTAAACTACTGGCGTTTAAGATAGCGACCACTTCCAGTATAAAAATTGTTGATCATCCAGTCATTACACATAATCTGAATACTAATACATTTACGCCTTAGTATAAGGGGCATGAAACTCCTATATAAACATTGACTCTAACCACCTCTATACTATCTTGAAGCAGATCATTAGTGTTTGTTCTAGAATTAATAAAACGGATTCACCTCTAGCCCCTATCGCACGAACGCAGGTGTTCCCCAAGGCTCGATCCTAGGCCCTACTCTGTTCAATATCTTCATCA
>OZ010583.1:94782442-94797442 GCA_963932145.1 Acanthosepion lycidas
ATATACACGTGTGTGTGTGTGTATTAATCCTTTCCTTTCGCCCACACAAGGTGAGAGTACCTGTAAGACGCAAGGGGTTAGAGAATAAGAAGACCTTTGGAGAAATAACCGGAAATACAGTCCTAAAGCGGAAACAAGGGATAAACCTCTCCTCTTGTCCAAAAGACCCAGATGGAGTGTGACACCATCAACAGACAACACAATATATACTTGTGTTTGTTTTTGTGCATATGTGTGTGTGTGTGTGCGTGTGTGCGTGTGTGTGTGTGTGTGCGCGTGCGCGCGTGTGTGTGTGTGTGTGCGTGCGTGCGTGCGCGCGTGTGTGTGTGTGTGTGTGTGTGTGTGTGCAGCAGAAGGGACACCGATATGAATACATGATTAAAAAAAAATGCTAATTATCAATTATCTTTTCGAGTATTTTAACTCAAAATACTTGCGTCAATAAATAAGATTATTTATAGGTATCTTTGCCAAACTAATGAATTATTAATGAACTAAATTAATTGAAATATTTCGGAACGAAGACCAACACCGAATTCTCTTTCCAAAAACCGTCCGCATAAATCTTCTAAATATTAATACTATTAGGTTGGTGCAAAAATAATGTCGTTTTTTGACGTTAAAAAATACGTCAAAAAACGACATTGTTTTTGCACCAACCTAATAGAATAGGATTCAATATATTTTTAGCTTTCCGTCACACCCCACCCCCAAGTAAATAAATAAATAAATAAACAAAATAAACGGATGCGCATACAGTTTTGATTGAATATTCAACCGAATCTCTCATGCTTTTAATTCAATATAATTCGATTTAGCCGATCTATATTTGTTTTTAATCTTGACAAAGAATAATAGATATCAAAATATAGACATCTCTAAAGAGGTCGACATTATTTCAACTAGTTATCAACACGCATCTAGTCACAAGCGACAATGTTCCGTTATATTCTTTTCTTCTACAACGAATTGCTAGGACTGCGTTTTTTATTCACAGATTTCAGAATATAATATATATGTTTTCTGCGTTTAAAATTAGTCTCTGTTCGTTCAGTGACTGAACGAATGATTTTTCAAGACTTCTCATCGCCAGTATTTTGATCGGTGTCGTGCGTGACAATTTTACTCACCAGATTCTATCTTGCATCTTTACTATTAGTCATGCAATTTTGGTTCGATGCTTCTCATATGCATCTAGAGGTTTTTGATAACATATATATATATATATATATACATATATATATATATATATATATATATATATATATATATATATATATGTATATATATATATATATATATATATATATATATATATATATATATATATATACATATAATTTCTCAGAGTTAGCCTGTAGAAAAAGACAATATGTAGAAAGATAAAAGACAATAGGAAAACGGTATTATTAGCCGACGCATTTCGTCCAAAGTGGGCTTTTTCAAAGCAAAAACGTAATGCATTTATTAAAACCGAAATATCTATTAACAACAAAACAAAATGTCTCAAGCAAACATACATATCAATGTATCAATAAATCAAAAGAAAATAGTTGAATCCGTCAGCACAACAATAAAAACAATATTTCCATACGTAATTTTCAGTTGACAATATGAATACAATAGCTTTTTTCTAAATTCTTCTAGTTGCTAAGGACATTTTGTTTTGTTGTTATTAGCTACTTTGTTTTCAATAAATTCCTTTCGTTTTTGCCTTGAAAAAGTCCACATTGGATGAAACGTATCGGCTTATAATGCAGTATTCTTATTGGCTTTTAGCTTTATATATATATATATATATATATATATATATATATATATATATATATATATATATATATATATATAAAAATGAACAATTCAATTCCAACGTTCGTAACACTTAATTTAAAAAAGGGCTCAATACAAAGTAGAGCAATAAAATTGAAATTTAACGTAGGTCTTATTTGATCTAAGTAAAGACCACAAATCTTATAAAATTCCTCCTCTTTTTTTTCATCAAAAGAGGCTGTATTTTGGTTTTAATTCTGATAAGTCGTTCAATCCCCAGTTATTTACAATCTCCTGATGAGATGTGTTGTATGAGCATCGAAACACGACTGCAATTGTGTAGCGATTTTGAAATTTTTCGATGTAATATCCTAAATTAAAGTATATATATATATACATACATATATATATGTGTGTATGTGTGTGTGTATGTGTGTATGTGTGTGTAAAGGTTGTGTTAGGTAAATTTTCGCCATTTTAATTTCTCGTATGTTCGTTTTTTGTTTTTGACATATTTTCTGTTGGGTAACACATCTGTGAGAAGAAAAGCAACATAACACAAATCACTCCGTCAGAAATTTGGAAAGACCAAGTTATACTGATTGGTATTCGCGCCAGAAGCTCCAATAATCGCATTTCAGAGTGTGCAAGTGTCAATCTGAGTACAATCAGAGGAATCGGGAAGGGTTGGATCATATCCAGTCAACATCATAGTGTTTGGAGTGATCACTAGTGATTGCGAGTTTATGTCTCCATTCATCTTCCCACAGGTCCTCAGACTCAATAGGGAGGCCTACATGAAGTTCCTTGATGGCTGCTGAAAGAACCTATGTTTGGCAACAAGACTTTGCAATCAGGGTAGACAAGCAGCAAAATCCATCCATGTCTGTCAGACAATTTCTGCGACCACATAAACCCTTACATCCATCCACCTACACTCCCGAGAGAATGCAACCAACTTGATTATCTTTTGTGAGACGAAAGAAACTCCTAGAAACACCTATGATGAACTGAAGACAAGGATTAATACAGCATTCCCCAACTTAAACAAAGAGACCACCCAAAAGTGTTGCAGGAGATTTCGAAGTCGTCTGGAGGCCGTGGTTGAGACCAATGGCGATTTTATTGAATAAATTTTCTCTTTAGTATTTCAAGATAATTTTGTGTAACTTTGGAAAATATATCTGTTAAAGTGAGATGAAAGTTTGATTTTCATTTTTGCGTAATTTAGACGACTATTCATACATCGGACCTTATATATATATATATATATATATATATATATATATATATATATATATATATATATGTAATCTCAATTTTTCTATAGAATATAATCACAATAAACTCACAATATTATTCATGAATTCGCACATCCCTTAAGGAACTGTGTCCCCGATCAAACCAAATTCATAAATAATTATATTGGATAGATTAGAACATATCCAAGAAGAAGATGTCTCTCTGACCATACCTGAATTACAATACAAACAAAATAGACTAATCCATATCTAAATACGGCAAAAAATAATGGAAGCATTATTAATAAAAATGAAAAGAAAAAACAACGTTCAATAACATCAGCTATGAACACGGCCACGTTTTGTTGACCGAGTTTGGAAATTAAAACATTCCCATAACTCTTGGTACGTATATAAACAATTCATACATAAAATCACCCTTGAGAATGGCTAAAAGTATAGCCATAAGTGGTCGGTCACGGAACATTTGGACAATTTCTACATAATATAGGTCCTGAAAAGAAAATTATAAGAACACAAGAAATATTAAATAAGTTCCTTGTCAGTCGTTGTTAACGATATATATATATATATATATATATATATATATATATATATATATATATATATATAAAGTGGACATAGAAGTCAACACTTAGAGGCGACAGTCTGTTTCATGCTATATGCAATCGTCAGGCCTGACGATTGCATATAGCATGAAACAGACTGTCGCCTCTAAGTGTTGACTTCTGTGTTCACTTTTGTATTTACACACGCTCTACCTCTGATATTGGGCACTCTATTCCATAAATATAGCACACCTTAAGACTATATATATATATATATATATATATATATATATATATATATATATATATATATATATAATCTTATAAATATAATTATACTCGTTCGGAAAACCTTAGGGGCCTTGATTTGTAAATAAACAAAACAATACCAATGGAGAAATAGGTACTAAAAAGAAAGAGCAGGAACATGTACGTCAGCCGAAGACAAGGGTCTAGCATCTAAGTTCAGAGTCCAAAGAAAAACCCGATACCGGTAAGTAAAATAACTAAGTAAATTGCTCTATACGTTAAGTAGAGCAAACCTAATTAAACCTAAAGAGCCAGACAAACCTACGAAGGTTTCACCTAAGCGGATCGCCAGGGATTGCTGGCTAAAGAGGTAATGTACGAACGGAATATATAGCCTACAAACAAAAAAACATGACCACGTGACCAAAACAAAGGAAGAGAAAAAGCAGAGAAGAAACACAAAAAAGAAATAATTTTTTTATTCAAAATTATATATATATATATATATATATATATATATATATATATATATATATATATATATATATATATATATATATCGATACAATAAATTGTTACATTCTAACATGCAAGTAAGTTGTAGTAACTTGAATATTCTAATGTAACAGTTCATAATAAATCTTGATTACACTACTCTTGTATTGTATGCTATGGACGTTTGAATTTTATTCTTTTCTTTTTGTCCTTTTACATATATATATATATATATATATATATATATATATATATATATATATATATATATATATATATAATGAATATTCCTTATGCCATGATAATGTTGCATAAATAAAAAAAAATATGTTAAAAGCCAGACAAATGTGTCGGAAAGAAAGGATCTTTTTTCCCCTTGTTTTTCTTCCTTTCTTTTCCAACATTTTTTTTATTTAAAAAATCTATCATCCATTGACTGTTTTAAAAATCCTCTAAATTTATTTTTTCACGGTGAAAATAATCATTTAGATAAAGGTATCTTAATTCTAATTGTATGGCGCGCGCACGCACACACATACACACACACACACACACACACAGAGTTTCGGCGAATATGTTTCCATTCTGGTTTCAATCTTAACAAATCATTGTATAATTATTATACAATCCTTTTATTTTTATTATCGGTCCTGACGTGATATGTCGACTTCATTCACTTTCCCGTCACCGTAACTTAACTTTCCTGGGTCTTTTCTATAAATATATTCATGTTAATTGTTCAGATGAGCTTAAATTTTTGTACCTCCACTTTACGCATTTAAGCTCATTACTAGATTGGAAGCTGGACCTCATTTATTAATTTATTGTTAAAATAGTTTCTTCTACACTTCCCCCTTCGTGGAACTTTCTTCGGGTTTCTTGATTTCATGTCTAATAGGACTTTCGAAAATGCAAACGTCAATCATCATCTTCATTCTTCTTGAATCCTATTCTTTCATCATTTTTCTCTCCTCAATAAGGTGTTTCCAGTTTCTTTAACTCTGAATTAAGCCTTGCGTGTTAATGGTTTCATCACCTTGCTTGGAGTGACATGATTTAAAAAAAAAAATTAAACATGAAGATAGGAAGATTCTTCTGCAGCTAACAGGGGGCTTTGAAAATGATTATTTAAAAAACCGCTTTTCACATCAACTGGAACATAAACTCTGAATTTAACCCCCAAAAATATTCAGGAAATGATGTAACTGGGTAGTCAATTGGGGGTTACTTTATACGCATGCGTCAATAGAAACTGTTTTGTGAGGGTTTCCCTGTCGGGACTGAGACTCCAGAGATTGTGCATCTGTAATATATCAAAATCGCATTGAAAGAAGATAGGGATCAAGTTTTCTTTCGAACGTGGACTTTAAGTAGACTTTCGAGGATGAGTCAATGAGTGTAACTAAGATTAAACTTTACTAACAAAGTGTGAAATTTGAGCTCGAATCCGATGAAAGCAAATAATTTTCTCTTACAACTGAAGGGCTACTGAGATGCATGCGTGATATAGACAAGCTGAATATTTTGAAAGGAAGCTAAAAGCATCAAAGACGGCCTGCTTTATCATTAAGGAAAAATACCCGGATCACTTCCAAGATCGCTTCGAATAGAACCCTTTATTTCATTTACCGGGTAGATTGCCTTCAGATAAAAATTCTTATCTAATTCATCTTCTATAATGCGTCTTGTGAGATTATGACTCTTCGCAACACTGAATCTTTTTCCTCTATGTTATTTCCTGCCTATTTTTAATGTTAATCGTGGATAAGGCCCAAGAGCCAGTCGAGTTGGTCCTGACTAAAAAGCATATATTGTGCGGATATCTGAGGAAGATTGTTCTTCACTATGCACTGTGAGTGTTACATTCACTAAGCCGACATTCCTCATCAGATTTACGATTCTATTTGTATGTGTCATTTTTGCTTCCATTTTCCTTAAAACATCTTCGCCGTTAAACTCTTCCGTCCATGATATAATTAGCATCATTCTGTGTGATCACATGATTACTATAACAGACAACGAGCGGCAGTCATGTTAAACTGACGATAAAAAAAAGAGTTAGTTATTGAAATGTTAGTATCCTTTTTTGAAAACATGAAATTAAATTTTCCAAATGTAAAAAAAATAAAAAATAAAGTACAATCTCTATATCAAACAATATGAGAATTATACTTCGAGATAATGCAAGAATATTCACAATTACTCATCTCATAAATGAAATCTTGAACCCCACAATCAGATGCAAATGTCAAAGCCATCTGGCATTGAACGTAAAAGACTCAAGAAAAAAAAATAACAACATAAAACTATCTATATTTCTGAGGTGAGATATTGTAATTATTTACATTGTTCGGACTACCGTCCTCATCTTTATTGCGATATTCCCTATGTTTCGACTGTTTGATTTCGAACAGAACCCTTTAGATCGTCCACCGAGAATAGATTCTCCTAGTTCCACGTACTATTCCTCATCCGGATATCTCAGTTATTTCCCTTTAACTTAACGCTCCAGGCATAGCTGAACACATATGGAGGGAAAAAGGGAGATCCTTGCCTGCTGTGTGATGAGGTTGAAATAATAGAAAGAACGTCACTGGAAAATACGAAAACTTAAGGAATCAGCACATATGCTAGGCCACAAAATCTCCGAAGCCGGCCCCGAAATGAATACAGTATGGAAACCAGTAATACGGAGTGCTATCGAAAAGCAATCATAACAAAAAAAAAATGCAATATGAACTACGTTAAAAAAAATAAACTGAATACTGAGACATTATTATTAAGTTATAAAAAATCATACACAGATGTCCACAAGGATACATAGCCCAGTATATAAAAGCGTTGCTTGAATCCATTGACTTGACCCAAATGAGTTGTGAGTTCAACACCTGGCTGCTAGAGTGGCGAACAACAACTGGATGATCCGGACAGTTCAGTTCGAAATTCCAATTACCTGAAGAAGACCGGAGCATAAAGAGTCGTGAATATGGCAATAGAGATGAGGACAACAGTCGGAACAATATAAACAATGTAAATAGCATAAAACTAATGTCCTTGGATATAAGATTTTGCTATATATGTATCAGTCTCATCTAGGGTCCACGCCTTAAATACTTGAATTAGATAGTGAAGAACCATTTTAACACGAATGAACTATAATTGATATCACATGAACAAAACATCGCACTAATCAACAGATATCAACCAATCCTGATGATGGCCAGAAGGTAATTGCTCGAAATGTCGCCTCTGTAATAACAACTATATTATCCAAAGTGAGGACAACAGTTTGAAATAATACAAGTACATTGACAATTACACATCTTAGAAATAAAATGCTCAGTTGCAAATTAAATCTTTATTTCTATTCCGATTTTGTCAAATTAACGTTAGTCGAATCGAGGGTATCTGTCATTTGTTTCGAACAGCATTAACAATATTATTCTTGTGAGACTGCGATCGATTATATTTATACAAATAGCACGATTTATAGGATTCTCCTTATATAAATAACTCTATTTATAGGATTCACCTTATATAAATATGACTATTTATAGATTTCTGCTTACATAATATCACAATTTATAGAATTCTCCTTATATAAATATCACTATCTATATAATACTCCTTATATAAATACCACTATTTATAGGATTCTCCTTATATAAATACCATTATTTATAGGATTCGCCTTATATAAATACCACTATTTATAGGATTCGCCTAATATAAATACCACTATTTATAGGATTCGCCTTATATAAATAACTCTATTTATAGGATTCTTCTTTTATAAATATCACCATTTATAGAAATCTTATATAAATTAATATCACTATTTATAGGATTCTCCTTATATAAATAACTCTATTTATATGATTCACCTTATATAAATATCACTATTTATAGATTTCTGCTTACATAATATCGCAATTTATAGAATTCTCTTATATAAATATCACTATTTATAGAATACTCCTTATATAAATACCACCATTTATAGGATTCTCCCTATATAAATACCACTATTTATAGGATTCGCCTTATATAAATAACTCTTTTTATATGATGCTCCTTTAAATAAATACATCGTTTCTGGCTGTTTTTTGTTTGCGTAAATCCTAATTTCAGCTGGGTTCATATCATTCTTTAAGTTGGTGCACACAGACATTTTTCAAGGCCCGATTTTGCACTTGGCGCTTTTCAGTTTACATTCTCAGCTGACAGCAACTAAAATAAAACATAATTTGGCAATACTTAGGGTGAGCCAAATATATATTGGGGTCTCTACAGATCTTTGATGATCGCTTGGTCGTAAGTGTTCTGATGAACGTCACTCTGATATCTCAGGCTTACGGTCACATCCCATTGAAACACCGGTTCCCGTAAAATCAGCGAAGTTAATCAATGTCACACCTGTTCAGTACTTAGATGGTTGTCTGCTTGGAAATATCAGGTACTGCTGTAAGCTTGGATGTGCAGGTGGTATAATAGATAAGAGATCATAATTCTAAAATCAGATAGCTGACTTCCAAATTCAGAAGTAAATCCTTCCCCCCCAGCAAAAAAAAAAAAAAAAAAAAATTCTGCCAAATGGTTGATAATCTATAGAAAAAGAATCAATCTTTGATACCTGGAATTTACGAATTTCAGCGCAGTACTAGATTAGCAGTTAGGTCTCATCATTTTACAGCTGAAATGGCTAGATCTTACCTCTCTCTCTTTTCGCTTGTGAAACTCTATTCAGGCTTCATGCTTTCCAATCAAATTTGATCTTTAAAAATTTAAAGGCAATGTCAGTTGTCATCTGTCTTCTTAATTGCTGTTCTTTTATTGAGCTTTACACTTAGTAATGCTTTCTTATATTCTTTCACACTTAGTAACCCACCCATTGCGCCCCAGTGGCTTTATTGCCTTACTTGGGGGAGAAATGATTTAAACAAATTCAGATTTCTTCGTGACTTTATGTTTCACTGAGACCATTTTTTAAATTTCTCCGGTGGAATCGCATAACGCATGATTTTGTTATTACTTTTTGGGGAGGTAACGTAAGAAAAAATATGTTTGCTTGTATATACGGTAGATAAATATAGTTTATAAGTAAATGGGTGTAGTGTCTGTTAAGGAATTGGATGTTATCTTGTGTGAATGCTTCTGTTTGCAAATTTTGTTTTGCTTCTTTGAAGATAAATGCTGTGAAATCACAGTTTACTTAATCTGAACACCACGGAGAAAAGTGTGGAAAACATGAACTCCGTCGTAACAACGAAGTTGTTTAACTGGCAAACAACGAATATGAAGTTGTTGTTGATGTCTTTTAATAAACTGCGAAAGTTCGAGTCTTTTTTGTTTTTTCCTCTTTTTTTTTTTATCTGTGTAAACTGGCAAAAGTTTCCCGATATGTCTGACTTTCTTTTCAGGTGGAATCCACCCCCCACCACTTTGTAGACTGTGACGTCTGATATTGAGAATGACAGTAAAAACCACACGATAAAGAGTAAGAAAGATTGTTGAAAGATTTTAGACTCAGTTAGCCAAGCTGTTATTTTCTATCAGGCTCGACCTGATGACTTTAGTACAAACGGCACACACATGAATATATATATATATATATATATATATATATATATATATATGTGTGTGTGTGTGTGTGTGTGTGTGTGTTCTTTGTAACTATTAAATCGATCTCTCGACGCCGAGAAAATATTAGATGTTTGAAGCAGACCCCAGGATCATCTTTTGAGAACATCAAGGCCCGACTGACACCAATCTTTTCGATATTCACATGATCGTTTCTTGAAACAGGTAACTACTGCGTTTCCTGTTTTTTTTTCTTTTACCATATTTCTAAGATGAATAGATATTTTTGTTTCGATTCGTCAGCATCAGAACAGAATGTGGAAAGTAAATAAAAGACAAATGTAATTGACCAAAAAAGAGCTGCCTATTATTGATTTCATTTTCTTGTCAAGTGCGGAGAGAAACACCTACGGATTCGTTTAGCATTAAAACGTTTTGTTTTGGTTTTATTTATTATCTGATAAAGTTTGCAATATTTTTCCCAGTAAGACTTTTTCGTTTGCATTTTCTAAAGTGATCATCTTATTCTGCATCGATTAATTCGAATCAGTTCCTTTTCGGTTCAGTGATTAGTAATTTCCGTTTTTGAGAACCACTTTTAATGACGAATTTATCATGCATACTACTTTGTCCTATCGAGAAAATAATTCTTCGAAATCAGTTATTCGAAAAACATTTATTCAAATTGTAAATTTTTTGAATCCTCTTCTTCTTCTCCCTCCCCCAGCTATGGGTAAATAGCAAGACAGACTAAGTTCTATAGCCTTGGATAGCAACTGGTTTAACATAGAAAGAAATGGCAACCTACTGCCTCGCCAGTCATGTATTGAAAGATACATGATCGCCTAATCATGTGTCACACATTGTACAGAACTGAAATTTTTTGAATGAAAATTAATCGAAAGGAATCTCATGTTAAATGATAATTATTCGAAATATATTTGAAATACTTATGTGGTCTTCCTTTGAGAGCGTTAATGCTGATTTACCTCAAATAATAACGCCATTGAAAGATCTCATAGGGCTTTTTTTGCAGCATGTATCATCCTATCATCTCACAATATCGAAATTATTAGACGCTCTTAAAAAAGAACAGAGTTTGCAAGAAATTCATATTTCAAAAGTAAGGACCGTTTACCAATATATCAAGTGCGCCAAGAAATACCGTGACGTTAAGTGCAAAATTAAAAAAAAATAATGGCATCCTTTAACGAGTACGCTTTCTTTTTCTTACTAAATTATTTTATTAACGATATTTTTAATTCGAATAATTATCATTTGTGTATTCTCTCTTTTAACTTTTACAATTTTTAATAAAATAAAGAATTTTGCATTACGAATAATTATCATTCACTATAATTGTCGTTTGGATTAATTTTAATTCAAAAACTTTACAATTCGAATAAATGTTTTTCAAATAAGTTATTCGAACAAATATTTTCCAACAATATTCACATAATCCTACTAATCGTAGGCGGCAGTTAAGAATAAGTTTCTAGTACACTGTCATACCAACGGCAGTAGCAGCATACATGGTGGATTACAGATAAAATATTCTTTTCCTCGATGACATTACAAGCTGCACAAATAACACAGAAAACAATTCTGGAACACGTTCGGCGTATTAGCCATTACCTGCCATATTTACATGAACGTTCGTCGAAAATTTTCGCATATCAAAACTTGCAGAATTTTGCTAAAAGATTATGAGAGTTGCATGATATTCACCAGCAAATCATTGTAGATAATGTTGAATTTACAACTGAACGAATAACACAGGAGACATTTTAAAATACTGTTGGTTTGTTCTATCTCACCTAGCGTATCCACCAGACCTTGCACCAAGCAATTCTTACATCGCTGAAAAGGGTGTTGATGGAGATACTTTTTCCGTAATGAAAACCAGATTCAAATGTTTGTTGAAAGTTTTCTTTTTTATATTAGAACCTGCGGAATTTTATTAAAAAAAAAAAAGAGCTGCTTTAACCGCGGCAGTAAGTCACTGCAGATAATGTCCTATTTATAATTGAATGAAAGTTATTTTCTTTAAGAAAACTGTTGATATCATAAACGGAAACCATTTACGGCTTATACATATTTCCAGAAGTTTTCGAATGTTACTGATGGGTACCCGTGAAAAGCACGCCATTACAGGTGACGGAAATGTTTGATAAAGAAACCCTCAAAGGGCGTCTGATATGAAAAGTGTATACGAAGCAGAGATTTGTCAATTAATTCTTTCATGTGGAAGCATTTACTTACTGAACATTGGCAGAAACGAAAAAATATCTGCGATAAAAAATCCTTACAGACAATAAATAAATAAATAAATATCTCATAGTAATAACACTTGTTCGCTTAAATTTAGAAGAAAAATACACTAGAGAGTAGAATTAAAAAGCTGTTTTAGTAAAAAAATACGGGAAAAAAAGTCTGAATTAATAAATGTATACTGGTAAAACGACGTCTGACATGAAAAGTGCGTAATAAATTCTGCTATGCGGAAATATTTGCACCTATTGAGTTTTATCTCTGTTTAGAGAAATTTGTATGTGAGCTCAGGTAGCGATAGTGACAAACCTTATTCTGAGTGTGCTTTGCAGGCACTTGATCATGTGCTAGTTTCCATGTACATAAATAGGAGACATTACTTTCGAAGTGTCACTCGGAATTAGAGCGTCTCAGAAATTTAGATATAGGGAAGAGGGTAGTATGAAGCGGTGAATGCATTCGTTATTTAAAATACAACGATCGTAAGGACATGTACACGGTTTAAATAATAAAAGCACTTCGTCTCGGGCCTTCACACAGGAAGAAGGCAAAACAGTTTGGCGGCCGAAGCGATGTAATAAAGTAATATAGACGGTGTCGGAGTTAGCTCCCCTTTAGTTCCTTAATCCTTCACCATGCTATAAATATTGGATGACCTTTTGCCAAGATCTCTCTTTTCCCCTGAGGCCCTGGACCGTATCCACCTCGTGTGGAGGTGAAGTAATTCTTTTTCTTCTTTCTTCATTTCAGCTAATACCAACATGTGAGCTCTCACCAATACAGCGTTTCTCAAATTCTGGTAACACGCTAAGAACCATACCAATACACGTACGTACGAACACTCACCACAATACAGACCCATATTCCCCACACAAACTTGATGTAACTGTCCATGTTCTTGTAACTTGTTTTTAATACATATATTTGTTTGTATATGATTATCGGTCTTGTTTGTTTTCTTTGAACTTAATTAAAGTCCAACATTCTCATATAGCTGGAACGGCAGGAAATTTTAACCCACGTGTGTTCTTTACATCTTCACCCCACGGTCCTCTACAACACAGTTATCCGAATAAAGAATCGATTGTTGCATTGGGTGCCGTCTCGGTCTTCTTTTGCTCCATCGTCAATTCCACAGGCCCCAACGCTGCTTCACAGACTGAAGGAATGGCGGTCAATTTTCTTTAGATCTCTCTTTACTCGCTGTATTTCATGTTCGGACATAGGCATCGTTTCTTGGGAGAAACCACAGGAAGATATGTACCGCAGAAAATTATACTGTCTCTTTCTGATTGCAAGTACGTGTCTTTTTTGTTTCAATTTTCATTAAAATGTCCTCGTTCTCAATATGATAGCTCTGTAGACCCACATCTCTGTTTTCTCAGGTTTGGTCTTCATATGTGAAGAAACTGTAGATCATTAACTGCTATATAGGTGTGTTACAATACAATTACTCACACATATTTAGAAGATAAGTAGATACATTTCTTTTCCATACATCCATTGAGTTTCGTCGGAATTTCGTCTCCAGTCCATCTTTGAGTAAAGTGTCAGTGTTTTGGAGATTTATGTTTACAGCTGACTTTGAATTGGCAAACATATAATGTTGTTAATGATTCTAGATGATCATAAAAAAAGTATCCCTTTTAAGAATCTGACCACACATCCACCTTTTTGGAGTGGTGTCCAAATCCCGTAAAATAAGTGGATGAATAGGGAGATGATACATCAGCCATTATCCATATAAGCAGTGAGAAAAGAGTCCAGCAGTGGGAGTAGGTAGGTAGGTGATCAGTGAGTAAGTAGCTTCCCAGCGGTCAAGGAGTAAGGAATCAGGAGAGTCCGAAACCATTGATAGTGAATGTAAGGATCCTTCTTCCGTGGTCGGAAGTTAGTAAGATAGCAGTACCCTTCTCGAAGCTGAAGGAAGAATTCTACGATTGAGAAAACGTATTACTGCTAATTCCCAACCAGTGTCTTTAAAAACGATTGTCGTTATTATTTTTTGTTGAAAGCGGTCACGTCCCAGGAGAAAAATCTGTGAACATAGCGAGTTGGGTGTATATGCAAAGACAACCAACCTTGGTTGTAACCACTGCTTATACAGTGAACGACAAGTTTATAACTACGTCACAGGAGGATCAATACTACATTACTATTCGGTATTTGTTTCTTAACTTCGACAAAAAATTCTAAATACTACCTTTATCATTTGGACGGACTCTTTCACTGTATCACTACCCCTTCAGTTTTAAAAGTTACATTTTCCGTCATCTTTAAAACACCTTTCGGATATTGAAATATCTATAATTGCTTCATTGATCTCTCCAACGTTTAGATTGAATCATATGCTGTTCGTTGTGCTGACATCCATACATTACGACAATAATAAAGTCATGTAGGCCGACAGGAATCTCTCCTCGCCACTATTAAGCAGCAGCAGATAGTATGGTTTGGCCAACTCACACGGCATAATGACCTCTGTATTAGCATCATGTAAAGCACAGTTGAAGGCGGAAGCAAGCGGAGACGGCAATATAAGCGCGTGTCAGACAACATCAAAGTGGGGACGAACATGACAATTCTGGGACCTCTGAGATCCATTGCTAACAGGTCATCTTGGAGGAGTTTGTCTGTTTTTTTCTACATCTTAATACTATCCCCCTGTATGGCTGTGAAACCTAGACAATCTCCTCAAAGATGAAGAATGTACTTGAAGCAACATAAATGTGGTTCTACTGAAGGATGATATGGATACCATAGGCCAAACTTGTGAACAGCAACGATTCTTTGGAGAGAAGGAAAACAAAGAAGAAAGTAATACT